>OY970811.1:6764482-7364482 GCA_963853775.1 Xanthia togata
GACTCGACGGCGACGATTGGAAAAGAGAGATTAGTACCTACTTAAAAACAATAGAAAAACAAAATATATAAATAAGTGCTTCGGAAACGGGATGATATTGTTCTTTTTGTATTATGTTGTAATAGTTTCATTCTACTCCAATCGTAAAAACCTGTTGTTAAAATTAAAACGGCAAAAAGTAAAAAAAAAAAATTTAATCAGTTTTCCATCGTTGCACGCCACGTGCCTACCAGTACAACGGGTGGGCCATATACCTAGTGTTTTTAAATTTGAATCGGCTATAAAAAAAATACTAATGATTATTTTTTTCAAATTTCTGGTTTTATTGGAAGTTTGAAAAAAATAGTATTAGTTTTTTTTTTATAGCCGATTCAAATCTAAAACACTAGATGGCCCACCCTGTATATACTGGTTTTTGTTTTTGATTTATTTTGTGGATTGAAGGTTACAAAGTGATTCATCGCACATAAATGGTCAGCCAGACAAGAATACAAAACACAATTTTTGCTTTTAAGCTTCCCTAAATTACATTAATGGTTTTTGTAGATGATTTTAAATCGCAATAAAATACCTCTTAGGTACAATCTGGCATCTATTTTCACTTGAACCGGTGACAAGTATTGATAAAACCTAAGAGAAGTTAGAAAGTGTATTTATTTTCCCCTTCCCGGATTTTTACTCAAGATCTCACCATAAATGCTTTTAGCTAATCGTCTTTTGCTCATCCTTTCACATGATAGGACTGCGGAAGTTTACCTTTATCAACCCTTGTCGGCGAATCTTCTTAAACGGAAAGTTGGAAAAATTCGCACTAACATTATTTTCGAGTTCATATTTTTGGTTTCGGTATTTTGACTGCCTCGGTATTCTAGTGGTCGCAAGCGCAGCGTAGGACGTCCACCCACAAGGTGGACAATCGACCTAATAAAGGACGCAGGAAGCCGCTGGATGCAGGTCGCTTCTAACCGGCCAATTCGGAAATCATTGGGGGAGGCCTATGTTCAGCAGTGGACGTCCTATGGCTGAAATGATTATGATGATGATGATGAAACGCTATTGCTGAGCATGAGGTCCTGGGTTCAATTCCCAGATCGGGCAACCTGTTATTAAGTTTTTATATCTGCAATTTCTCAGTAGCAGCCTGGATTCTGAATTTGTGCCCGGTTGATGGCAATTAGGCTCGCCTCTTATTACATGACACTTAAACATAACTCGCAAAATGTAGGTGTACACTAGGTGTAGTGTGTCTGCCTTACTCCTTCTGGGTAACAAGCCGTGAGGTTATGTTATGTATGTTTATCAGCATCAACATAAACTTGGACTCAACACCAAACCTAAAAAAAGGCTGGGTTAATAAACACAGGTAAGAGGCTTACCAAGGAGCATTGGACCAATATAAGGTACTTTGAAGTCACGAAGCTGAACGAAAAGCTACTGAATCTTCCAAAAAACCGTTCTCCTGGATTTGCCTATTTCATTTTATCGAAAAGCCTGAAATATTGCCGAATCAACAGGGTATTCGTATTAAGTTTCTTATGAATAAGACTTTTGTTTTGAGAGAGTCGGTTGACAAAACTGTGTGAATCAGAGTATGTATACACAGTTAATAGTATCTTATTCCCGGTAAAATAATAACAATGAAGGCTCTTTGGCCCTTGGGCGGCTTTAAAATCTGTCATCAGACTAATCACTAACCACACAAAAAGAAGAAGAAGAACGAAGGCTTTTGTGAGGGACATAGAAAGCAGTCAGACTCGTGACTAAATAATAGCCGCGGTCGGTTCTTAGATGGGTGAGCATCCTCCCTCCGTGCCTCGGATAGTACGTTAAGCCGTTGGTCCCGGCTGTCATTCGTAGATCTACGACAGTCGTTACGGGTGTCAGAAGTCCGAAAGTCTGACAACCACTCTTACCAAGGGATATTGTTGAAAGCAGATATGCTGTCGCTCCATATATTACAGGTGCATCCGGTTAGACTAGAAACTGACCACATCATAATTGGGAAAAGAGTAGGCAGATTGACAGTGTATTGAGAGCTATGGACAGCATGAAGCAAATATAAATAAAGTAAGATGCACCCATCTAAATACACTGGATCGCAAAAAATCCGGGTCGCTAATAAATGGCGTGATAGTTTCTTAAATACATAAGACTAATTTGCGAAACTATAGTATAATGTAGATGACTGATTAATATAGGTATATAAAAAAATGTGTAACACGTTTTGTACACTATATAACTTTAATTAAATACTACAAAATAAGAAAATTTCGCTTCTAACGTATGACAACAAAAATACACTTCACAGTAATTCTTAAAAAATAAAAGATTTTTTGTCTTTTTAATATTTTGTATTTCTTCCACGAGCCCGTATCACTTCATTAAGACGATGTGGCATGCTATATATCAAATTTTTTATACAATTTTGGTATGTTTCTCATTATTCCACTAGCGTATTCCTTAAATCTTGTAAGGTAACGGGAGCAGAAGAGCGTTGTCTCACGCATCTCCCGAGCTCGTCCCATGCATGTTCTATGGGATTTAAGTCTGAGCTGCGAGCTGGCCACTCCATGCAGGTAATACCGACGTCTTGAATATACATACTGACCAAACGAGCAGTAAGCGGTCGCACATTATCGTGCATAAAAATGGAATTTGCACCCATATTCACTATGAAAGGACCAGCATGCTCATTTAAAACCTCTTCTACGTATCTGACAGCAGTTAGAGAACCGGACCCTCTGAAGATATGCCAGCCCAAACCATTATTGGTCCTCCACCGAATGGCACCTTTTCTTCAAAACACGTTTGATGATACCGTTCTCCTGGTCGTTTAAATACTATTCGTCTCCCGTCGTGCGTAAATAAACAAAATTTGGACTCATCGGAAAACATAACCTTGGACCACTCTTCTTCTGTCCATCGAATGTGTTCTCGAGCAAACCGTAACCTGGCAACTCGGTTCTCTGAGCCGTTTGGGGCTGTTTGCTGGTCTATAAGGCTTTATATCAGCTTCACGAAGACGTCGCAGAAACGTATCAGAGCTCACATTGTTGTGGTGAATTTATTGAAGACTGTTTCGGACCTGAACAGCAGTGAGATGTCGATTTCCTAACATAGTGCTCACGATGAATTGGTCTTCTCGTGTAGTTGTGCACCTTAACCTGCCATTCCCTATGTTCATGAAATCGCAGGAGTACTCTTTGGTTGACTTCTTCCTCCTTGTACCATGGTAATAATCCGTGTACATTCTTCAGGTGTTAACGACATGTTATTGCACTGAATACTCTGACCAATCCAAGGAATCATTTATTTTTTTAGCTCGCTTTGAAACAAAAGCAGAAAAAATATTATTTTCCTAATTTTAAATAAAAAAAAAAATCAAAGAGCAGTTTTTTTTTTATCTGTTACTTGTACAAATGAAACCTCCGTAGAGATTTAGAACAAGCATTAGTAAGCTGTTTACTACATATTATTTATTCTAGCGTATAAATTACATACCTAGATGGTATGTAATTTATGGAGATATCACGATTAGCGACCCGGAATTTTTGCGATCCAGTGTATCATGGAAGCCCTACCTCGAACATGCGAAGGGTAGTCGAAACAAGTAGCGTGGTTCATTCATTACACCCGGCAAACAAAGTTCGTACCGCGGCGGGTGAGAAACTTACGCGACTGTTCTCAGCGCTTTAATTAATTACCACGAGTTTATTTTTGTACGTAAATTATGTATCATTAGGTAATGACATTATTTTTTGTACTAAGTTTTGGAAGAACCTTTTTTTTTAAATTTATTGGGAACTTTCCATTTCAGAATTACGCGGTATAGAGGCTAAGTTATATTTTGGGAAGAAAAGCTGTTTTATACATTTTGTAAGTGTTGACATCTGTGGTAAAAAAAAGACTTGATGATTTTTTTTAAATCTTCAAACGTTTGTATAGCACGATTTTTATCGGCTTCTAAACAATGGTGTTCAATTATATCTGTCAATCTTAGAATCCGGTTCCCATTTGAAAAAATCGGCCAACTGTGTGTTGGACGTGATCCTTCTTCATCCCAACTACGGAACCCTTCACCGTGCACGCGCAATGAAGGGTTCCGTAGTTGGGATGAATTTATCGCAAACTTGTAGCATTGTAGTTGAAAAATATTGTTATCCCATACATCGATATGTGTCACGGTCAATTTTCCAACTGCAAACGTAAGAATGTAATAGAAAAAAAAATGTTTTTTTGTGTGATCATACTACAAATTAATAATTTTCGGACTTTTTCCTTTACATGTGCTGTGAGACCTTGCTTCCTACCAAATTTCGTGATTCTAGGTCAACGGGTAGTATACCCTGTAGGTTTTGATTTATTAAAATATCAAAATATGTCGCATAAATCGCCCTATTTTTTCATTGCGTCTTAGAAGCTTGTTTTTTTTTTCATCAACATAGATCATAAACTTACGTATTTGATATTAATTTCAACTTGATACCTCCACGCGTTCTTGAGAAATAAGGTCTTAACAGACTGACAGACAGACGGACAACGAAGTGATTCTATAAGTGTACCGTTTTTTTTTCTTATGAGGTACGGAACCCTAAAAAAACCTCCAAAACACTTTTGAAATTCAAAACAATCATTACAAACTTTCGTGTTGAGTCGATACAAAATGTACAGCCTCGATCTTCATGTTCATCTTGAAATAAAGATACTGGTAAAACTTTTAAGTCACCGTGTAATTCCTACGTACTTTCACTAATAACGTTTCGTGGGTTTCTGAAACAACTATTCCCCCGACAATGATAATAATCTTAACACACTAAAGTCTCTTTGTTGAACGAGCATGTTCTTTGATGAAATTGAACCAAAAATCTAGCTTCGTTTAATCACTGAAACCGTTGTCCTATGTGTAAAAGTAAAGTACCTATTTTTGTATTAAGTCGTTGTAGACAAAGTGGTAGTTGATATTTTGTTAATCTATCAGTAATGTATGCATAGCCGTCCAAAATATAAATCGAAATCATTATTATGTTAACATAATATACCCTTATTACGTAATACACGATCAATCGGAATTTGAATCGTTTTGAAACAAATTCCTAATCCATTGCTTCATAAGTTCGAAAAAAAAATCTGCTAAACAACGTAAATAACAGAATCAGAATCAGAACTTTATTTGCTATGAATGTAGGTACAGGTATAAGATGTTGTACTGTTGAGTTAGATGAATGTAGGGAAAAGTATGATATTGATACTAAGCTCCTTTATAATGATATAATACACAAGGAGCGCTTGCTGAAGGATATTTTTGAGAAATATGAAAATTCACAGCTGCAACTAAGTGAGCGCTTGTTTGAGGCTGGGGAACTACTGGATTTGGTGAAGTGCAATGCTGAGAGGTATGAGTCTTTGACTAATAATATCTCATACAGCTGTGCCTATGAACCACCACCTCCTCAGCCTCAGCCTGACTTGCCTCCTCCAGTGTTGGCTCTTCCAGCAGAGACCTGTGTTAATACACAGATTAAAAATAAATCTATATTTTTCTGTGACGAATTAGGTTCGGGCTTTGGGAAAATGTTACTCAATTACCTTAGCCATAGTTTTACCAATCATAGTTATCATAACATAACTTTCAAACAAATCATTAAAAGAATTGCAAACACAAACCTAGATAATTATTCTACAATGGTTTTGCTATTAGGTAATAGTACTGGTATTACCAGAAAGGACATAGTGGATGGTGTGGACACCTTATTAAAGTTAAATATAGGAAAGCTAATGTTGTGTGCTTTACCTTACTCTGATACTTTATCAGTTTATGAAAATAATTATATTTATAAGTTGAATAGTACTATTCACAGGCTGACATGTTGTCATAGTGACAAATTATTATTTTTTGACACTAACAAGTTTGTTAGTGGTTTTAAGTTAACTCAGAGAACTTTATCTCTGTCTTGGGAATGTAGACATATGATTGCTATGTTAATAGCATATAATATTAACGAGGTTATAGCTAATATAACAAATTGTAGTATTAGTGACAAGTCTGTGTTGTCTAGCTATACTAACAACATAGTGATTAATTATGAGTCATCATGTACGAAGGAGGATCCACCTATAATACCAATATCTTTGGAGGCCACTACCAGTCAGATAGGGTATTCTCTTCCTGCTGGAATTCATACAGACATTCTAGACTCTTCCATTGTAGTTGTGGAGGTCACTCCGGATAACTTTTTAAACTAGTTAGTAAGACAACAGAAGTTACCCCTTCAAATAACCAATTATTATTAGAGAATAATAAAAAGGTATCTTCTGGCAATATTACACATAAGAAAAAACCAAAAGGGAAAACATACTTTAAAATTATTCAATCAAAATATCCAAGGTTGCTCTTCCAAATTACTGGAAATAGAATTGTTTTTAGAAAATACTAAGTTTGATGTTGTTTGTTTAACAGAACATTGGTTAAAAGATCATCAAGTAATGTCAATTAACTATGATAATTATTATGTAGTTAGCCATTTCAGCCGAAAACGTATGATACATGGCGGATCATTAATATTAGTAAAAAATTATATTCAATCGAAAGAACGAAAAGACATAATCGGGCTGTCTGTTGAACACACCATTGAATTGTCCTGTGTTGAGCTAGATAAGCATGTTATAGTATGTGTATACAGACCTCCAAGTTACCAGAATCTATCTATGTTTGATTCTGTAATGGAAGATGTGTTAAATAAACTAAATGGTAGTAGTAAGTCAATAATCATATGTGGTGATTTTAATATTAATATATTAGAAAATAACGTTAATACTGTCAAACTATTAAGTCTTTTCAGGTCATTTGACTTGTCAAATGTTTTTAATGAACCAACCCGAGTGACAGCTTCTTCTGCCACTTGTATAGATAATATTTTCTGTAATTGTGATTACTTACATAAACAAATTGTAAATAAGTTGCCATCTGATCACAGTGGACAAACAATAACATTTTGCTCCTACATGCCTTTACAAAAAATTCAAATAAGGTTTAGGCCAATTACATGTAGAAATCTAGAGAAATTAAATAATGTTTTGGCAAGTAAATTATGTATTCAGAGTTTTGATAATATATGTGACCCAAATGAGTTATACACAGAGTTCTTTTCACTATTAAACAAACAATTCATTGACACTTTTCCACTAAAGACTAAAACTATTTACACAAAATTCTTATTTAGTGATTGGGCGACTCCAGGTATTCGTAAAAGCAGGGGAAAACTTTTTGAACTTTATGGCCTAAAGCAACATATGAGTAATACAAGCTTTCATCAGTATGTTGCAAAATATTCTAAAACTTTTAAAAGTGTGTGCAAAATGGCTAAAGCTCTTCACATTAGCAATAAAATAAAATCAGCTGATGATAAAATAAAAACTACCTGGCAAATAATTAATAATGAAACCGGTAGGAAAAAACAGCGTAATACTGAATTTAATTTAGAGACTGCACATGGTCCCATCAACTCAGATGTAGAAATAGCTCAGGAATTTGAAAACTTTTTTGCTAATATTCCCCATAAAACCACTGAAGCTTTAAATTCCTCACCCGCGCTTTCTGCTGCCTTACTTAGAAAGAATGTAAAGGCATGCCCTTTGGAGTTTAGGTTTCAGCATACAGACCCCCAGGCTGTTATAAAAGCTTTTAAAGATCTTAAAATTAAATCAACAGAAGATCTGTGGGGAATGTCTGTAAAAGTATGTAGATCAGTAATCGAAACCATTGCGCCTTATCTAGCTTTCATATTTAACTCTAGTGTAGACCAAGGCGTCTTTCCGGATCTCATGAAACACAGTAAAGTAGTTCCTTTGTTCAAATCCGGTGATAGTAAGGAACCCAACAATTATAGGCCTGTGTCAATTCTGCCAGTTCTCAGTAAGGTGTTTGAAAAGTTGATACTCAATCAAATGTTACGTCACTTTAATAAAAATTCCATCTTTCATGACCAACAGTACGGTTTCACCAAAGGGCGCTGTACCACTGACGCCGGTGTTACCCTAATAAAGAACATTTTTAACGCTTGGGAAGAAGCACAAGATGCCATTGGAATCTTCTGCGACCTCTCGAAGGCGTTCGATTGCGTACACCATGAGACACTTCTGCTGAAACTGGACCACTATGGGATTAGGAACACAGCTCATGATTTGTTAAGATCATACCTGAAAGATAGAAAGGTTAAAGTTCAAGTCAACGGCACAAACTCATTAGGGTCTGAAATGGTAATGGGCGTTCCTCAAGGTTCGATATTGGGTCCATTCCTCTTTTTAGTTTATATTAATGATTTACCCCAAATATTTCTAAATCAGCCAAAGATGGTGTTATTTGCAGATGACACATCATTGATCTTTAAAATAAACCGACGGTCACCAAATCTTGACGACGTGAATAGCTCTATTTTTCAGGTCCAAGATTGGTTTACGGTAAATAATTTGGTACTAAATAATAAAAAAACCAAATGCATTAGATTTAAATCACCAAATGTTAGAAGTAGCGAATGTGACATCGTATTGAATGGAGAAAAACTGGAATTTATTAATCAAACAGTTTTCCTTGGAATCACGCTAGACGAGAAATTACAATGGGGACCCCATATAACATCTCTCGCGGGGCGGCTAAGCTCGGCCGCTTATGCTGTTAGAAAGATAAGACAGTTAACAGATGTAGAAACCGCGCGTTTGGTCTATTTTAGCTACTTCCACAGTATTATGTCATATGGCATTTTACTGTGGGGTCGGGCTGCTGACATTGAATCCATCTTTGTTTTACAAAAAAGAGCTGTCAGAGCCATTTATAATCTACGTCGTCGCGAATCTCTCAGGGAACTATTTAAAAAGATTAATATTATGACGGTACCTTGCCAATTCATTTATTCAAATATTATGTATGTGAGAAAAAATCTACATCTTTTTAATAAAATAAGTGATAGACATCATTTTAATACTAGAAATAAAGATAAAATAGATCAACCTTTTTTCAGACTATCTAAAGTAAATACATCTTTTATGGGGTACTGTGTTAAATGTTACAACAGAATACCTTGTGATATATTAGAATTAAATGAAAGAAAATTTAAAAATCATATAAAAAGTACACTTTGTAAACAAGCATATTACAAATTAGAGGATTATATCCAAGATAAAAATGCTTGGAAACATGCTGGTCCTGCTCCATAGGACAATTCAGAATCTAGACAAAATCGAACTGATTGCTAATTTAATTGTATAATATAATTTTTTAAACATTTATTTTATTTTTTGTGATTACTTGAACTCACACACTGACTTATTATTATTAGTATTACTTATTATAATGTTAGAAATATAGTATAATTTTACAATGTTTGTAAGTATGTGAGCACCATGCATCTATCACATAATTATGTCATTCCTTCATTTTTCATTCTTTTTACCTATCGTGGTATAGTAATCTTATTCTAGGTGCATTGTCTTCACATATAATTATATAATAAGTGTATACAAGATATAATGATTTTTTTAAAAAGAGTAACGGTGGAGTTTCTTGCCCATTCTTCTCCATACGAAAACTACCTTTTGGAATGGGCGACTAGAATCAGTTTTATTATTTTTTGTAAAGTTTGACGTTCAAAAGTGCCTTTTTTGTGCCTAATTGAAATAAATTATTTGACTTTGACTTTGACTTTGACATGAGATCGGCTACAGTCTACCTTACGGCGTGCAAATTATTACATAAATTAAAATATCAATACATACAAAACAATATCAACAAAACAAAACAGAAATTATAGTGAAGTAAATTAATAATATTATAGTCAGGTAGATAAATCTTGCAGTGTCAAATTACAATTAATTATAACAAATTCATATCATTTAGAAAGTCTTTCACAGAGTAATAACATTTACCTAAAAGAAGTGCAGTTACTATTGATGTATTAAAAGGAGGAAGATATGTTACGCGCTAACATCGCATTCAGTAAACTTGGGCTCGGCGCACGACTACATGCACCGAAACTCACACATTTGTGATCAGTGTCATCTCACAGTCGCAAAGCTACAGTTACCGATAGACGAGGATAGAGATAGGAGACGGCGCTGACGTGCGAGCGAAATCGCGTTAGCACCTCGCGCATTGTGTGCATATCGTGTCTTTCACGCATGTTTTTAATATCTATCTCGTACTCACAAAAATGGCGAAGCAAACGTCAAAATATTATTGTAATTTTCAACAAATTATCATTTTTGGCTGTACTTACGAGTGGTAGGTAGTCCCATGTGTCTTATTTTTCTTTCTTGCATTATTAAAGCATTGTTTAGCTGTACAAGAAGTCCTTTTGATGCGTATTTATTACAAAAAAACTGAAATTATTGAGCTGTGTGATCTACGATGTTCCGTGCGCGACTGAGTGCCAACTACGGGTAATCCCGTAGTTGAGTAGGACCAGGCGCTGTGACTTTGTCCCGTATCTACCTCTTTTAATACATCAATGGCAGTTACCTTAGATTTAAACATGTTTACAGACAAATTCTTATAACCGTGAGGTATTTTTATAAATGACAGGTCCCATTGTCATAATACTTTTCCTTAAGAGTGCTGTTTTGTAATGACCCAAATGTAGCAAGTTTTTGTATTGGGATCTCAAGGGCCCATTACGTGGTCTTATATTTGCCAGTGCCGGAAATAAATGTATATTCGTTTTTACAAAAATTGCCACCTCCAATATGTACAAACATGGAAGAGGCAGTATCCTCAGAGACCCAAACACGGGTTCACAGCTGTCTGTGCTTTTTAGGTTTGACATAGATCTAATACACCGTTTCTGGGCCTTAAAAATCTATTCCATCTCACTACAGTTACCCCAAAATATGATTCCAAATCTTAACATTGACGGAACTAACCCATTATAAGCTAGTAAAGTGTATCATTGCTAACTTTATGTGATAAGGTAATTCCAGGATAGATGGGATAGGTGCCGCGACTTTGAATACTCAATGTTAGAAATATCGTAGGCTAAAATCGTACTATACAATAGGAAGCGCCCACCCGCAGACCCCAGGGTCACGCCAACCGTAGTGGAGACGCGCACGCGTTTCGTCCGTGTGTGAAAAAATCTTCCGCGGCAAGACCTCAGCAAGCGTTGAAATTATAATCGCAAGTACTTACTACGAGTATTCAATATCTTTTTACACAGTTATAAAATCTTTTTTTTATTTTTTATTTATCTGATGATAGTACAGTTTAAAGTACACGGAATAATGCTTTAAATTATAGATTTATTTTTAATTTAAAAAGGCATCTATCCTGTGACAAAAGTATAGTTGCCCCATCTGCTGTAGCCATAGATGCCCTTAGGGGCATCTATCCGTAACTATTCCTATTAAAGTTTTCATAAGTATCGCAGGTGGACGAAGTGCCTCGAAAGTATAAAAGAAAATCGGGCGTGGCTTTTCAAGAAATTACCGAAAATGGGAAATGTGTAGATTAAATAGCCAGAACTTACAGAATACCCTCTCGGACATTAAGAAGACGATTTGCAAAAAATAACAAGGAACAGTTAACCTTAGGTAGGTTTTGACTAAATCCGCCGTTCTTAGATACATCACAGATTGAACTTAAGTTATAACTTAATACTATGTGTTAGGCATAAGATGATTAAGAAATAATAAGAAGAAGAAGAATTAAGAAGATAAATAAGAACAAGAAAAAGAAGAATAAAGATGATTAAGAAGAAGAAGAATAAGACTGATAAAATTATCTATGTTAGTTCTGAAAAGTATATTGATTGCGTTAAGTAGATGTATGTGATGATTATTATTTCACATGAAAAAAAAAATCTTTTGTTGGAGAATTCTATATAGATTATATAATTATAAAAGATGTCACAAATTAATGTTAAAACATTGAATTACAGACTGATTACATTGAAACGTCTGTTTTATTTCAATTAGCATCTAATATTGAAGCATTCATACAGCGAGTCTTCTATCCGTCACGGTAGGCTTCTATCCCTTGACGCATTTTTACTACGAGTCTTCTATCCCTCACGGTAGGCGTCTATCCTACTTTTGAGAGGGTCAAAAAGACATAATTTCCTCAAAATCTATGAAACTTATGTACAAACAAAAGGGGGTACCATTATAGATTAAAGATCAAAGATACCATATGCAAAAGACATATTGCCAATAGATTATTAATTAATAAGTTATGGCTTCCTATCTAAAAGTGGGGCAGCTATCCTGGACTTACCCTAGGTTATATAGTAACGTAACACGTACGTGTAGTAGGTTAACGTAATTAATGTTGTTGAACTGTCCAAATAAAACAAATTTATCGTAATTTGTTTACGAGAATGTATGCGTGATCAGCTAGTCAGTCCCAGGTGTCTCGGCATTTTGGTATGAATAGGAGCGTGATTTGTCGTCTTTGGCAGGGTTAAGTTAATACAGGAGATCCTGCTGAGCAGCACCCAGGACGTGGAAGGAGTACATAGTTCGACAGGACAGATACGGTCAACTGACTGCAAGATGTCAGCCGATGGTTTAAATCTACAATTCTCAAGTGGGGTTACCACCTTATATGCTATGAGAATCGCGCTCGTCGAAACGAATGGTGTAGGGAACACTTGACATGGACCCAGGAGCAATGTGATACAATTTTATTTTGAGTCCCGGTTTGGATTTAGGCCTGATACGAGAAGGGTAGGAGTGTATTGTCGACCCGGAAATGCTGAACGGCTGAGACGCGTCCAGGAAGTGCACCCTTACAGTGGCTCCACAGTGATGGTATGGGCGGGTATTATGAAGTTATGAAGAACAGATGAACTGAGCTTGTTTTTGTAAATGTTAATATGAACGTTGAAAGTTACATTGAAGATGTCATCGGGCCTTATGATCACCCATTTGTACAAAGTATTGGCTCAGATTTCACGCTGATGCGCGTTCGTACACAGCTCGGAGGACCAGAGGATAATTGGCAATAGAAAACATCCGGGTATTGCCGCAGCCTGCACTATCACAATCGCCAGACCTCAATTCCATCGAGCACGCATGGGACATGCTCCAGAGACTTGTTCTAGAGAACTGGACGGAGTGTCGACAACCTGAAAGACTTGTTAAAATTCCGCGTGGAGCGATTGCCGCAGGATCTAATAAATTCACTGAAAAATCGTTGCCGACAAGTTATATACAACAAAAGCGGTCACACTTTTACTGATTGAAATAAAAAGCGTTACTTAATTTTGTATAACATGAACAGTTTTTTTTTTAAAACTATTATATACATATATATTTTATACTACGTATGTTACGGTACACATATTGTTACTTATAGTGATTAAATTAACAATTGAAAGAAGGATTTTGTGGATTTAGTCACTAATTCATCAAAAAATGCTTAGTTAAGTACTAGTAGTTACTTATGCTTACTTACAAAAGAAATATAAATATATTACACTAGTAAAAATCATTCAAAAGTTCAAAATAGTACATGTTGGGGTATCATTATGGGGGGTCATTATGTGGGTGGTAATTATGTCTCAAATAAAATATTTATGTATTTATACAGACGTATCAAAAATTGAGTATCGTTTTTTTCCCCCACATATTGCCTATTTAGAGACATATTGCCTATTATACAAAGTGGGAATGAGGTTATGACATTAAAAAGTACAGTGGTTACACGTTGATATAATGTCTCTTAAAATAATAAAATAAGATACTAAACATAAATAAATGCATTATTCAAATAAAAATTGATTATTCAATAAGGATAAAGCAGTGTCTTATGTCACTCGCGCTTTATTGAATCCCGAACACAACGAAGGAATCTAGGGCTCCCAAGCTCAGCGAGGGAACTCTGAGTTAATTCCTGAGTGCAGCGAGGGATTTAAGCTCACCAAAAATGAATACACCTTTATCCCCGAGGAGAATACTCTACTTTTCGCACGTACTGTGAGAATATAAACCAATTCAATTTTCGAATTAGTAGTTTATGAAACTATCTATAAACTGTGTTGTTTAATACAAAAAGAAAGGTACCGCGACTATATGGTATTTTATTTTTTTATTGTGTTTATTCAAAGAACTTTATGTGGACGCGTGGTTTCATTTAATGTTATAACCTCATCACCACTTGACTCTGTATAAATTCAACTCAACACAACCTCTTTTTATGGGTAGTACGTTGTTTTATAGGTAATAGTTTTATAGAATTTCGTTTATGTTAATATATAAAATAAAGAAAAGTTCTATGTTAGAATAATCTTATCATAAAATAACAAATTAAATATTCTTTATCCTTGTAATGTTTATTTAACAACAATAAACAATACAATAAAAATACAATAAAACTTAATACCAAGAATAACATTTAATATTTTTCTGCAGCATGCAAGCAAGCATGCAACATGCAGCGTGCAAGCAAGCATGCAGCGTGATTTTTAAATATTGTGTATTATATATATTGTGTACTTTATAAATATTATGAACAAACAATATTCATTAAGAAATAATTCTACTGTTTGATAAGCTTGTTAAACAAAAAAATGCGATTAAAAATTTATTGAATTGTGTTTCTGTGAAATATGTTTCATTCAAGTAAATAGTCTTTGAAACAATAATATTCTAAATAAAAATACAAGGACCAAATATTATATGAAACGAAATTCTATGAAATTTGTGTCTGCGAAACAAGGCAACACCCTTTTTATGACATCATGACGGTGAATATTGATCCAAAGATCCTTACTAAAACATGTCTGCAGTAGGTCTATTGACGCACTGCTATATGAAAAAACTATGAGGACGCTGTGTCTTTTATTTTTTGTTTGTTTTTTTTATTTGTATACACTACGGGGAATTTCTTGGCCTGCATCTCACCTGACGGTAAGTGCATAGATTGTACCCACGTAGCTTTGGTAAAGCCCAACGATGAATAGCATCTTTTTTATAATAGACAAGGGTATCATTTATTAAATGTTCAAATGGTAGATATTATGTTTATTTATACTGTATGGCATTTTCCAGCTAGATAAATCACTTCTTAAGGTTTTATTTTCAGATTTGTGATAGTAATCTTAAAATTTTAAATGAGAATGCGAAGTTTGGTGGAGCTACACATGATTCACATATATGGTCTTTTAGTAAAGTTGAACCATATATGCGTGAACTTCATCAAAATAATGAACAAGTATGGCTATTAAGTAAGTATTTATAATAGTAAATTCAAATTCAATTCAAATTCAAAAGTCATTTATTCAAACTAGGCTGAGAATCAGCACTTTTCGAACGTCAAAATTACATAAGACAGTCCCCCAAAACGCCCACCCTTCACCACTTCCTAGTGCTTTTGCTGGGAAGAAGAAGTGGCGCAACAAACTCCCCAGCAGCACAGCTGTCTGTTCAGTTAGGGAAAAAAAAAATGATTCTATACAATAATTTTTAAGATAATTTACATTACGCAAAATTAAATTTAAATTATAAATTAATAGCCATATGACAGCTAGCACACGCCAATATACCAACCAAAAACATCGAGAACTATACTCAAGCAGAAATAAAAATAACTAAACGTAAACAATATCTAAAAAAAAGAAAATAAAGCCTCCAGGCATAAAGGGCGTGCCCGCTTACATAGAGCTGTAACTAGAAGTTATAATTGATAAACTAGGACCATCGAGGTAAAATAAATAATTGTCGAGGTCGCTAGCTAACCACATATTATAATACAACTCATTAAAAAAAACATTGTAATGAGTAGATTATGTCAACAATAAAATAAATGTACATAAAAAGTAAAATTATAAACTTTTATATAAACTCATAAAACCTGTCAGTAGGTAAACTAATTCTGGAGAAAGAACATTTAAACATTGTCTTGAGTTAATCACAGCGACCAACTATTTTTATCATTTAAGTAGTCGTTGATAGAATAGTATGTCTTTGAACAAAGGTTGGACTTTACTTTAGTTTTAAACGCATTAAAAGGCAAATCTAGCAAACAAGAGGGTAGCTTGTTATAAAAGGTTATACCAAGCCCAACAAATGAGTTATGAACCTTATGAAGCCGGTGGGAGGGAGCACGTAGTTTATCCTTACTTCTAGTGTTAACATTGTGAATATCACTGTTTTTAGTGTATAAGTAAAAAGATCTTATCTACTAGTATATGTGTTTTCCCATGTTTTGTCTACAGAAACTAATTTTTCAGGTGACTCTGGATAACCACAACGGCCTTGGCTATCGGCTACCTATCCTCAATGCAGTTCGAGGTCCTATTGAAGAACGATACACTCCAAAGCATGTGCAAGCCCGTAACTGCATTGACCGCTGTTTTAATTACTCAAAGCACGGTGGAGATGTTTGCTTAGAGACAGGGTTCTTCACTATCATCCCCATGTAGCTAGCAATATTACAATGGCATGTTGCTGCAAGCTGGCTTACCACCACCACCACCACTTCCTGCTGCACATGACAATGGGGATGATATAACCATGCAAGATCCCACACCCACTGCAACTGTGGGTAGCCAAAGTGAATTAATCCATAAAGCTAAGGCTAATCCAGGAGAGATGTTTATTAAATTGGTTATAGTAATAATATTATTGTAGCATTAAGTAATACAATTTTATTTACATTTCCTAACCATAAATTAAATGTCCTGTTTATTTAATTTCACTTAAATATGAATAATAAGTTATTGATAGTATTGTGAAAATGTCCAGTTAATTTTATGTTCAATGTACCTAATGTACTTTGATATTTATTTATTAATAAAATAGATATTTAGGTATATTTATTATTACAAATAAGTTTATTATTGTCTTTATTAAAACACTGGCATGCATAATAATTTGGTGGTGGCATGCACGGTAGGTAAGAAGGAAGGATTTTTCAGGTATCCAATACTTTGTATTTACAATTCACTCAATACCTACAGTTCAGGTATTATTTTTATCTAATACATAAAAATCAATTACCTACAGTTACTGTACATAAATATTGGTTTCATTCTTACATTTCAAGTCTAAATTGGAATAGATTTTGTTTAATAATATAAAAAGTTCAATTATACCATTAAATAAAAGAAAAAAAAATGATACATACAATTTGTACATATAAAATTTAGACAAGGGAAAAGTAAACTGGATTAGAATAGCAGACAATTGAAATAAAAAATAATTGTTACTCTGATATTGTAGGCAATTTCAAATGTTCATAGCCCTCAGCTGACACCACTATCACTACATTGGACAATTTAAGGGATAATATCTGTCGAAGGTAGTGATGATAATCTCAACTGTGGTAAAATTTCTATCAAATGGTCTACAGTACCAGCCAAACGACTTACAATTAGATTTTGGTTTTCTTCCATTTCAATTTTTCTCGATTTTAATCGCAACCTTTCCATATCCCTCTCTTGATAATTATTTTCCCGGTCTGCCTCTAGTTGTAGTCAGCGATGCTCGACAGCCACGAGCGAGTTGTATCCGGCGTGTGCGCACTCGTAAGTGGATGTGGTGGCCAACGGGCTTGCTCGATGCCACCGTCGCTGCTGATCCCCCCGTGACGTGGACGCGGTAGGCGACGTCGATAGCGGCATCGGCACGGACTCAGTGCTGGGCGGCGCGCGGCGGCGTTAGCACTGGTGGTGGAGAATGGCGTGGAAGTTCTCCAGAGCTTGCAGTGCTTGCAGAGATGGCAGTGATGGGCGGGTGGAAGATGCTGTTGTTGCTGAGACTAAATAATTACAGTAATAATTATATTAAAATGTGCCCAAATTAAATATTTAGCCAACATATTATATTAAAAATAAAATCAATAGAGTACCTTGTATTGAATCAGAAAAAAAAAACAACAATTTCATCTGTGGCAGAAATTTGGGATGGACAGACAGTGTGCACAGAATTTCTGGTCGGTGGTGATACAGTTTCTCTCTGATGGTTAGAAAAATTACACTTGTATAAAAGAAAATATAGTAATATGCGAAGAAAAAAAACTAACATCAAAGCCTCTCTATGAACATTTTCATCTATAAATGTTTGTCATGAATGTTTTCACCAATCATTTTCTAGTCCATGAAGTAAGCTGATTGTTGTATGTACTTACTTTATCTTGTAGTTACTAAATGTTAATAAATCATAAAATAATATTTTTACAGTGGTTTTTGTGAGAATCTTACTTTTTCCATTTGTCCAATGGCTTTATTACTCCTCCACCGAGGGAGTTAAGTAACATTCCCAGTTCCTGTCACAGTCAGTAAGCTTTTATTCGGCCTTGAGGACCTTGCTGAGGCCTCTTTATATCGCCATGGCTAGAACAAAAGTTAAAACTATTTCAGAGAAACAAGGTCTATTGATTAGGTAAAGGGTCAAACACAATTGTTTTGTTTGTTTTATTAGTTCATGTCACGTATCACGTCATTGTTTATGTTTCAAACTTTCAAATGTCCGAGTATGATAGATTTTCAAATAAGAAAGGAAATTATTTACGAAAGAACTAATAAGTTTCGTACCTTTCCATGAATTACAATAGAGCTGCAAACTGTTCTGGGCTTGCTCGAGATCCAGATTCCATCCTATAAAAGTTATCACTTAATTTAAGGTATCTTGCATTCATATTATTCAGGATCATAATCATTAACATTTCGAGACACAGTAATGTTTAAAATTACATTCCACACTGTGATATAATAATAAACCAATTATAAGAAGAATTTTACCTTAATTAGATTACCTTCACTTTGAAACAACTATTCTGCCCAACAAAGTACACAACTGTGACGTTTATAGGAACACTCACCATAGACTACAGCATAGGTTTTTTTTTTCTAAATACTTAACCTGATGGATCAAACAGTGCGGCTGTTTTTACCTAGCCAGGGGCTCCTAGTTTTTAATAAATAAAATAAGCAAATATAACATAACACCCGGAAACTATTATGACATCAGCGGCTTAGTTTGGCCTTCGTAAACGTAATATAGACATCGATACAAAAAAAAAATTCCCGACTAGTAGGTAACTACTCGCTTTTTTTTTTAGTTTATCGCATTAATAAGGTTTGATCCATTCAAAATATATTTTTTATAAAACAAAAAGGAATCATAAAAATCATTATAATTTTAAATTGTCATATCAGAATTACTGGTTTTTTTTCGTGCACTGGATTTCCAACTCTCGGCGCTAAGCAGAGCTTTGAAAATCCAGTGCACACCACACCACAGTGCAAATCCAACAATGTGTTTTTTCAACAAGCTGAGACGATAGTGCGTCCCAACGCGTAGAATTCTCAACGTTTGGCTCAATACCGAGAGTTGAAAATCCATAAAATTCAACCGCGATATTTTTACGTCCGTACGAAGGTGGGCTTACAGTCTACTGAAAAATTATTAGTTTGACTCGCAGACATTAACAAAAGCAAAACCATAGCAGACCATTAACATTGGTGAAATAAATAAAGAAAGGAAATAAAATTCATATATTCAAATTCAAAAGTCATTTATTAAAACTAGGCTGAGAATCAGCAGTTTTCGAACGCCCACCCTTAACCACTTCCTAGTGCTTTCGCTGGGAAGAAGAAGTGGCGCAAGAAACTCCCCAGCAGCACAGCTGTCTGTTCAGTTACAAAAACTTGATTCTATATAAAACTCGTAGTACTTATGCAAAATAATTTACATTACACAACACAAAACATTAAATTTTATTATTTGATATAATAACTCGAAGTCACAAATGATAATCTAGGACCATCGAAGTAAAAATGAATAAATAGTAAATTACTAATTAAAATACTACACACAGTTATTTAGCACAACCTAAAAGACACACAGTATAATTATACAAGTGCAAGTGCATAATTATACAATTATACAGTGCACTTTAGTGCGATGTAAGAAAACGCATAATTACATATGTTAACTTGTGAACTTCTGTGCATTATAGGCACTAAAAAGTTCTGATTATTTTTTGCAAACAACTTGACCCACCGTGACCCTACCAAACAAAATCGAAGATAATAACAAAATGCAAATTCATTGTTTTTTAATTGATTGAGCTTAATACGTTGTAGCAAATATATATAGTTAAGTCATAGGATGTTATCATGCACATGATAATGACTTTTGCAATATTAACACAAGATGGGCCAAATTCTAAAAATAACTTATATTGGTTTACTGTTTTTGGATACGGGTGAATGTGACGACAATACACAACTGCTGGTCGATTCTGTAAAAATCTCACCGTGAAAACTTAGGTGAAGGAGTTTGTTTTTGCTTGAAATTGACACTATTGACAGCTCACTCCACGCTCACTTCATCAAAGTTTTCACGGTGAGATTTTAACAGAATAGCACCGCAGATGTTATAAACTATGACAGTTCGAAATATTCACTAAACGACTGAAAAACAATAGGTATTGAATTTATATGTATCGACACAATTATTGCTGTATTTTCTTTTGCTTTATTAGAGTTCATTTTGATATTATAATTATCCGTAATGAATAACTTTCTGTTAAATTCTGCATCTTTTCTACCTTATTGTGAATGTGATTTAAGGTAACCGTCATCATCATCATCATCATCATCAGCCTATAACGTTCCCACTGCAGGGACACGGCCTCCTCTCAATGAGAGGGAGTGGCCTATAATCCACCACGCGAGCCCAGTGCGGATTGGTAGATGTCACATGTCTTTGAATTTTTGGTTCTAGGACATGCCAGTTTCCTCACGATAACCGAAACCAAGGTTAAGGTAACCGTATATAATGGTATTACATCTGCAGATGGCTTTGTAATGCTATAATTATAAAGCCACAAAAAAAGCAGGGTGGTAATATTTATTTTTGTTTAAGTGTTCAATTCAGATATTGGAACACACCGTACCAAATCTCAGTAAAAAAAAAAAAAAAAAAAATGAAAAAAAAACCTTGAAGCTACCGAGCTTCGCTCTCCACTACCGTGCACCCGATTCTTGAGAGTATATATCCGTATCATTTACATATGTGCGTCGTGTGCTCTGCCAGACAGTTGAGTTTAGTGCGATAAAATGAATAAGTGGACGTTAATATTATTATCGACTGTATTTTTAAGTAATGTGTGGGCTTACAAAATCCTCGTGGCCATGCCTTATCCTGGGAAAAGTCATGCGATATTGGGTGAAGGATATTTGAGACATCTTTTGGCTGCCGGTCATGAGGTTTGTTATTTACTCATTATTATATTTCCTATTAGAGTTTATTGAGTAATTGACCCAAAGGTTCAAATGTCAATATCGTGATTCTTTTTCGTCGGTGTGCTAGTAAGGGTGTTCTAGAATCTATTTATTATTTTCATAACAATATTTTTCTGAGTATCTACATTATGTTTATATTAAACCCATATAGCTTAGGTATTTATTCGGTTAAAAACTATTATTATGAAAAAAAAAAACAATAACATTAACACACTTATTTTGTAAAACATATTAAGTACTTATTACTAATAGTATTCAGATTATATGATATTCATCGTATGTCACCTTGTAATAAATTTATGTTAATTAATCATAAGTCGCTCATAAAGATAAACAGTATCGCTATTATGATAAGCAGTATCCTCAAAATAAATATATATGAGGAATAATTATGATAATAAAATACTATATTTATACAACCTTTCGGTGACCTTGACTTAATTGGCAACCGAAAGGAAACCGATTCTTTCATATAAAATTCAAATACTATAGTTATAAGTGGTCGGCTGATCTTGGTGTAGATGTGAAACGGGCGAATCGACACGTTTTTTTTTTTTTTCTTGGAGCCATTCGTTTGAAGTTGATTTATTTGTGGGCGAATCGAAAATTACTAATTAATCGAATACGTATTTCTGGAGTTGTCGATTCGCCCACAAATATATCGTCGGTCGTTCAAATCGCCTCAAGAAAAAAAAAAAAAAAAAAAATGACGATTCGCCCGTTTCGGGTGAGTAAATTCGTGACAATCAACCAATAAGCCTGGTGGTCGACACTATTACTAGATTTCAAGAATACCTAACAAGCGTATAATTGGAACCATATCTACCCTGTACTCACATACCAAAACAAACCACTTGTCATCTTGAATACCTTTTTTTTTTTTTTTTTTTTTCTGGGTGGGAAATCATCAAATGACGTCTCCCGCTCTGGGTGGAGCGGGAGGGCGTGTCAGACTCTTACTGACTAAAACCCACCCGTGTTCCTTCTGTTGCCTGTGCAATGCCAGGGGGCCACGGTATCCCTTTCGGACTAATCCCGCAACCCCGGCAGGCAATGGTCTCATCGGACCCCTTCACTTGCTGACATCTCTTTGAGGCGCGCGTGGAACACAACGCGCCGTCGACCCGGGCCTGGTCCTTACCGGACGGCGAGCTACCCATTGCTCACCGTCCGCAAGCCCGCGCCTACGGTGGCCGGGAATCGGCAATCGATTCCCGACGCCCAGGGCGTCTCCTCCTGCGGCGGCTAGGGGCGTGAGGGCGCGAAATTTGCCTCTCCCTCACGCGTTCCGCCTCCTCCTTTGCGAGCATTACTGCTTCGCAGAAGGAGGTGATGGCCTCCCATGCCCTCTCGCTCCGTACCATGGCCTGGACCAGGGCCGGACGCGAGAGATCCCCGCCACCGATCGCCTCCACGAGGACACGGCGGTGCTCTGCCCAAGCCGGGCATACCTCCACCGTATGCTCCACCGTGTCCTCCGGGCGATCCACGCAGTGATGACACCCGGGCGTTTCCTCCCGCCTTATCCGAAACAGGTACCTCCTGAAACAGCCGTGTCCGGTGAGGACCTGCGTCAGGCGGAAGGTGAGGACGCCGTGGCGCCTCTCCAGCCACTCCTCAAAGAGGGGACTTATCGCCGCAATAGTGGCGTGCCCAGCACTGGGTTGCGACAATCGCACTCTCCATGCCGCCATGAGATCCCGTCGGAGCTCTGTCCGCTGTGCCGCGATTTCTCGCGGCATCGGAGTCAAGCCCCGGCGTTTCGCCTCCTCGCGCCACTCCCAAATATGCGCGAGGACTTTTGCCTCCAGATCCCATGGCGGCAATCCAGCAAGGAGGCTTGCCGCCTCACCGGAGACCGTGCGATATCCCCGGACCAGCCGGGTGGCCGTGACCCTCTGGGACGCGTTCAACCTGCGGGCAGGCCGCCGCCTCAACGAACGCGGCCACACCGGTGCCCCGTACAGGGCCATGGACCGCACGATCCCCGCGTATAGCCTCCGGCAGGAGGCGTTTGGACCCCCTAGATTGGGCAGGAGCCGCTTCAATGCAGCCCCGGCCCGCTCCAGTCTGGGAGCCAAACGTCGGAAATGCTCCACGAAGTTCCACCGACTGTCGAGGACGAGTCCCAGGTACTTCATCGTCGACTCGACGCCGATGTGAACCCCTCCTACCGTTATTTGGGAACCCGACGGTGGCGCGTTCCGAGGACCATGAAAACACATGGCCTCGGACTTGTGCAAGGCCACCTCGAGTCCCAACTGCCGGATTCTGGCCACGATTGTCGCAACCCCGTGTGTCGCTAGTTCGGCCGCCGCCTGGTGCGACCTCCCCTGCGCCAGGACCAACGTGTCGTCAGCGTAACAAACGACGCTGACGCCATTGGGGAGGTCTGCGCGCAGCACCCAGTCGTATCCGATGTCCCACAGATGCGGCCCCAGGACCGATCTTGAATACCTAACGAAACAATATTTCATTCAATCGTTCACTATTTAGGTCAGACTTCAGACTTACCTGTTTTAAATTTAGTCCGCAGTCAAAACGTAAGTTTGAGCTCATGTGATATTCAGGTGCGGTCAAGCGGTACCACTAACAACTTGGCCACGTTCATTCATATTCAGACTGGCTTCTAACTTCAGACATAAAAGACGGGTTATAGACCATTTGCGTATTTATCAACTAGATGTCGAGTGGAAAATTATTTGATATGCATAGGTGGTTAACACGTGCTACATATCTTAGCTGAGATTAAAGTATCTGTAAGACACATTTTGAATAGAAGTCAACAGATTTTTTTTTAATAAATTGACCCTGTACCCTAATTAAGTACTTAATACACGATCAATCGGAATTATAATCGTTTTGAAACAAATCGCTAATCCATTGCTTCATAAGTAAGAAAAAAAAAACTGCTCAACAACGTAAATAACGCAATGAATGTTGTTGAACTGTCAAAATGGAACAAATTTATCGTAATCGTTTACGAAAATGTGATAGCTGGTTATAATGTAAGAACTTTGAGAAACATTAGATATTTTAGACCACTGCTCGAATCGCCGAAAATTGCTACATTTTTTGAGGTCTAATATTAAATTTTATAACACTTACAAGCATTCTATGTAAATGTGGTGGTGTGGTGTAAAGTTTCTACACTAAGCCATAGAATAAGTTCTTAATATTATGCCCTCAAAGTAAATTAGATAACCGAAACTGTCCCAAAAGTTCAAGTTCCTTATTACATATTTTATCCAGCACCACTTTGGCAAAATCCAAAATTCATTCGAAGCTTCCCTAACCTAAATTCAAGGTCCGGAACAACCAAATGGGCCAAAACAACTTATAATGACACTGCCCAACGGCGCAGCTTGGCCCTAACCATCAATTTGAACTACACGGTACAGGGGAATTCTAAAAACGGTAACACAAATGGATGAATAAGAAGTGGCTTGCCCCGTGACTCCACAAATTTCATATTCGAGAAACGTACGGAGAACTTTTCCATTCTGAGGTATAATTTCACTTGTGAATAATTTCCTATGCGTTCCGCTGAATAACTTGACGAGGTCTCTTGTTATGAAAATGTATAAGTTAGTTCTGGGTATGATACGAGTATGGTTTGGGTCATGGTAAGTTTTGGGGATGTGGATAAAAGTTTCATAGTTTTGAGGTGTTAGTTTATTTCTGGTATGACTTTACGGGATAGATGGTACCATACTCAATATAATTATTTATTTGCTTATCATTGTGGAATGCAAATAAATAAATTGAGTATTGAGTATGGTTGTTGAAAATGTTAATGGAATCTGAGACAGGCTAAACAATAGCCAGGCAGTCCTTTCGATGCTATTAAGATAGCTAAGACTAATTGAATTGTAGAGTGGTGCAACCACAGAGAAACAGAACCTTAGCAGTCGATGAATAGAATATTCAATTTATTGTGATTTCACATAATTTGATTTGTTTGTATTTTTTTTTTTTTTCATTTTATTATATATTGTTGAAATTAAAAGTTATTTATTTCAATCAAATTTGATTATACATAATGTAAACTATGTATATACAACTAACACAACATTATGTACATAGTAGGTATATATTTGATTTTTTTAAATTTTATTATTTAATTTAATTTGATCTTATTTGGTTTTATCAGATGCTCTATATTAATTTTAATAATGTTTGGCAACGGGTGCAACTTACGTGAAAAAAACAAAACATTGTCGTCATTAATAAAATCATTTAACTATTTTCAGGTGACATATATTACTGCTATTCCGTACAAGAAGTCTCATCCAAATCTACGGCAAGTCGTGGCAGAAAATGTCATTGACAAGTTCGAGTTCGGTAAGTTAACGATGAAAGTAATAAGAGAACCAATATAATAGGGAATAGAATGACTATGAAATATATTGTATCTTTCGGAGGTATACTTCAAATGCTCATAATGTTATTTACAATTAGGTATTTTATCAACAATAATTACGATTTGTTAGATATTGAATGATACTAAAAACGTTGGAATACTAATAATTATTTGTAACAACATCATACGAGAGATTTTGAAAAAAATGCAACACTGTCATGTGTGCGTTTTTTTTGTGTTCAAATTATCTCATTAGTTACCACTGACGTACGGCATACTCGTACTATACCTATATTCGAAGTAATAACTAACTTTTATTTTACTATCCACAGCAAAATCGATGGATTTCAAGAAGGTGATAGCAAAGGAAGTAGATTTAAAAGATATGTACGTGATGTACAAGACTATGATAGTAGTAGCCAACAGGTCGCTGACTCATGAGAACATACAGAAATTCCTGTTAGACACAAATGAGCAATATGACTTGGTGATTGCTGAATGGCTGTACCATCACATGTTTATTGGGTAAGATTTTTTACACTATTAATCCTTAAACCCCAAACTAACACAGGGGATCAGAAACCACAATTTATATAAAAACATTTCAAACGAACCGTTGACATAAAGGAAAAAGATAGAATCCTGACAGATGCCGTATGTAGTCCTATGTTCATTTTAATAACTCCAGGACTTAGCTATTTTTAGATGATTAGGATCTCATATTGTAATTTGATATCTTAATACTCTGTCCCCATTATCACACACACACACATACATAAAGAGACATTTAATTTCACAATGTCAATTTCAGATTTTCAGCTGTTTTCAACTGTCCCTATGTCTGGTCGTCATCAATGGAGCCTCATCCAATAATCCTGAGTTTGATCGATGAGGTCGGGAACCCTGCTTACTTCCCGGATCATATGTCACCATTGTCACCACCTCTGTCATTCTCACAGCGAATTGGTGAACTGTGGAATATACTCTACTTGTACAGGGTTATATGGTAAGTATTTTGAGTGCTAAAATGTTGGCAATACAGGGTGGCAGTGAGACATTGACGTGCAACCTGTTAGCTTGGATTCAGAACGTGATGCTGAATTCCCCTAAATTGAAATTTTTCTTCGGTTAAAAATGAAACGGCTGATTACGCTACGGGGTCTAAAATCATGTGTTGAATTCATGGTTACAGTTGGCGCTTCAATGTTCCTACCACCTTGTATATTAATACAAATCACAAACCATAAACAATTCTCCTCAGGTCTTTGAAAGATTTTGAACAGCAAGCATACCTAGAATCTTTCGGCCCAGCAGCCGCCAAGAGAGGAATCACATTACCCACACTAGAAGAAGCAAAATATAACGGCTCCATGATGTTGGGCAACTCCCATGTTTCATCTGGTGAGCCTCAGAGGCTGCCAATAAATTACGTTCCAATTGCTGGATACCATATTGAAGACGAGGTTCCACCATTGCCAGCGGTAAACACTTTGATTTGGACTGAATTTATGAATACCTATTAAAAAACCATACAAGCGTTGCCTAATAAGATATTTATGATTAATTTTGCTAACTTAACTTTATATACTCGTACACAAATTTTAATACCTATGCAATTTCTAAACACTCCTTTCAGAATTTACAAAAGATTTTGGACAGTGCACCCCATGGAGTTATCTACTTCAGCATGGGTACTATGATGCAGAGTAAAACTATGCCAATGGAATTAAAAAGAGATTTCTTGAATATGTTCAGTACATTGAAGCAGACTGTAATTTGGAAGTTAGAAGAAGAATTGACCGATATACCGAAGAATGTTCATATGGTGCAATGGGCTCCTCAGCCAAGTATATTAGGTGAGTTTTAATGCCATAGTGTAATTTAGAAGTATGAAAAAATAATGAATCATTAAAAAAATCTGACCTAAATAGTAAATAAGTGACTAAATACTTTATATAATTCTGGGTTGGTGTGACCTCTAATCAATTGTACATAAAAAAACAATATCAACAAAGTAAGTAGGTACTTTTTCCCGAATATTTACGCCTCACAGTTCATTCGAACCGTTAACGATAGCATTTCTGACGTCCACATCTGTCGATAACACCGGTCACAGAACCGCAACAATGCTGTCAGTATCCGATGTATCAGACGGATTAATATAATATGATATGCTGATAAGTTTTTACAATTTTATTTCTCTCTTTGTTAGTAAATTTCGATATTTTGTGTTTCAAAGAGCACAAAAATTTAATATGGAAATTGTGTGAGCTGATATGATATATTTTCAACCGACTTCAAAAAGGAGGAGGTTCTCAATTCGGTTGTATTTTTTTTTTTTTTGTATGTTTGTTACGCGATTACTCCGCCAATTATAAATTGATTTTGATGATTCTTTTTTTGTTTGGCATACTCCAGAAGTGGTCCCATATAAATTTGGTCATGATCTGATGAGGGGTTTTTGAGTTAGCTTCAATAATACGTATTTTTCCCATCTAGTATATGTGGATGATATTCTAATAGTTCATATCACTGTAATTTACATAGCAGGTAATGGGTATTCAAATTTTTGTGAGGGTTTTGTGTAGGTACCACAATTAAAAAGTGAAAAGTAAAAACTTTTTCACAAAAAATAAAACCGACTTCCAAAAAAAAACGAAAATAAAAAACCAAAGACACCGACTTCCGAAATCAAAGTTATTTTTCACTTTGTAGTGTTTTTTTTTGGAAGTTGGTTTTATTTTTTGTGAAAAAGTTTTTATGATAACTTAGATACATAAACGCAGAAGCAGAAGTTTCAATAAACTATCTAGTGGACATGATTTGGATATTATTATATTCAATACCAGTGTTTCCCGGCTTAAGTATTTGTTGGTGAAAAGCTTCTTTACGGAAAATTAATTGTTAGCAAAATTTGATTCTTAGTTAAATCGTGTACTATTTATTTCCTAATGTATGTTTAAAAAATATTTTGTATGGACCTTTTTTTTCGTTTTCATGTTTAGTGTTTATCAGTGGACACTATTATAAATGGCCTTCAATTTTATATTAAATAAATAAACTCACTCCTTTTTCCTATGGTTATATTATACTTTGGTAAAGTTAAATAAGTAACACTAAAGTTGTTCATGTAAGATACTTAATCCGCGTGGCATACGTAGCAAACCATTCATGTCTTTAAGCGGCTTAAGATTTCAAAGGAAGCCGAATATCTTTTTTTGAATGGGAATTTATCAAAAAACTTCTCCCGCTCTGGGCAGAACGGGAGGGCGTGTCAGACTATTACTGACTAAAACTCACCCATGTTCTTTTAGTTGCCTGTGTGTTGCCAGGGGCTACGGTGACCCTTTCGGACTTTCCCGCGACCCTGGCAGGCCGTCAGTTGTGCTGACATATCTTTGAGGCGCGCGTGGAAGCCGAATAACTGACACCTGTAGTTTACTTCTGGAATTGTACAAAGTAAAACTCATAAATTACGTAAATCACACCGTGTCTTAAAAACATTATGTTATCTTCACAGCTCACCCTAACTGCAAACTGTTCGTCACCCACGGAGGCCTCCTCTCAACCACAGAAACTTTACACTACGGAGTTCCTATTATCGGCATACCATTGTTTGCTGACCAGTTCCTCAATGTTTTGAGAGCTGTCCGCAAAGGCTTTGGTCTGCAAGTAGACCTTGGGTATGATACTCCAGCTAATCTGAAGGTGGCTATTGATGAAATATTGTCAAACCCTAAGTAAGTAGACAAGACTTTGTCACCTTTGAATATTTCTTCTTCATCACAGTCCCAGCAGTGGGAACGTTATAGGCTAATAATCATAATCATCATTATCATCACCCTCTGTTCCTAAACCTGATTTGTTTTCGGTGAAGTGTAACCTTATTTTTCATACATCTTTAATAACATAATTCCAAATCAAATAATTGAAGGAAGTGTATAAAGTGTCGCTAACGGCACTTTATCCCTGTTGGTTAAAGTGCCGCTATTTGCAGCATATTAGTAGAGCTGCCTCGGCCCGGCTAAATTGCATGGAAAGAGGAGGAGAAGATGGAAAGTTTTTAAATAAGAGGTTATTTAACGGATTATTTAAAAAAACGTTAAGTTCATTGTATTTGAATTAAGATTTATACACACATATACCAATATTTTGCATTATTTTCCCATATTCCACTAATCCAAATTTTCCACGTATCTGGCGGCACCCTTGTGTTTGAATTAGTGCTGGATTAGCGAGATTGTACCGTACTAGTAATATATTTCTTTTTAATTTTCAGATACAGCCAGAAGGTGAAAGAGCTGTCCTTCATCTACCATAATCGTCCAACCAAGCCTGGGGCATCACTCGTTCACTGGATTGAACATGTGATCGAAACCAAAGGAGCTCCTCATCTTCGCTCCCCAGCCCTTCACGTCCCATTCTACCAGAAACTATTCCTAGATCTGTTCGCCTTAATACTACTTGGAGTAATCGTTGTAGTACAGATGGCAAAAAAATTGATCGGTTCAACTACTAAAAGTGAAGTTAAACAGAAGAAAAATTAATGATGAACATTAAAGCAAAATTTTATGACTTTGAAAGTGATTGTGATTAAAGTTAATTTAGTTTAAAAACACGATAATGTTTAAAAAAATAAACAGCAATGTTTAATTTTATTGGGGCAATCTGTTATTTCAACATTTAAATCCCAATATCGGGTCTCCCTTGTTTCATCGAAAAGAAATTGCCAAATTATCACTTCCCAAACAATTTTTCGCATAATTTCATTTGCCAAATTATTACTTAGCAAAAAATCTCTTTACAAATAATTGTAACGCAAACCTAATGTTTAGCATGTGAACGTTTATACAATAACTTGTTTACCAACTAGAACTTTTACCAATTTTTATGTAGTCAAATATTTCAGTTGGAATTACTCATTTTACGCAAAAAAAAAATTGCAAAATATTTAGTAGTTTTTTTTAAAATAATTAATTTCGTGTAACTAGTTCAGTTTCGGGTAGCCTGTTTTTTTCCATAGTTTCTTTCTATATAATCTAGTCGTTTTTGGCACTCGCCGGCCGCTGCCGCGGCACCGCTCGCTTCGCTCGCTCGGCTCGTGCGTAGGTCACAGTTTTAACCTAACCTAACCTAACCTTTATATTTTTGTCATACCAAATCGTATGACGAAACGTTTATTGTCTAAAGATTGTTTGCTGTAATAAATAATTATATTAAAGACCAAATGCCTAAATGACATTATCCTTGATAATATTCTGCCAAGTAAAAATTTGACCAAATGAAAATGTGCGTACTAAAATAATTCCAAACATTGCATTGGTATAAAAAAAGGTTGCAAAAATTTGTTTGGGTAGTGATTTTTTGGCAAAATTTTTTCGGCAAAACGGCAGGATCCCCCCAATATCACATTTTAAACGTTGATGCGAATTCTAATAAAGTTTTTGACCCCTTCCATGTGGGTATGAGGATGACCACAAAACTTTTCCATGTAACCCTAAAATAACCTAAGGTCGACCCCACATATAAAACCCATTCGTCCCCAATTTTCGACACACACACACCAACCCGCCCGGACAGGCTTTATTTAAATCTTTTGTTTGTTTAGGCCTCCCAATGTTTTAATAGTATCGAGCATACTCTTTTACGCTCCGTTCAACAAAATCATTATGAAAATTACTTATTTCCATTTAATATTTGTAGTATTGAGTGACCCTAAAATTGAGGAGCTCGTGGTTAAGTAATAACAGCCGTATAGGTCGATCGATCAGTTTAAGCTACGCTTGCCACGGTTGTTCCGTCGATGGGTGACCATCTTAACATACCAAGACCCCTCCGTGCCTCGAAAAGCACGATAAGCCGTTGGTCCCGGCTGTCATTCGTGGATCTTTGACAGTCGTTACGGGTCGTCAGAAGCCCGAAAGTCTGACAACCAGTCTTATCACGGAGTATCGTATTACCCAGTTACTGGGTTGTGGAGGTCAGATAGACAGTCACTCCATGTAAAATACGGTATTCAGCTACATCCGGCTAGACTGGCAGTCAACTCCAACATAGTTGGGAAAAGACTAGACAGATTGATAGAGTGACCATAAAATTATTTTCTAACCCCTTTATTCATAAACGATGATTAAAGTTAAGAGACGTTTAAACGTCAAAAATGTATGGTTATCGCTAATCATTACTTAACTTTATAAAGGGGTAAATGTTTTATAATTATGTATTTTACCAACAAAAGTAGGTATAACTGTGTAGGTGATTTTTTATTTTGCCTTTTTGACTGACTGAATTATTTTTCCTCTCCAGATTTTTTTTACTACTAAACTTTTCTAGCCTAGTCCCATGTTATGTGGGGTGGGTCGGCACAGCGCGGTCTTCTGTGTCAACCGTCACGCAATCATTCACCCCCTTCTCTATCATATTCCTCACACAATCCATCCATGTAATAAAATTTTGCTGGAGATCTATTTTTTACACATTCTCAATCAACTCATTAACAAGTTTCTAGTTTAAAATTCAGAGTCTGCTTTCGGTCTTTGCCCTCTTGACACAGGGATCTCGAGATCACATCAACTTATAGAAGAAGAAATGAAGTCTGTCCAATTAGGAATTGCACAATAGGTATAAGCCACCGAAACAAGCTTGAGCTAACGCAGCCGAACTTTATCAAACCTACCCGAAGTTAGCCCTCTGCGCTTAGATGGTTGGAGTTTTCCTTTTTACTTGAAAAGAAAAATAAATTTAAAATAACAATAATCAGGTTAAAAATAACGATTCATTTTATATTTATTACATTATAAATATTCTGCGCCTGATATCAGTTTTGATAAACTTCACTATAATATTATGTGCAGCAATAATATTTATTTAAAATATTTAACTGAATATTTCATAAACCGTTATTGGTATCGCTTTAATGTTAAAATGTTTGATAGCGTTCAATTTTCTCGAATTTCAACGAAGCCTAGATACATGATAACGTATTATACATTTTCATAAAAGGAAATAAAATCATGAAACGTTGTGTTAAAATAATAAAGAAAATGTTCCCAAAACTATTATTATGGGCTGTTATATATTACGATATTAAATACATAGTTAAAATAATGGAATGCTCTGTTCTTAAAATAAAACCTCTTTCATTCAAATAATAAGGGGAGGAAAATATTCGTCCTGATACATTTTTATTACTATAAAATTTAATAGGCTTCTTGATCCTACCTACTGCTCGAAATTAATAGGACTTATTTTTAATAGGGTATTTGATAACAATCCGGAAGGGATTTCCAAAAAAGCTTTTTAAATCACCCCTTATTTCTCACCTTTGTTATATATATGGTACTCTTGAATAAACTAGGCCTAGTATTACATTATTGTTCATATAAACTAGCCACTGCTAGCCTAGTTTATTCAAGAGTTCCATATAAATAAGGGTAGGTAGGTAGGAGTTGTAGGTCGTGATTTTGAGCCCACGCAGACACTTTACTTTATGTAAATGATTTCATAAATGGCTCTCAAAACGGCGAAAGAAACCGGCATGTCCTAGAACTAAAAAATCGAAGACATGTGACATCTGCCAACTCAGACTTGGCCCGCTTAGTGGATTATGGCTCAGTTCCTCTCAAAAATCAGGAGGCCTGTGACCCGGCAGTGGAAAAATTATAGGCTGTGATTATGCTTATGCCTGTCTAAAATTGAGCAGTAGCCCACTATAAACAATACCCGACTCGTTAAGGATCCTCCCTTTTAAAACAGGATGAGGATTTTCATCCTATTCCTCAAACCACTACAATGACTTGATCATTCTCCCTACAAAATGACAGTAAGAACTTTCCACTACCTATTGTTTTCAAGATGCTATTGTTCCATATTCTACTTATTACTGTTTAACTTACTGTAGTTACTCGTAAATACTTAAGTAATCATTTCTGAGAATGTATTTATACAATATACACAAATAGCGACTTGTACCGGCTGCGTGTCGTTTACAAGCTGTGACACTCAACTGAGCAAAATAGGTTACCAGGATTCACGACGGTTGTACACTAATGTTATTTCTACTTAAAACTATTTTCTCTTTAATTTATTAAAACTTTATGTAGGTAGCAATGGGTAATTACGGATAATGGGGTGGGTTAGTTAAGAACTATCAATATTTATAAAAATAATAACAAAAATTATATTTCCTCTTCTCTTTATTTAAAGATAAAAATAAGCTTAAATGCAGCCTTTGTTATCGAATATTTTTTGTAAACCTAAAAGGTTTTAGCTATATTTATTATGTCTCACTCTCTATCAATATTTTTAGCTATATCACAGATTTTTTCTTCTTTTTTAACCGACTTCCAAAAAGGAGGAGGTTCTATGTTCGTAGCGTATGGATGTTTTTTTATTTTTTTATGTATGTCTATCGATTTCTCCGTCAATTGTGGACCGATTTTGAATTTTTTTTTTTGTTTGAAAGGTATGCTCTCAAGGTGGTCCCGTATAAATTTTATAAATTTTATTTGCCCAGTTTGTCTATATGGATGATATGATAAGTTCCGGTCACAGTTATTTACATATTATCAGCTAGTGGTATTCGAATTTTTGTGGGGTAGGTACCACAACTAAATAGTGAAAAATTATATCTTTTTACAACAAAAAAAAACAACCGACTTCCAAAAAAAAACACTACAAAGTGAAAAATAACTTTAATTTCGGAAGTCGGTAGCAAAAAACGAAAATTCAAAATACCGACTTCCGAAAATAAAGTTATTTTTCACTTAGTAGTGTTTTTTTTTGGAAGTCGGTTGTTTTTTTGCTCATCCATTATGTAAAATTGTTTCTAGATAAGGAATATTCACTCAGTAGGATAATAATTTGTAGGATTGCTGTCGTGATTTTTGTTATATTTTTAATAGGAAAACCCGTAGTATTTCTATTGTTTTTCTTTCAAAATCACCCCGTTCATGTTATCCGTCGTCGTCATTTACCGCTTCTAACTTTACTGTGCGGTCTATTACACGACCAACTACAGGTAAACTTTACGCTAAAGATCTGGAAACTCGGCACCTTAGTTCGTCGTAGCTTCTAGCAGTACTTGAGATGCACCTAACTTTAATATTGTTGGAAAGTCTGCAGTTAGGTGTAAGTGAAATTAATCGTTAATTGAAAACGTGGTTTACATTAATTAATTAAGTTTTTTACTGTTGCGGAGTTTCTAATTTGGGCCAGCGAAAAAAACATATTTTTCTCCTTTTCGTATGGGTAGTGACGCTGCCCATAGGCCTCTGTCTTTTCTTTATACGTGGAAAATTCAAACTGGATTGACTCAAAAAAATCTCACTACCCAATCCGAAACCAGTATTTTTTTTTCTTTTTATCAATTGAACTACGGTGACTTCCTCGTTGGATATCGAGTTATGACTTAAGGTGACACCAACTACCAAAAGGCCATAGACACTTATTTTTATATACTTGTACATATTATTATTTTAAGACTGTTATCTTTTAAATTCTTCTTCCTCTTCTTCTTCTTCTTTTTAATTCTTCGTCTGTGGAGAGCTTCCCTGGTGCGCTGTCACTAAAACCGCTATCTGTGGCGAGCGCACCTCGTAGCCTCGAACGCCCGCATTCATTTTTGGCGGTTATTTGTATACGAAAACAGTATCTATCTTGTTCTAACTTGCACAGAGTCTTTAAGATGAAACAAGTAAGATATAGTAATATTAATGACACAAGATAGTATTACTATATTATAGTAATATTAAAATAAAAATAAACCTTACTAACTTAAAAATAAAAATAGTGACCGAAACATAAGAGCCTCGTTTAAAAAATAATTATGTTTTGTAGATGTTGGTTTATTTTCCGAGTAAAATCTAACCAGTATCAAACTACACCTAAATAAAAGCGACAAAAATTTGGGATGTCTATCCAAATATATTTCATGTATGTATCCTGGTTAGAATAATTGAATAATAGAAAACCATTTTTGGACATGTCCTTTAATACTAAGCAGGTTTCCAGAGAAAAGTCTCCACTTATAACGTTACCTAACCTATTTCGTAGCATTTTTACCTAGTACTTATACTACAATGATTCAACTACCTCATATTATTGTGTGATATGATCATTTTAGTATGCATGGGCAGGGAGTTGCTTCACTATACATGTTTAGGTAATACCTGTTCAAAATTATTTAGGAAAATAATACGTTTTGTAGACAAACTGTTATTGCGAGCTATCTATTTAGGAATTGGATCCAGATTTTTTGGCTAAAGTATAATAGACGATGTAAGAGCTGTAGAACCAAAGAGGTAGGCGGAGGTGGAAGTATTCAGTTTTTTTTTGGCCTACCCTGTCCCACTGCAGAACCAAGGCCTCCCCCAAATCCTTCCATCCATCCTCAGGCACCCACCGTGTGGAGAATGTTGCCCAGCGGTCACTATGCATGCCGCTGACATGACCAATCCAATTCCATTTTAGCTCGGCAGCCTTTTTGCCTACGTCTAGGATCCCCGTTTTGTAGCCACTAGCTAAATAAAAAACCTGACTCCAGGCTATTGCTGAGAATTTCAATAAAATCAGCAATTATCCTCACAATCATGCGGTTTCTTGGAATCTTTGAAGGCTTTGCGGTTTTCTTTTCACTCTGCTTATCCTCCTACTGTCCAATACCTTGAGAATATAACAAACTCTGCGCGATATTTTTATAAAAAAAGATTCTTATTCTTTTTTCGCTTCAAAAACAACCATAAACAAAATCATATCAAAACCGTTGTTATTATGAGTATACCTAAAATGTTTCAGTTTGTAAATTTCTCTACTATTACTGTGCGTTTGCACTGGCGAAACATGTTGAAATCTCGAGTTACTGTCAAATATTGTATGAAACTAAGACAGAAACTAAAGATTTCAACATGTTTTGTTGTGAATGTTTCGCAAGTGCAAACGCACAGTTAGGGTCGCATATCTTGACAAAAGTTGAAACAGTAATGGGTTAGGTACTTAAAAACCTTCTTCGTTTAATCATAATGGCAACACTGCCCGAGTGACATGTCAAATTATTGTTCCGTATTTTAAAATTAATTTTAATTAGTAATTAAGTCAAATTAAGGTGTAATCTTATGTGTAAACGTTATATAACTGCATAAATACTCAGGATTATTGTTTTCCTGTAAATATATAAAGTAAATTGTGCTAGGTTACACACCGGTAACCTAAAAACAACAACTGACGTTCGAACTACGGATTTAAACGGGGAGTATTGCTTTACTTTTACTTTTAAATAGCACACAACCATCACTTTAACTATATTACACGACCTCGTAGTCTTAATATAAATATTTCGCTGATTCAGCACTGCATTGGGTCTCAATCGCATTGTTTACATGCTAGAAACGAAACTTAGCGAATATTCTGTTATTCTCAATCTACTGTTTATTACAACAATAAAAACGTTCATGATCATTATTTTTGCATTGTCGCTATATTTTAATATCATATAATATTGTAACTAAAATTTAGGCAACCTACCCACATAACAAAAGGAAAAGTAAAATCAAAGTAATAAAAGCAAAATTTTACATTCCATTGAATAGTATAGCTTTGATATTAGCTCTCCAAGCCAATACAGTAGCATACCTTATCTCACCACTAAACAACCCTAACTTTCCCCCATTTTTCCTTTCATTTCCAAATTTATTTTATCTGTCTTGTCTTACTTGTTCTCACCGTTTCTTTATTCTCATTTTAGTAAAAAATCCTGAAACCATGCCTGTGATGACCCGTAAAGCTACTGCTCAGGATATGGAGCTTAAATTGAGAACGGCCCTCCAAAAACTTGAAGCATCAAAACTCCAATGTAAGCAATTGTTGCAAGAGAATGATGAAAGTGAGGAGGAAGTTAAGAAGATAGTCAACAAAAACTCAAGCCTTAAACGGGAGCTAGTAGACCTACATCAGCAATATCTGAATGTTGTTGATGAACGCGATCAACTGAAGGTGGTCACGGATGGTTTCAGCAACTGTAGTAACTTGTATGAGGAAGCTTTAAGCAAAGTTAGGGACCTTGAAGACGAATTAATTCATGCTAATAGTCGTATTATCCAGTTAGAAAAAGAAAAAGTATGTACTCAGGTTAAACAAACTAACCAATTATATGATGAATTATTCAATACTAATTGTAACCCTCATTCCATAATAACTATTGACCTTACTGATGAATCTTTGCTGAAACAGAAGTATAGTTATAAAATTAGTCATAAGAAAATGAAAAAGTATGCAAAAATGAATAGAATAATTAAAAAATGCAATCAAATTAGGAAACAACAGAAAATCTTTTCCAATAATATTCCACGGAGAAAAGAACGTGTTGATCTAATCAATAAATTAAATAATTATCAAATCAAATTAGAAGACAGCAAAAAAATCTATGAAATTGATACACAGCGCTTACAGTCTGACATACAGTTACTTGAGGACAGACTTAGTTCCCTTTTCATTAAATATGTGGGTTCTCAAAACCAAATCAAAGAACACATTCTTGCTGCTAATGAGTTAGTTATGTGTCAGTAGTGTACTTGTCAGAAGGTTTCAAACCCTGTTGCTGTCCAGTCTGAGGCAACGGAGGACCCGTCCCAGACTGAGTCTCAAGACTGTATCCTCCACCAAGACGTTTTAGTACAAGATCAAGTGGTACAATCTGAGATTGGTAGTTGTCCAACTTTCAGTAGTCATGATTGTTATCCTTCAGTTATGTTCTCAGATAGTATAGGAAGAGGTATAGGTAAATTAATTAGTAACAACCTGTGTTATTCTACTCTAAATTATTGTATGCCAGGGTCAACCTACAATCAAATAATGGCATCAGTAACAGGAAATGTATATAATCCTAAAACCAACATTACTGTATTTGTAGGTAATAGTTCTAAGGTAAAAAAAGAAGAAATCACTGACTGTGTAACTGAGTTGTTAAAGTTAAATTGCAGTAAAATAATTTTGTGTGCTTTCCCATATTTTGAAAGATTGACAAATAGACAAAACAATTATATTCATATGCTTAACAAGCATATGCACTTCTTAGTTAGTCATTATAGTGACAAGCTTATATTTCTTGACACCAACATTTTTGTGGAAACTTTGAAATCGACTAGGAATACTGTGTATTTGCCTGTTAGTTTTAGACACATAATAGCAAGGCTATTAGCTTTTTATATAAACTCAGACATAGGTAGTATGTCGAAGTCTTGTGTTATTAACACCACAACGGTTAGTAATAGTACTAATTATAAGGTGGTAAGCCTGAATAAATGTAGCTCAAATGCTATAAATATTTATACAGACTGTACGAAGGAGGTTCCATGTCCCTCACTCACTATGAGCTCACTGCCTGGTGATGACACTGAGGTCATGGGGTCAACTCCGGATAGTCATTTAAACTAGTTTGTAAGACAACAGGAGGTACAAGTAAGAATATTCTTTTAACTAACAACAACAAGGTATCTTCTGGCTCTAAAATAAATATTTACCAAAAAAGAGATCAGCAGAATGCCTTGAAATTATTTCATCAAAATATTCAAGGTATTTCTTCCAAGTTATTAGAAATTGAAATGTTTTTAGAAAAAACAAAGTTTGACATTGTTTGTTTCACTGAACATTGGTTAAAGGATTACCAAATGCTAATTAATTATAAGAACTATAGTATGGGCAGTTGTTTTAACCGTAAATCTATGCTACGTGGAGGTTCTCTAATCTTGATTAAAAATTGTTTAAAAACTAAGGCACGTAATGACATAGTTGGTTTATCAGTTGAACATTGCATCGAACTGTCCTGTGTTGAGCTGGATAAGCATGTTGTAGTGTGCGTGTACAGACCCCCTAATAATCAGAACTTTTCTTTATTTGAGTCAATAATGGAAGATGTCCTAGCGAAACTTGCATCCAGTAACAAAACCGCAATTATTTGTGGTGATTTTAATATTAATATTCTGGAAAATACTTTAAATAGCAATCGATTATTAAGTCTTTTTAAATCATTCAATTTATCTAACATTTTTACAGAACCGACTAGAGTAACTTCAACTTCCGCTACTTGTATTGATAATGTCTTCTGCGATTGTGATTATTTAGCTAAAGCCATAGTAAATTATTTGCCGTCTGATCATAGTGGTCAAACGGTAACTTTTAAGTTTAAAACAGCTTTGCAAAAAGTGCAAATACAATTTAGACCAATAACAAATGGCAAATTAAATAGATTCAATAGTATCCTAAATAAGGAGTTAAATGTTCTAGGCCATAATATGGATGATGCAAATAAATTGTATGAGGATTTCTTTTCAGTAGTGCACACTGAATTCAATAAAACTTTTGAAAAGAAAACAAAAAATATTAGCCCTATTTTTATATTTAGTGACTGGGCAACTAGAGGTATTAGGATAAGTAGGGAAAGGCTTTTCGAGCTGTATGGCCTTAAGCCTTACATTAACACTGAAACTTTCAACAAGTATGTTGCTACATATTCCAAAATTTTTAGAAATACCTGCAAGATAGCTAAAGCCCTGTACATTAGCAATAAGATCAAATCAGCAGAAAATAAAATAAAAACAGTTTGGAAAGTTATAAATAATGAAACTAGTAGGGAAAAAAAACGAAACACTGATTACACATTGGAGACTTCACGTGGTGCAATAAGCTCTAACTTAGAAGTAGCTCAAGAATTTGTACATTTCTTTACTAATATACCATCTAAAACGACGGAAGCTTTAAATTCTTCACCCGATGTCTCAATTGATTTATTAAGAGCGAATGTCCCAGGCTGTCCGGTTGAATTTCAATTTAAACATATAAACCCTATGATAGTTATTAAAGCCTTTCGGCAAATTAAAATCAAACTGACCGAGGATCTATGGGGACTATCTATCAAAGTTTGTACATCCATAATCGAGACTATAGCACCATACTTAGCTTTAATATTTAATTTGTGTGTGGATCAAGGAGTCTTCCCGGATTTAATGAAATACAGTAAGGTTATACCACTTTTTAAATCTGGGGACAGTAAAGACACCAACAATTATAGACCAGTATCCGTGCTGCCGGTATTCAGCAAAGTGTTCGAAAAGGTAATGCTAAACCAAATGCTTAATCATTTTAACACCAACCAAATCTTACACGATCAGCAATATGGTTTCACCAAAGGTCGTTGTACAACTGACGCCGGTGTCACCTTATTAAAACACATATTTACAGCGTGGGAGGAGGCTCAAGATACCATAGGAATCTTTTGTGACCTCTCCAAGGCATTTGACTGCGTAAATCATGAAACCTTACTCTTGAAACTTGAGCATTACGGACTAGGTAAACTTGCGCTCTGTTTAGTAAAATCTTATTTAAACGATAGACAACAGCAAGTTCAAATTAATGGTGTAAATTCACTCGGTCTAAAAGTAAAAATGGGTGTTCCTCAAGGCTCGATATTGGGTCCTTTCCTCTTTTTAGTATATATTAATGATCTACCCCATTTATTAAAAAAACCAACCACAAATGGTGTTATTTGCTGACGATACTTCCCTAATTTTTAAGATAAATAGACGTGCATCAAATCTTGACGATGTAAATAACGCCCTACTGCAGGTCCAAAATTGGTTTACTGCTAATAATTTAGTATTAAATGGGAAAAAAACTAAATGCATAAGATTTGCTTTACCGAATGTTAAAAGTAGTGATTGTGATATAGTATTGAATAAGGAGAAGCTAGAATTTGTAGATAAAACTGTTTTCCTGGGGATCACGCTCGATTCAAGGCTGCAATGGGGTCCTCATTTAACATCTCTTGCAGGACGGCTAAGTTCAGCAGCATATACTGTCAGAAAAATCCGTCAATTTACTGATGTAGATACCGCGAGGCTAGTCTATTTCAGTTATTTTCATAGTATCATGTCTTACGGTATTTTACTTTGGGGACGGGCTGCAGATATTGACTCTATTTTTATTCTGCAGAAAAGAGCCATTAGAGCAATATATTGCCTCCGTAGGCGCGATTCTCTAAGGGAACTGTTTAAAAATATTAACATCATGACGGTACCTTGTCAATATATTTATGAAAACATCATGTACGTCAGGAAAAATCTTAATCTTTTCAGTAAAAGAGGTGAAAGACACAATTATTGTACTAGAAATAGGGACCAATTAGTTCAACCGGGTTTCAGACTGGCTAAAGTAGACTCATCTTTCATGGGGTACTGTTTAAAATGTTACAATAAAATACCTTCCCATATACTACAACTAAATGAAACGAAATTTAAATCTTGTATAAAACGCACACTATGCTGCCAAGCATATTATAAGCTTGGGGATTATATCGCTGACAAAAATGCTTGGCTTAACGCTGGTCCAGCTCCACAAGGGCGCATAAACTAATTGATTAGCATTCAAAAATATTGTTGGAATTGCTGAAGATTGCAAAAACTATCTTTGAATTGTATAGCTTCAATCTCTTTTTTTTTTTTGTATAATTGCATAGCACATGTGTGAGCACTGTGACCATGTACCTTCTATAAAGCTGCCATTTGCTGGGTACGTCTTTCATTGACTCGATATGCCCTGGCGGCTAAGAGTATGTCATGCTCACTCAAATGTCTCGCTGGTGGTGGCGTGTGTGTTGGATCGTCGAGTTCCCTTCAAAATGGTTGAGCTAAACGGTGCTGATCCATGCGTCATGTTCGTGAACGGGCGCCATCAGTAGGGACTGGTCATCTCTTATCTGCCACGGCTTATTTTAATTTTTGAATTGTTTTTTTTATTTTAATTTTTTATTACGGACGCTTTTTACGTACACGTCTTTCTACATTGTTCTCACATGTATAATTTCAACATGAATGATGTAAACAATATTTTGGAAGAATATAATTTTTTTAAAAGAGTGTCCGTGGAGTTTCTTGCCCGTTCTTCTCCATAGGAACCTACGCTTTGGAATGGGCAACTAGCTTCATATTTCTGACTGACTGACTCCTTGACAATTCAAAAGTGCCTGTAAATGGTTTAATTGAAATAAATGCTTTGAGTTTGAGTTTGAGTTTTTAATAAATAATTCTAGTATTTTTAAACCCACTTTTGTTGAGGCCTATCGTATCTAGATTTTCAATATAAATTGAACTGAAAACTTGATCAGTTTATAATGAAATCACGACCAATGTGCTTTTATTGCTTTTATTTTTGGTTGATTTTTTATGACAAATATTTTGAGCAACAAAATGAGGAAAACGATTTTTAAGCTAGATTTTTGACCCCAGTAGCACACCTCTGCTGTGAATCCATAGCAGCGAAACCACAGTAGTTCAATTAAATAGACTCGCGTCATTTTCCGCTACTCGCATCCAATTCGTGTAGCGGAATATGACGCGAGTCTATTGAATTGAACTACTGCGGTTTCGCTGCTGAGGTGTGCTACCAGCGTGAAAGCGAAAGGTAATTTTACACGTCACCGCACTGCCCATACCTAATATAATTATCCCTGACTGACTTAACTAATTCGATGAAAATTAGTAGACCTTTCAGTTTTTAATGAACTTTCCGCTTGACCGACGTTCGATAATTAACACGTCAATTAACTGAACTTAATAACCTACTGGTTACGGACTTACGAGTTTTCCATTCAACATGAATGTCATTAGTTGAGAATTGAGAGAAGCTATTTGAACAGAATAAATAAAGCTTGTTTTTACGAGAGATTTACTTGAGCCTTGACCCAAAAAGTTGACTGGACTCATCAAAACAAAACTCTTGTCAGCTGCCTTACGAAAATATTATTTACCGTCTCTGCATATTTTTTGACGAGAAGAGGGAATTTATCTCAAAGATGGAAGACTACCCTTGATTTCTGTGACCTTGTATGTAACATCTTTCTCAATTGATCAAAACAAAGTATTTAATCGTTTCGGTAATGTTTACCCTCGCTTAAATTAATGACCCGATTTTCTCCTTAGGAGTCTACACATTCACTTGGAAATTCTAAAGAATTAGTTGGAATAAATGATGGTGATGTTTATTTCTGTAAGTAGATGTATACAAACACTTTTGCACATCCTAACTTATCTTAACTAATATTATAAATGTAAAAGTGAGTTGGTGTATTTGTTACGCTTTCACGCTAAAACGACTGAACGGATTTGGATTAAATTTGGCTCATGGGTAGACCATGACCTGGGTTAGGATATGGAATACTCTTTATCCCGATATTCTTACGGGATCGACACTTATGCGGGTGAAACCGTGGGGTGCAATGAGTCATTAATATTTTTAAAACTAGAGAAGGTCGGTTGTGGTTTTAATCCTGAGTTCTTAATATTATTAGTTCCATCAGGAGCTAAGGTTCCATAAGAAGTGCCGTGCTTGGGGCCATTTGACTACTGCACTATTGCCAAGTAATAGAATTGGTCTCTGGATTTCCCCTGCACCCTGCTTTCAACAGATTTTTCGGCTCGCTGCGTGACAAAGAGCGAGATAATCAACTTAGCAGACGTGTAAAAACGAAACATTCCTAGATATCAATGAAAAAAAAATAAAAAAAAAATACATTTACATTAGGCATGTCACCAATATGGTGCTTATTCTGGCTAGTGGCACCTCCAAACTCAAACTCAAATAATTTATTCCAAATAAACCAATTACAAGTACTTTTGAATTGTCAAGGGGTCGGTCGGTCAGAAAGATGAAGCTAGTTGCCCATTCCAAAGCGTAGTAGGTTCCTACGGAGAAGAACGGGCAAGAAACTCCATGGACACTCTTTCTCCATCAAACAAACTAAAATTTGACGTAGAAGTAAGTAAAACCTATCAAATTAGAGTGGTAAGGCTAAAGCTACAGTTTCATAAAAGAGCGGAGGCCGCCATATAACGGCCGCAGTGACGGCCGTCAAGAAAATGATGACATTTGACTTCGTCAACTTATTAACACAAAAACGTATCTCGATTTTGATAAATTTTGAGTTAAGTACATATGCCACCTATCTCAAACTCGTAGGTTCTATTTAGTCACAAAGACACGTATATCTTTGCATATTTATGCGTAAAATAGAAACAAACAGAAACTTATCTAAAGATACGTATGTGTTACTTATGAATGCACACATAAACAAAACGTATGTGTGTGCGTACGTGATTGTTGTTATTTATGTGTTAATATGCCGTTTTTTAATATAGTTTGTTGTTTAGGTAACTTATCTACACCATTTTATCTCACAATAACGTATCTAATATTTTATATATACTTATCTCAAAAAGTTTTACCCAAAGTCATTGCAGGTTTGAACTTACATGCATGATTACGGGATGAAAACCAAAGAAACTGAGGTAAGAAACCAAAGTATTTAATAAGAAGAATACATGCTATTTTAGTTTTTGGTATTTTAAAAAGAAGAAAGATCGTGATTTTGGTAGGCATAGTTGTGGTGTACTAGTATTTTGTACCTTCTATGTACACTTGTGTTTTGTTATTTTGTGTCCTCTTTATTTCCACTATATCTTTGAAGAATAAAACCTAACGTATCTAATTTTAAATGAATATAATTGTTTACAAAAAAAGTTAGCAACACAAAAACGTATATATAGAACCTTATTTCAAACAATAGAATTTTAAACATAATATAATAAAACCTTTAAAAATAACCAGTTATATTCAATGCTTTAAAATTAATAGCTTTGAAAGGTAGTTATTATATTGTCATTATTGTATTGTGTCACGCGATTTTTTTATCTGTTTTATCTGTTGTCTCAAACTGGCTAAAATCGAGATACGTTTTTTTTTTATACTAAGGAGACGACTTCACAGTGTCAAAAAACTCTCTCTAGAAAAACGTATCAACTTACTTTCATAAAAAAACGTTTCAGTGACGTCATTAGCCGGTAAATCGCGGACGCTGTAGCGGCCACCGCAGTCTTAGGAAACCTTAGATGTAGCTGCCGGCTAAAAACAATGACGTGTTATTGACAGCTCTTAACTGTCACTGTCTCTTGCTCGCAGTACATGTTAGTAAGAGATAGCAATACTTTTATTTTACCTTACTTGGTGAAAGTGAACGCGACGTCATTAGCCGGTAAATCGCGGACGCTGTAGCGGCCACCGCAGTCTTAGGAAACCTTAGATGTAGCTGCCGGCTAAAAACAATGACGTGTTATTGACCGCTCTTAACTGTCACTGTCTCTTGCTCGCAGTACATGTTAGTAAGAGATAGCAATACTTTTATTTTACCTTACTTGGTGAAAGTGAACGCGGTGTTTGATGTTTGTGTAAAAACATCCTCACCAATGAGTTATTCTTTTGTGTTCATGATATCCTAAATACTTCTTACCTATAAAATATCTGCAAAATTTATTTATTCAAGCCAAGTAGTTACTTCCCTCGATCAGCCGAGATATGTAAATGTTCTTTTTCAAACAATGTGCTGTGACAGTAAGCTACCGCATTGCAGCATACGCTATTGGGAATACGCGGCGGTAAATCAACTCGACTCAACATCCGCATACGTTAATCCAAGTGAAACATCACTGGAAGGTATTCGTAGTGACAGTCTGTAAGTAACGTTGATGTGCTCTGAAATATGATGCCATAACAAATTACTTCATACATGAGTTTCCACATAATCTGCTGTAAATAACAATGCAGTCTATAAAATAGCTTAAAAACCAAGTTTAAAAAGCAATACGGTGTTGGTGTTTTAATAATAATAATAATAATAATTGCTTTATTTTCAGGCGACTAAGGCCCATAGACAAAATACACAAAATAATCTTATATAATAATAAACTAATACATAATAAAAAACATCACTACAAAAACTAGTTTCTACGTTGGGTCGGCGACGTGTTGCGCTGAGTCGTGGTGTCATGTAGCCTTCCGCGAAAACGCCGATACACGACACCCGTCGGCCAAAATTCCTGCTTCATGAAAGTCTCCATGTGATGAGTCGGAACTCGCACCACAAAAGATTTGAAGTTAATCTTATGGCGCGACTCCAGCTTCTCGACTCTCAAGGTGAACTTGGTTTTCATCCTGACATACTCCACGACCTCCTCTACCTTCGTGGTGTGATGTAGACGTGACACGTACAGCTGCGTCGTTGGAATAGCGGGACGCAGCAAAATGTCGGGACCAGTAATTGCGGTACCGCACTGATTGCGACAAGCAGGCTTCTTCTTCTTGTTCTTCTTCTCCACGCGAATGAAACCTTCTTCATCGGCCTGTCTTTGGCTTGTTACCGGCGGCAACGAGCTCCGAACTGCTTCGGAGGGCCGCTGGGCACCCCTCGTATTATTAGGTTGCCGCTGATGATTTGCGGGAGCTTTAACAACGGCAGCCGAGTACGCACGTCCCGGTGTTGACGTGCTAATATTGGTCGGCGTCCTAACGATGGGGGACGCGGGGAGGGCGGGGCGTGGTTGTGCATCGCTTGTAGTGACGGCGGCCGGCGACGAGTCAAATTTTGCTGACTCGAAACTCAGCTGCGATGCATTGAATGCGCCGTGACGTGTGTTGACGCTGGTAGCTAGCTCGTGTGACCTACATACTGTCTTGCGTAAATCCGCTACCTCAGTACGTAGATCACTGATGGTGGATTGTGATGCTTCCAACTTCAACTGCATCTCGACCAGGCTTGATCTTAGGGTTGTGATATCCCGTAGCAGCCTAGTGACGTCAACGTGGTCAAATGTGACTGGGGGCAGCTTGCGCAAATCCTTCGCCACGAAAGTTGGCACGTCGTCCGGGTCGGTCTCTTTCAACACTTTTATGATGTCTTGGAGACTCCTCTCTCCCTTTTCATCCCTCCTGCGGGACGGCATTCGGTCAGCCATATGTAGCGACTCATACAGCAGTGTTTTCGCTCTGCGTATCTCCTCTTCACTGAAGTTGGATTTGCAGATCTGGATCACACTGACCTCGTCCATGACATCCAGCTGGTACTGCAGGAATGCCAGGACCTCATTCGACACAAGTTCTTCTGACCGCATGGTGGCAGCGGCATTTGCCGCGCTCGGCGCAAATAATAATTTCCGCTTACAGTGTACGCGCGTCCGATTGCAACGGCGGATCGCACGGCACTCGTTTTGTTGTGGTTGTCAACCATATGTACCTTATTCTTACCCATACAGCTTTTGTCCACTACCACCGTCAACGGGACGTCAACGAGAAACGAGATTATTCGAACCGCACGTGACGTCTCGTTTCGTTGACGGATATGCGGTGGACACGCGACCATAGTAAATGTATGTATCGCTACTTTGACGCCGTCATCTCGTTCTCATTGACGTGCCCTTGACGTCTCGTTGCCGTGGCTGTGGAAAACCGGCCATAGTCTTGATAACTATTGCAGGAGTTATAAATATTAGATGCTTTCAAGAGTACCGCAACTTATCCGTTCTGTAGTCTATGTATTCACGGAAGAGACATCAGTAAGTCTATACTCACTGATGTCTCTTCCGTGAAGACATAGTCGACCCAAACATCATTACTATTAACGATGTTTGGGTCGACTTTTAGTCTAACCAGGTCCAGATTAGGGAGGTTATCTTAGCGGAGGCGGAGGTTGGGATGGAAAAAAACCAGAATAAATAATTGAAATAATATGTGGAAACGAAATTTAGAAGGGAAAAACTATATTTCCCAAAAAACTGTTTTGCGGTTTAGGACTATGAGGAACAGGGTATAAAGTTCACTCATCCACCATAGAAAAGGGAGGATCCTCCAACCAGACGGGTGTTGTGTCTGGCGGGCCGACTGCCCGACTGTTGATGTCGGATTGTCGTAATCGTTTGCGCGGTAAAATCTAATTGGGCGATGCAGGATTTGTGTGACGTCATGTCTTTGATGCGTAGTTCGTATGTGGCGGTGTAACCGCTACATGCGGCTTTGTCACCTTGTAGGCGATTTTTTTGTGGTTCATAAATTAAGCCGCTCAAAGCACTTATTTGAAACGAGTGACCCGCCCCTTCTTCGCACGGGTGCAATGTACTGATACACACAAAATGCAGTCTGAAACTACCAAGAAGCTGCCGGATGATCCCAAATTATGCAGTAACAAAATATCGTTCTGACCATCGCCGTGTGAACGGGCTTTAGAATAAAAAAACAAATGTGTTCTATTGTATATAGATGGTCCTACTATTTCATTGAACTGGATATATAAAAAAAAAAGTGAGTCCTTCTCCATATTTTGTGGAGTTTGGACGTCCAAACACTTTTATTAATGCAATTCATAAATTAATTTCAATATTCGTAGAGGAAAGACTGACGACTCCTGTCAGTTATAGCGCCACGCCGCACTATGTGGAGATTGAGTCGGTTTCGGGTCATAAATCCATAACTTCCATGTTTTTAAAGAAATACAGCAGATTTTTTTTTAGATGAGCTAGAATAAATACATATATGATAAATTTTAAAATAATATACAGTTTATGGATATAAATATATTTTAAATAGTCATAAAAAATACAAAATATGAAATATTGAAAAATGATCAGAAATTTACGAATATCTAATAATACGACCTAAAATGTCAAACAAAAAAAAAAAAAAAATACAAAACATATATTTATTTTGTATAATTATTAATAAAAAATAAACTCATACAATGACTGTTATTAATATAATAAAATAAGAAAAGAAAAGTATTATTCTTCTAGCTCCAAAGCTTCATCTTGTTCCATAGATTTTTTATTGGAAGGTTTTCTTAAACTGATTATGTAAGGGTCCTAAAGTGTACAAAAGTGTATGTAGAACATCTTCATTTGTGGCTACTCTAGAGCATTTTTTTGCATTATGAAGTCTGATAGTGTATAGTCTTTGTTCCTTGATTCCTGGGCATTTTCGTAGAGCTATCCAATAGGTACTCGTAACACTGAATAATGCCGAATGACGCTTTCCCCGTCAATTAGGATTTTATGGACAGACAAAAATTCAAAAAATAGACGATTATTAGTTTATTATTATATAAGTTTATTTTGTGTATTTTGTCTATGGGCCTTAGTCGCCTGAAAATAAAGCAATTATTATTATTATTTGTGTTCTTTAATTTTCTTCTCATATAAGAGAGTACAAAAACCTTTCACACGGGCCGGAACCAAGTGTGTAAGGGGGAATTTAAATAGAGAACGTTGATGATATTGTGGAAGAAGTAAGGAACTTCCGGGTGATGCGACAGGTGTTGAGAATTGTGGCTTTTTGTATCAGGTGTAGACTATGGGTGGGCATATGTAGAGTGTTAAGGCTTTGTGTAAGAGATTTTGGTACTATACCAGTGGATGAGAGTACTATAGGGACGATGTGAACGGTTTGTGCTTTCCACTGGGTCTTTATTTCTATGGCGAGGTCTTGATATTTACTTAGTTTTTCAGATATTGTGGTTTGGATGTTGTGTGAGTTAGGGATAGCTATATCTATAAGATAAACTTCTTTATTAGTTTTGTCGTGAACGGTTATATCTGGTCTATTGAAATGTATAGTTTTATCTGTTATTATCGTCCGATCCCAATAGATTTTCTGATTCCTATTTTCTAGTATGATTTCGGGTTTATATTTATAGTACGGTATCATCTCACTTATGAATTTATATTTATATGCTAGATGTTGGTGTATAATTGCGGCAACTTGGTCATGTCGGTGCTTATAGTCAGTCTGTGCAAGTGATCTGCAGGCTCCTGTAATATGTTGTATGGTCTCAGAGGCATTGTTGCAATGTCTGCATAAGTCTATCGGCTGACGAGGGTCTTTTATAATGTACTTTCTATAGTTGCGAGTCGCTATGACTTGGTCCTGTATCGCCAGCATGAACCCTTCGGTCTCGGGAAACAGCTCGCCTCGTTTGAGCCATTCGTTCGAATTAGATTTGTCGACGTGTGGCTGACTCAGGTAGGTTCGGTGTCTTCCGTGAAGGGCTTTGGCAGACCATACTGCAATTTTTTGCTGTGTGGTTATGAGATTTTCATTAATTTGAGTGTTTTTATTTTGTAAGTTGAGTGGTGTAAGTTTTTTATCTGCGTCTGTTACATGTTTGTGTAGTGATGAATGTTCTGATTTGTTATGGAAATAAGATCTGAGTGAAAGTATTTGTTTGTTGTGCAAGTTGTGTATGTCAATTAATCCTCTTCCTCCTTCTTGGCGAGACAGGGTTAGTCGCTGAATGCTTGATTTTGGATGGTGTTTTCTGTGTTTGGTAAGAGATGTATTAATAGTGCGTTGTAAATTTTTTATATTTGTTTTTGACCAGCATATAATTCCAAAAGAGTATGTGAGAATGGGTATTGCGAATGTGTTGATGGCTTTAATTGTGTTTTTAGAGTTAAGGTGAGTTTTCAAGATGAGGTTGAGGCGGTGTGAAAACTTTTTGAGCAGTTCTTGTTTTATCATCTTTTGTTGTATCTGTCTGGACTGTTTAAAACCTAGGTATTTATATGTACTCTGTTCATCCATCGGCTCAATGGATTCACCTGTTTCAAGTATGTAACTATTATTTTGAACTTTTCCTTTTACAATTGACAAAATTTTGCACTTATCTACTCCGAATGACATACAAATATCTTCAGAAAATTGTTGAGTCTTGTCCGCTAGTTGGAAAAGTGCGTTTTTGTCTGCGGCATATAACTTTATGTCATCCATGTACATGAGGTGTGTTAGCGTATATTGTGTGGTATTGTTTGCCAGTGTGAATCCCATGTCTGTTTTATTTAATAAGTATGAGAGTGGGTTAAGTGCCATGCAAAACCACAGCGGACTTAGGGCATCTCCTTGAAAAATTCCTCGTTTTATACGGATTGGTTCAGTAGCTATAGTCGAGGAGTAGGCATTAATTTGAAGAACTGTTTGCCAATTCTGCATGGAAGTTTTTAAGAATTGTGTTAGTGTTGGGTGAATTTTGTACATATTTAAAACCTGTAGTAACCAGCTGTGCGGGACTGTGTCGAAAGCCTTTTGGTAATCAATGAACATTGTGTGCATATCTGTCTTGCTTTTAGCAGCGGTGTTCATAATAATCGCATCTATAGTAAGTTGCTCTTTACATCCTTGACTATTCTTACGACATCCCTTTTGTTGTTCCGCTAGAATGTTATTTTTGGTTAAATGTTCATATACTACCTCACTTACACAGGATGTTAAGATTTTGTACAAAGTTTGTAAACAAGTAATTGGTCGGTATTTTGCTGGGTTTATAGTGTCATTCATGTCTTTAGGTATCATATAACTTACTCCGTGTGTTATGTATGGTGGAAGTAAATGTGGTGATTGTATGAATGTGTTTAAATGATTATGTAAGTAAGGATGTATGCTGGAGAATTTTTTATACCAATAATTGTGGATGTTGTCAGTGCCTGGCGATTTCCAGTTGTGTGTGCGTTTAATGACGTCTTTAAATGTTCCTATTGGTATAAATTCAAATTCCATTTCTGGAACTGTAGTTGCGTCAGTGACCCAGTCTGCTTGATGATTATGATAAACTGGGTTTTCCCAAATGTTAGCCCAGAATTCTCTTAGTGTTTCGGATGAAGGTGTCTCTAGGGTTTGGTTAGTGGTGTCTCTGTTATTAGATGCAAGGTTCCTATAAAATATTTTTTCATTGTTGTTAAATTTTGCGTTTTGTAATTTACGGTTCGTGCATGTTATGTATCTTTTAAGTCTACTGGATACTGCGTTTAATTTTTGTTTTAAAGTGTCCAAAAAGTGTTCTATTTGTATATTTGAGTCTTCGTGTTGTGCGTGTATTTGGTATTTTTTCTTTATTTCGTCTATTGCTGCTATTAGTTTTTGACTTCTACAACCATTAATAAAATGTGTCAGCCTACCTATGTTTGCTCTAAGATTTTTGATTTTCTTTTCTAACCTGATTTGCCATTTTGGTTTTCTATTTATGCATGTGCGACGCTTATTTTGTGTAGAGTGTGATATTTTAGCTCCGTTACATGTAGCTGCCGTCCATGCTGCACAATAAATTATGGTCTGCAGTTTTATGAAGTCGGTGTCAGCATTTGCATACTTACGGAGAATGACGGTATTTATGTAACTAACTATGGCAGAGAACTTTTTAGAAGTTTTCTGCTTGGGAATATATGGTCTATTAGTGGGGTGTGTATTAGAGAAAAATTGTTGAGCTTGCTGAAACGCGGCTTCTATTTCTGGGTTCGTTTCTGGGGCAGCATCAAAGTTAGTTTGCGTAGGTTCAGCTTGCCCAATATCTATATGGTTCAAGAAATTTTCGTCGTCTGTATTAATAAGCGTTTGAGAAACTACGTCGGTATCTGAAATATTATTTGCTGTGTGGATGTTTGTAGTTGTGTCAGAGATGTGAGAACTTGTATGTTGAGTACTTAGTGAGTCATTCTGCGTTTGTGTATTTAAATATTCATTACTTAAGTGTTCTCTAGTTTGTGTGTTTGTGTTGTTATTTCTTAATTCAATAGCTACCTGATTTTTTATTTCTTCTAATCTAAGTGGGTTTATATATTGGTTATTTATTATAGCTCTCACTTGATCAGATAGTCTTTGCTCTGATATATGTGCTAATTCCGGAAACATATTTATAAATCCCTCTTGTAACTGTTTTCTATAGGCTGTTTTATTTGTATCTAGTTGTGTGATGATATAGTATATTCTAATGATTGCTTCATTATATTCATTCGTCCATTTCATACGTTGTCTGGATTGTGTGTTAATTTGTGTTTTAGACTGTGTAGTGTGATGCTGTATATGTGTATGGACTAATTGTAGTTCAGCTCTGACTTCATCATAAATCTGATCTATTGTGGCCTGCGGTAATAGTTTCTTTTGAACTATGGCTCTTCGTTGGTCACCTATCCTTTGTCGGCCTACTTGCATAGTTGGGTATTTTTCTAAAAACTTAGTGTGAAGTGATGGAAGATATGCATTTTTGTCGGTTTCCATATGAGTAAGATGAAGATAAGTACGTAGGATGAATTTATTCATTTCAATGCTCCATTTCCTACGAGTTGTTGCAGTTCTAGCGGTGGGTACAGTATCGTCGACAAAATTTGTCTCCTGTACAACATCCGCCGACTGTATACTTATTGATGATGATGATGGCGTCGGAGTGACGCGGAAAGATTGTGATGATGATGGAATTGATGGAAAAAGAGATGAGGGAGATGATGAAGAGAGTTGTGAAGTTTCATCATTTATCTGAGGCAGATTCACCTGAAGTTGCTTTTTCGTTTTAGATCGAGTATTCATGTTGTTCCCACGAGTAGCTAGGGACTTAAAAAGTCGACCACAGCAGAGCCCTGCGTTCACTGTAGTAAGGGTGAATAAAACTGGAGGTCCCCTATTATCCAGAGTTGGCACACTAACGACTAGTGCTTTCCCCTAGCCATGAAGCCCTCGGCATGTGCGACCTTGGCTTGGATTGTATCTCTTTTGGTCTGGCTCCTCACCCTAGATCCGTCTCGGCAAAGCAAACTCTACCGGCACAGACCTAGAGTTCAGAGCGCGCAAGCCCCACCACGACGTCAACGTAGAGATACGGCGGTGGGGTTATTATTATTATTATTATAATAATACCACATATGGTATATCGTTGTGCTGTATCGAAAGCACACTGTCTGAATTTCATTGCATTATTTATTTTTCCGCTTACATAACTTGAAGTAAAACATAAAACCATTTTATCAATTCCACATCAGCACACCAGTAATTTCTGCACTGCACTTACACACTATAAAACTGATTTACATCCGTAAGACGTCTTTTTTTACGTTTGACGTTTTTTAACCAACTTAGTATACACCATCGAAAAAAATCCAAATCAAATCGATCAAATCAAAATCGATTCGAGTCAAATCGATTTGTAAAATTCTTGCAATAGTGTGATCCAGCAGATCTTGCAGTATTTATTTGTATGCTTGATCTTGGTGGGGCTACCCACCAATTCAGGAAGCTAAAGAAAAGTGCTAACTTTCCTTTGATGGAAATAATAAGCAATTATTATTCGCAATTAAGCATTTCCTCATGTTTTCATACTGTGCCATATTAAGGCTCGTACATACCAGCGCGACTTGTCGCGCGACGCGATCCTGCGATATTATATCCGTAGAACAATTTCTATGAAAACGAGCGCGACACTTCACACAGGAGCGATCTGTAGCGCCGCGACACAGATATATCGCGTCACGTGATGCGATAACATTGCGCCACGCGAATCGCAGCGCGGCATTCAACAAAGGAATGTTCCTTTGTTCTTGTCGCGCTGCGATATCGCCGCGATATCGCGTAGCTGGCGCGACGCGACACCAAGAGAGTATAAATGGCGGTGCATTCCGAGCTGAGCTCAGTAGCAGACGATCTTCGTCAGAGGACGAAGGCAGGTCTGTGCGCGTTTGCTGAGCGTGGGGTCCTAGCTTTGATTCCGCGGTCGGTCAACATAACCTAACCTAGGTAGGTAGGTACCTAAACTGGCCCACGCGAGCACGAACGGCGCTTTTTTACGTCCGTGCTAACAGCGGGCTTCGTTCTATTTAACGTTTTATTCCAAAAAATAATAGGTACAAAAGTGGTAGGAAGAAGATAATGCGCCCATAAGTTCACCACATGGAGAAGAAACGGTGAAAATTGAACCTAACCCTGAACCCAGTTCAGCATTAACAGCTTCACGGGTCGATCAATCGTGCTTCGCTTGGCGGGGGTTGTTCCGTGGATGAGTGACGATCTTTACATAGGCCTCCTCCGTGGCTCGTGGTCCTAACTGTCATTCGTGGATCTTTGATAGTCGTTACGGGTCGTCAGAAGCCCGAAAGTTTGACAACCAGTCAGATAAGCAGTTGCTCCAAGTAAGATTCAGCTGCATCCAGTAAGACTGGAAGCCGACCCCAACATAGTTGGCAAAAGGCTAGGCATACTGATAGACTATTCTAATAAAATCATAAGCAAAATAGTAAATCATTGCAATGTGGTTCTTTTATCATTGTTTTAAGATATAAATTACGATGTTGACTAACTTTACAAAAAAATAATCATTCCTCCATTTCAAACTAAAAAAATCCTCGTATTTGTCAATCATTCTAGTTTATACCTTATTACAATTTAATAAGAATTACATTACACTGACTTATTAATGGTTTTATCGGCAAGCGGCGGCAGCGGTGCGGTCAAAGGCGGCGACGCAGTCAAAGGCGGCGACGCAGTCAAAGGCCGTCGCCGGCTGCCGCCACGCCGCACACACCACTGCTATATGTACCTATCTATATTATTCGCGGATATAGATGTTTCTATATAATTATGTGGCCCTCCTGAGCTGATGCAACAAAACCGATGTAGACTGTTAGCTTAATAAATGAACCTATATGTCTAATCGAACGAAAATATTCAATGTAAGTACACACGGCTACATATCAAGCTAGATACATTTCCAGTATCAGCTGACCGACCTCTCATTGTACGGAAATCACTGCGAGATCAGCTTATACTGGAAATGTATAGCTTGATGTTCTTGCGCCCTCGCCACTAATAGACAGAAACGGCATTTACTTTCGATTTCTATCCAGCGCGGGGCCCTTCGTTATTCTATTGCTTGGAGATTAGAAAATTTTATTGGAGATAGGTACCTACTCCTTCCAATGCACCTACTTACCTAAGTACTTTTCAAATTATTACCTTTTTCTAGAAAGCTGTAATTTGGCATAGATATATTAATCACGCCGACAATAAGTGGTGGGTACCTACCTAAAATAAAATCATTAAAAAAAAAAATTAGCCTTTTACTTCCCAAAAACAAACTTAACATTGTAGTTGAAAAACATGACTCAACTGCAAAATTAAAAGTAAGTTTTTACGCACAATATTGAGTAATTTACCATGTTATTTTAAGACCATAGACTTCTTATAGGTTTTCCTGTAATCTATACGTAAGTATAGAACTATTATCTGTATTTTTTTCAAAATTTTAGGCTCGGTAGTTTTGTAAATAAGGGGATTGCAAATGGTCAATTTTCATCTAAGTACCTACCTACCTATTTCATTTGCTAAGACATGCAAATGAACCGAACCGTGTTTCTTTAGCAAATGAAATAGGTACCTACTTAGATGAAAATGACATCCGGTACAATTTTTTTTTTTCCTAAAAATAAACCCCATAGGTACCTACTTGTTCAAAATTAATTAGTGTTTGGGTCACAGAAATTCGTATGTGAACCAAATAACTTAAGGGGCGGGCGGAGCATGCGTAGTTCATAGGTACAAACGTAATAAGTACCAAAATCATTTGTAAATCAAACACATTCTTAAGGTAGTGTGTATTTATTCTGATTGGATTATAGATTAGACGAATTACGAGTATGAGAAAAATAAGTTTTCTATAGAAATTTGAAATTCCTCATATTATTATCTCGTCTTTGTATCAGTGTCCATTCAAAATATATATTTGGGAGCCTAGATATTCTGTTTTCTAATACGGAATAAATACACACTACCTTAAGAATATGTTTGATTTACACATTATTTTGGAATTATGTTTGTATTAACTACGCATGCTCCGCCGGCCCCTTAATCGATCCATTAGATTCGGAGCAAATCGGCTGTGACTCACGGATTCCGTTATTTCATTCGAAAGTGCGGAACCCTAAATATGAGGTCTGAATGAATAGGAACCAGTATAGCTAGAACCTATAGTCATATTTTAATTTTAAATTAAGACTATTTAATTAGTTTGATAAGTAAATTAAAAGTAAGTAGGTACCTACCTAGGTTAGTGCCACTAGTGTCAATATAGGTACCTAGCTTACTCATGTGTTGTCAACTTTATGGGTGTGTAAATTAAGATGATTTCAAATTTCCTACCTACTCATAAAAAGGCTCTAAAAACGTATTGCAGTTATTTTTCCAAAATCACATAAATAGGAAAGTAAATAAAAATATTGATTTTTAAATAAATACTTCGTAAAAGCACGACTGAATTCGGAAGTTTCATCATTCGTGCTTGTGTGGTCAAGCTTAGGTACCTACTTAGGTTTGGATGGGTTATGTTGACCGACCGGGGAATCGAACCTAGCACCCCACGCTCAGCAAACGCGCACAGACCTGCCTTCATCCTCTGACGAAGATCGTCTGCTACTGAGCTTAGCTCGGAATTCACCGCCATTTATACTCTCTTGGTGTCGCGTCGCGCCCGCTACGCGATATCGCGGCGATTCGCAGAGCGGCATCAACAAAGAAATGTTCCTTTGTTCTTGTCGCGCTGCGATATCGCCGCGATATCGCGTAGCGGGCGCGATTCGCAGCGCGACACCTAAAATAGGAACATTTTGTATGGCGTCGCCGCGATATCGCGTAGCTGGCGCGACGCGACACCAAGAGAGTATAAATGGCGGTGCATTCCGAGCTGAGCTCAGTTACTCAGCAACTGGCATCGGTTGCGGACGGTCGTGCTGCTCTTCGTGCTCCTGATCACTCAAGCTTGTGGTTCCTGATATCAAGCCGGTGGTTCCTGTTCTTCGCGACTCTTCAGTTCTTCAGCTATTAATTGCTGTCTTTTTCAAGACACAATTAATTAAAGTATTTCTGTTAGCAAATTAACAGTCAAAACGTAGCGCGTCACTGGCCCCTTCAGGGCAAAACCACAGTTTCGTGGTCCTCGGTGGATACCATACGGTGCCAACGAAACCGAGGGGGTGTTGACCCAATTACACCCGCCGAACCCCTTCAGGGCTAGGCAGTCAATTGGACGGGTCCCAGTGTTCGGCCTTGGGGGGTCTCCTAGTCGGCATTGGTGACAGTTTTGCTTCCACAGCTACACACCTAGAGTGGTTGGGTATGTCTACACCCTTCACACTAGACTGGTCAGGACCCCGTTGCACAATAAGACAGGCAACGGGCAAAAGCAAGCTTAGGGCTCACATTAAGTACTCAACCTCCCTGCCTATACCCGGCAGGGAGGGTTTCACACATCCCCGGTAGTCCGCCCGGGGAGATAGGAATAGGGCCGTTAGGAGATTTATAATTCTCTTTTTAAGTTTTTAATTCTTAGTTAAAATGAGCCTCCTTAAGATGGAGGCCCAACTCAGGTCCTTTAGTGACCAGTTAGATACCCTTAGGAGAGACAATATGATCCTCCTACAAGCTATGAGTGAGATCCTTAAGATCGAGCCGTCCCTCTGCAGTAAATTCGGTCCAGTGGTCGAGTCGATCGCTGAGAAGCACCTTCCCCCCGATCCTTCAGATCAATTAGATACTTTTAGCGATGCACTCGCAGCATCGCAATCAGGTCCATCTACCATGATGGATACTAGCGAGCCCGCTTCCTCAAAGCGCGCCCCCACTCCCTTCCCCTCCGATAACGAAGAGCATGCCTCTTCTTCAAGCTCGCAGTCGGACGATGACGGCTTCACAGCTGTCACCTCCGGTAAGAGGAAGATGAAGAAGCAGAGCTCCTCTCAGGCGTCCAAGGTAGTCGCCATCGACGATAGCCCGTCTACCCACTACGTAGATAGGGATGCTCCCCCACCCTCACCCACCCCCCTCCCCGTAGGTTCCCCCGTTTTATCCCCCCCCACCCCCCGCCCGATCGCGAGTACGCCATCCTCCGCGCAGGATGCCCCCGCCAAAAACCCCCCCGGTACCAAGAAGGTCACGCCTCCTCCCCCTGTCTTCATCCAAGACAAGGAGAAGTGGACGGCCATCTCAAAATGGTGTGTCGAACAGAGGATCGGCTACACCAACGCCAGGTCGACCCAACAGGGTATAAAAGTCACACTCGCGACGTCCCGTGACTATAGGGACTTTAATACCCTTCTGCAAGCGAGAGGTGTGTCATTCCACACCTACTCCCTCCCAGAAGACAGACAGATCCGTGTGGTGATCAAGAAGATCCCCAAGGAAATCTCCCCATCCGACATCCTAGCAGACCTTCAGTCGCCAAGGATACCAGTCGATGAAGTGCACCGCATGCACCGTTCGCGCGGTAGAGAGGCATACGACATGATTTTAGTCGTATGCTCCCCGACCGAGGGGCATCACCCCATCTTCAACGTCAAGACGATCTGCAACCTTATGGGCTTCACCATAGAGAAGCCCTGGAAAAACAGCGCCATAGGGCAATGCCATAATTGCCAGCTGTACGGCCATGCGCAGAAGAACTGCCATGCCAAAACCAGGTGCGTCAAGTGCCTGGGCGACCACGGCACTTCGGATTGCTCACGGCCGAAAGATCGCAATCTCTGCGATAGCCCACCTAGCTGCGTGCTATGCGGGAACATAGGGCATACTGCCAATTACCGCGGATGCCCCAAGGCACCAAAGTTGAACCCAGGCAAACTGACCCAGCGTCTCGACGCTCGGCAGACAAAACAGAGGGAATTCCTCATTCCCTCCTCCCAAATCCCCCAGCGGCTAAGTCCTCAAAGACCTAGCCCCTGGACTCAACTCCACCACCAGCAGGCTTTTCCAGCCATGGCCACCGCGAGGCCCCCGCTCCCTCAAACCCCCATGTACTCTCTCATGGATCCGCGTAACCGTGTCCCTCCGCCCTCAGCGGCCACCCCACCCACCGCGCCCACCGCGCTCACCGCGCCCGCCGCGCTGCCCGCGCCCTCCGCGCCTACCACGCCTTACGCTCCCCCCGCACCCATAGCGCCCGCCTCGAAACCCGTACGTGCTCCTCAAGCACCGCACCCCGCGATCAATTATAATATCGCTGCGCAAAACATTAACATCATTGCCAGCGCCTTCGCCATATTCAGCACGCCCCGGGCGGCTCAGATGGCAAGCGATATCGTCGCCGCTAAGCAAAGCGGCGACATCCAATCTCTCCTGGCCGTATTAGTCGCGAACCAGGACATCACCCAAGCCCTCTCTGTTATCTCATCATCATGAATAACACGGCCTTAAGTAGATTTAAACCCAGATCCCTCAACCTAGGCGTCTTCAACGCAAACGGCATCCAAGGTCAACGAGATGAAATATCGGAGTTCCTCCGTGATCATCGAATTGACTTATTCCTCTTACAGGAAACCTTCCTAAAACCCAGTCACCGTAATCCAGCCATTGCTAATTACCGTGTAATCCGTAACGATAGGTCGCGTGCCCACTTGGGCGGCACACTAATTTATTATAAAAAGGATCTGTACTGCATCCCCATTGACCCTCCCCCGCTAGCACAATTAGAAGTCTCCATCTGCCGACTAGCTATGACTGGCCATCAGCCGGTCACCGTAGTATCGGCCTACATCCCTCCCAACTCCGCAGGGGGATTCCAACCCATCGCGGACGACCTAAAAATCCTATTTGGCATGAGTGACTCTGTTATCATAGCAGGCGATCTCAACGCTAAACATCCCTCCTGGAATAACGGGACCCTTACCAACTCCAGAGGGCATCAATTGTACAATCTCTCCTTCGCTCAAAACTTTGACGTCATCGCTCCGATGACTCCAACCCACTATCCCCACCAAGTTAATCATGCCCCCGACATTCTTGACGTGGCGCTCCTTAAGAACGTCAACCTAAGATTAGACTCAATAGAAACGGTCCACGAGCTTACCTCGGACCACCGACCAGTAGTCATACGACTGGCTCCCCGCATAGGTCCCTCTGACCCCAACCAACCCCCAGCCACCAAAAGGGTGACGGACTGGAGGCAAGTAGGCGATAAGCTGAAAACCAACACATCCCCCCAATTGGACTCCATCCCAAACGTTTTCGATTCAATCGCGGACACGACGGCTGCGATCGACTCGCTCACTGACCATGTGCAAACCGTCCTGAACGACAGTTCAAGGGAGGTTCCTGAAGCGGATAACCGCTACTTGAAACTCCCGCACGATGCGCGTGCTCTGTTGACCGAGAAGAACGCGGCCACCCGTGCATACAGCAACTTTCCCTGTCCCGCCAACAAAGCCCACATGCGCTACTTGCAGAGATCTGTAAGGACACGCATGGCGGAGCTGCGTGACGCGAGCTGGGATAAGATGCTGAGCGAGTTACAGCCCACCCATCAGGCCTTCTGGGAACTCCAGAGAAAACTCAAATCCAAGCAGATAGCTGCCATGCCCCCCCTAGTACGCCCCGACAAAACCATAGCCTTCGACGACATCGACAAAGCGGAATGCCTAGCCGACAGTCTCGAGGCTCAATGCTCTCCCAGCTCCCTACCAGTAGACCAAGCTCACCTCTCAGAGGTAGACGCTGAAGTCGAACGTAAAGCTTCACTGCCCCCCGTCGAAGACCCCGAAAGTCCTCTGCCTCCCGTCACTCCAGACGAAGTGCATGACATCATCAAAGGTCTCCACATCCGTAAAGCCCCCGGCTCAGACGGAATCACCAATAGGGTGATCCAACTCTTCCCCGCCCACCTTATTATGCTACTGACCACCATCTTCAATGGTGCTCTAAGCAACAATATCTTCCCCCAAGCGTGGAAAGAAGCCATAGTGATAGGTATCCCCAAGCCTGGCAAGCCCAAAACCGAACCCTCCAGTTACCGCCCCATCAGTCTGCTCAAGGTATTAGGCAAAATCTATGAGAGGCTTATTTATAAGCGTCTCAGGGACTACGCTGAAACCAAAGGCCTCATCCCCAACGAACAGTTCGGCTTTAGAGCCCAGCACTCTAGCGTGCATCAGGTCCACCGTATCGTCGAATTCATCGGCGGCGGCTTCTACCGTGGCATGTCGACAGGTGCGGTCTTCTTCGACATAGCGAAAGCATTCGACAAGGTCTGGCACAACGGCTTAATCTTTAAGCTCTACAAACTCGGAGTGCCCGATCGTCTCGTGCTCATCTTACGGGACTACTTGTCGAATCGTACTTTCCGCTATCGCATCGAGGGAGCCCTATCCTCTCCTCGCCAAATCCGCACCGGAGTCCCGCAAGGCTCCGTGCTCGCCCCGCTCATGTTCTCGCTCTTCACAAGCGACATCCCCAAAAGCAATACGGCGCAGTTGGCTCTGTTCGCAGATGACACGGCCATATATTGCAGGGGCCGGTCACAGACTCAGATCCACCTTCTCTTACAACGGGCTGTCAATAACCTTGGCGCCTGGTTTAAGAAATGGAGAATTGAGGTGAACCCCGACAAAAGTCAGGCGGTTTTATTCATAAAACCGCGATCTAGACCCCCTCACATTCCCCGACCACTCACCTTGTTAGGCAAGCCTATCCCCTGGGAGAAGCAAGCCAAGTACTTGGGAGTCATCCTCGATCATTACCTCAACTTTACAGAGCACATAAGGTCGGTTCGCTCGCGGGCCGCCTTCGCTCTCAGTAGACTCTACTACATCGTTAATGCACGCAGCAAATTGTCACTCAAGTGCAAATTGCGCATCTACACAGCGTGCATCCGCCCCATCATGACCTATGCGGGTGTAGTCTTTGCACACACATCCCCCAGAAATATCCATAAGATGCAGGTGATCCAGAACAGATTCCTTAGAAGAGCCACGGGCGCTCCCTGGTATGTCAGGAATATTAACCTCCACCTAGATCTCAAAATCCCCACAATCCATCAGTTCCTAAAACGCATTTCAAAGCGTCATTTTGATTCCGCCGCCAATCACCGCAACCCTCTGGTTGTTGAAGCGGCCAATTATACCCCCTCCCGTATTAGTCGATTTCGCCGTCCTAGGCATGTCCTCTCCGATCCAGATGATCCAACCACTCTCCTCCAGGAGAGCAATAGGGCCACCAGTACAGTGCACAAACACACCCGACACCCGTCGTACCGACCTCGCCACCGAGGTCCTCCGCGCGCGCGACCCTCACGAGTAAATAATACTCCCCCCCGACCCTTGTCCGATGAAGCGCCAGCCCGCGCCGCAGCTGAGCGCGTAGCTTTAAATTCCCCGCATAATAATCATGAAATATCTTTGATCCAGCCTGTCCCATCTTGCTGTCCTCCCCTCAGCGACGCCCTAAGCCGAGGTTCGTACCCCACAGGGGGTGCCCTTAGCGAGCGTTCGCCTAATTTTAATGTAGAATAATTGCTCCTGGCTGGAGGCTTTGAGTGTAGTGCTTAAGGCAGCCACAGGATTGTTCGGTTGAGCAGTAAATACCTTAGTGGTATACCTGCGAGATGCCATAGTTAAAAAAAAAAAAAAAAAAAAAAAAAAAAAAAAAAAAAAAAAAAAAAAAAAAAAAAAGCTGAGCTCAGTAGCAGACGATCTTCGTCAGAGGACGAAGGCAGATCTGTGCGCGTTTGCTGAGCGTGGGGTCCTAGTTTCGATTCCCCGGTTGGTCAACATAACCCAACCTAACCTAGGTAGGTAGGTACCTAAACTTGCCCACGCGAGCGGCTTAGTTTTATTTAACGTTTTATTCCAAAAAGTAATAACAGCCTCACGGGTCGATCAATCGTATACTTTGGCGGGGGTTGGTCCGTGGATGAGTGACGATCTTTACATAGGTACCGAGACTCCTCCGTTCCTCGCGTGGTCCCAGCTGTCATTCGTGGATTTTTGACAGTCGTTACGGGTCGTCAGAAGTCTGACAACCAGTCAGATAGGCAGTCGCTCCAAGTAAAGTTCAGCTGCATCCAGTAAGATTGGAAGCTGGTTGGGAAAAGGCTAAGCAGACTGATAGACTATTGATGACTATTCCAAAGTGAAATAAAATCATAAGCAAAATAGTAAGTCATTGCAATGTGGTTCTTTGGTCATTGCTTTAAGATATAAATTAGAATGTTTGACTAATTTTACAAAAAAATAATCATTTCTCCATTTCAAACTAAAAAGTCCCCGTATATGTCTTTCTAATTTATACCTTATTGCAATTCCATAAGAATTACATTGCACTGACTTAATAATGGTTTCGGCGGCGCGCGGGCGGCGGCGCGCGGGCGGCGGCGCGCGGGCGGCGGCGGCGTGGTCAAAGAACTAGGTATCTTTTATAGTTGCCGCTCGCTGCAGCCGCCCGCGCCGCGCCCGCGCCGCTCACACCACTGCTATAGGTATCTATATGTTTCTTTCTATCTAGCTGGCCCTCCTGAGCCACACAGCAACGAAACCGACGCCGACGCGGACGTAGACTGTTAGCCTATTGAATATATATAATAATATGTTCAATCGAACGATCATGTTCGTTGGTTCGTCGTTTAAACCAAACCTAACAGCAGGTACCTAAACTTGACCACACAAGCATGACGGCGATTCCTGGGCGTTTTATTCCAAAGTGAAATAAAATCATTAGCAAAATACCTAAGTAAGTCATTGCAATGTGACTCTTATCTCATTTTTGTAAGGTATTATTTAGGATTTTTGACGAAATTTATACCTATGATTTCTCCATTTCTAATAAAGAATGTTCTCGCAAATGTCAATCATTCTAATTAATCCCTTATAGCAATTAATTATACATATAAGAGTTACATTGCAATGACTTACTAATGGTTTTGGCGGCACGCGGTGAAACCCGATTTGGATGAAAATTGGTGGGGTGGTAGCTTAGAACCAGGAGACGGACATAGGATACTTTTTATCCCGGTAAGGTAGGTAGGTAGGGTAGGTAGGTAGGTAGGGTAGGTACGTAGGTAGGGTAGGTAGGTAGGGTAGGTAGGTAGGGTAGGTAGGTAGGGTAGGTAGGTAGGGTAGGTAGGTAGGCAGGTAGGGTAGCTAGGTAGGTAGGTAAGGTATAGGCAACGTAGGTAGGGGTAGGTAGGTAGGTAAGGTAGGTAGGCAGGGTAGGTAGGTAGGCAGGGTAGGTAGGTAAGCAGGGTAGGTAGGTAGGTAGGGTAGGTAGGTGCGCCGTAGATAAGTACCTACTTAGTGCTACCCGTGCGAAGCCGGGGCGGACAGCTAGTTGATAATAAAAAAAACCAGGCACGTACAAGTCGGGATTCGGCAATGAGCACGGACGGACAGCGGCGGCGGGCGGCGCGTGGCGGCTTTTAGAGCGCTAGGGCTTCGCTAGCAGTCGAGTGCGTGATATCAGCTGTATGAGAGTCATTTCGAGTACAACGTCTGTTTGCGAACGGCTGCAGTTTAACATTACAAGTCCCCCGTCATTGTCCCAGGACCTCAAGCGCAGTTGTACTTGCTACCACTAGACCAACGAGGCAGTTTGTAAGTAGTTACCTACTATAATTTTATAATTGGATCACTCATTTATTAGACATAGGTATTCAGTTATTATAACCGAGTATTTCTTAAACATCACGCCTGTAATCCCCTAAGGATTAGACAGAGCTATAGGTACCTATTATAGTACACCCTAGGTTAGTTCCACTTCCAATCTAAGTACCTACCTACTCGTATGTTGTTGATTTTAAAATGATTCGAAAGTTCATACCTACCTACTCATAAAAACGTTTTGCAGCCGAAAGTACACCTAACATGTTGAAATTAAGTTATTTTTCCGAAATAACATAAATAGGAAAGTAAATAAAAATCTTGATTTTGAAATAAATACTTCGTAAAAACACGACCGAAGTCGGAAGTTTAGTCATTCGTGCTTGTGGTCAAGCTTAGGTACCTACTTAGGTTTGGAGGTTGGGTTATGTTAATCGACTGGCGAATCGAACCTAGGACCGCACGCTCAGCAAACGCGCACAGACCAGCCTTCGTCCTCTGACGAAGATCGTCTACTACTGAAATCACCTTTTTTTTTTTTTTTTTTTTTTTTTTTTTAACTATGGCATCTCGCAGGTATACCACTAAGGTATTTACTGCTCAACCGAACAATCCTGTGGCTGCCTTAAGCACTACACTCAAAGCCTCCAGCCAGGAGCAACTATTCTAAATTAAAATTAGGCGAACGCTCGCTAAGGGCACCCCCTGTGGGGTACGAACCTCGGCTTAGGGCGTCGCTGAGGGGAGGACAGCAAGATGGGACAGGCTGGATCAAGGATATTTCATGATTATTATGCGGGGAATTTAAAGCTACGCGCTCAGCTGCGGCGCGGGCTGGCGCTTCATCGGACAAGGGTCGGGGGGGAGTATTATTTACTCGTGAGGGTCGCGCGCGCGGAGGACCTCGGCGGCGAGGTCGGTACGACGGGTGTCGGGTGTGTTTGTGCACTGTACTGGTGGCCCTATTGCTCTCCTGGAGGAGAGTGGTTGGATCATCTGGATCGGAGACTGAACTCACCTCGGAATGGACCGCCATTTATACTCGCAGAGTGGCGGCATCAACAAAGGGTCATTCCTTTGTCGGTGTCGCGCTGCGAATCGCGCGCGATATCGCGGTAGTGTGAAAGGTGTTGCGTGGCGATAATATCGCAGAATCGCCACGCGACACGTCGCGCGACAAGTCGCGCTTGTATGTACGAGCCTTTAAGGTCCAACTCTATGAAAATACAGAGAGCTTTATCTTTAGAGTACGCTGTTAAATGTGCCGGTTTTTTTTTACTGTTTCACTTTTGTTTTTCTATGGGCAATATTTGTAAAATTTCGACAGTGAATGATTCTTCTGTTTCCCCTTGAGATCTCAATCCCTTAAGATATGAATTCAGTATAAAATCAAGGCCACATGTTTCAAGCAACTTTTTGTTTTTTCGTCTTTGTGTTCTATCGGAACTGTCTTCGTAGGTTTTAGAAGCTTCCGCTTCTTCGCTTCCCCGTCAATGTCGAAGGTTCAGATTCATAAGTAGGATCTTCCAGATTTACAGCGAATATAACATTCAAACACACGCCTTTCTGATTTAAAAAAAATCCTTATTTCTGCCAAATTTAGTGTAGCGTTGACGAAAATTATTAATAAGATTTTTTTGTACACAACATGATATCGACAATCTTAGCGATATTTGCCTCGGAAAAGTTGATAAAATTGTAACGTGTTAAAGCAACAAGATAATTCCTGTCACTTACAATTTTCTATTACAACAAGACATTTATGTCGCGTCTGGTAAAGTTGAATTCACTCATTGCGAGAAGGTAGGTGGTTAGGTACACTTTTAGTAACGACAATAACGAACGAAAATCAATATGTAATTATTGAGGCATACTCAATAATTACGAGTACATACTGTTTTCCGTTCGTCCTCTATTTGTTGACCTATTTTATTTATATTAAATAATTGATTTGAAACGTGTGCAAAATGTGGTAGAAAGAACTAATTATCATTATGTGGTTATGCGGTTTCCGATATGTTTTATTGATAATTTATTGTGTATGTGAACTAAAATATGGTCAGAAATACTTGATAAATTATAAATAAAGACTGAAATTAATAAAATATCACAAGTACACCTATATCAACTAATAAATACGTAAATTATAAGAAATGTTAATTAGTTTATTTATTTATTTAAACTTTTCACACAAAAAAAAAGTACTAAGGCGGACTTAATGCCTTAGGCATTCTCTACCAGTCAACCAAGGGTGGTTAAGAGATGGGTGGTTTACTATTTCATGTTATAATATATTAACATATTATGTTTTGCAATGAAGTTGCACCTTTTTTTTTAATTTCCTATCAAATAACATCATTTACAGACCTTCGGCAACACTCAAAACTCTAATTGAAATCAGATACGCAAAATGATATGTCATGACATAAATATTTCTAGTAAATATATTAACAAATATATAGCATATTTATGCATACCAGGCGAAAGTGTATAATTTGCTTTCTGGATTACTTGTGTAATTTTCATTGCTAGTAACCAGAATAATCCTGAAAAAAATACAAGCTAAGATGTTTTTGTGATAATTTTTGAATCATCTTATTTAGATGCTCTTTGCTATAAACGAGTACCAGCCACATAAATAATTTATATAATAGGCTGGGGAAAAAGTTGCTTCGCATTTTTTAAGAAAATTCAAAACATGTTTTAATATAGTTTATTTACATTTAACTAAAGTATGTAGGTACCATTTTGTTCGATAACTTTTTGCCATCTTGTAGGTAGGGACATGATCCCATTGCTATAGAAATTTAGGGACTATTGATCAAAATACCGCGACAAGTGGTTTTGGCAGTCCTCTCATGATGTTAACCTGACACTGCCTAAGAAATTCTGAAGAGACCGAAACAGGTGGAAATCTGAAGGTACAAGGTCAGGACTATACGGCGGATGCATTAACACCTCCCAGCCAAACCTCTCTTAATTTTTGCTGAGTGGCCACAGATGTGTGAGGTCTAGCGTTATCATGATGAAGAACCACACCCCTTCTGTTGATTAATTCCGGCCGCTTTCTCTCAACTTCTTGCTTTAATCTCATCAGTTGTTCGCAGTAGAGTTCAGAATCGATGGTCCTGCCTGGTGGTAACAGCTCATAATGAATAATGCCCTTCCAATCCCACCACACACACAGCATCACCTTGTTACGAGTTAACCAGGGTTTCGCCACAGTCTGTGAAGCCTGACCGGCCTTTGACCACGACCTTTTTCGCACGTTCTTATCGTACGTGATCCACTTTTCATCACCAGTTATCAGCTTCTTCAAAAATGGTTCGGTTTCATTACGTCGTAATAAAGAATCACAAATGAGTACACGGTTCATTAGGTTTCTTTCAGTGAGCTCGTGAGGTACCCAAATATCGAGCTTTTTTGTGTACCCAGTTTTTTTCAAATGCGACAAAACTGTTTTGTGGTCAATTCCCAGTTCTTCAGCTATGTCGCAACTACTGATATGCCGATCTTGCTCCACTTTTTCAAAAATGGCATCCATTTTATCCGTAATAGGGCTACCAGAGCGACGTGCATCTTTGACATCAAAAGTTCCGGATTGAAAATGCTTAAACCAAAGTTGTGCTACTCTCACAGACACTGCACTAGGTCCATAAACATCGCAAAATTTTTCGCGGCTTGCGTTGCATTTTTACCTTTTTTGTAGTAAAATTTTAAAATGTATCGAATTTCTTCATTAGATTCACTCGTCTTGACGGTACGAAAAACAAATGAAAATCACACATTTTCCTACTTTGAATTTGGAATTATGTTCTTTAAAATTTAAACTTTCAATGATATCAAAACCAGCCAGATACAAATAGTATAGCCAAAGAGATTTTATTACAAGTTCATACATACTATAATGCGAAAAGACTTTTTCCCCTACCTAATATAATATAGTAGATTAACTTCTTAGCAACAGCTTGATTATATTAATTATAAGTACCTGCGCCGATTTTTACGAAATGTATTTATGGCCAGGTTATCTTACTCACCTCCATAGTGCGCCGCGCCGCGCGCCGTCCGCCATAATTATTTTATTGCACGTAATTTTAATTCTGTAATATCTTATATAGTATTCATTTAAATGATGTAATGTCTTTAATAAAATATTTTATTGAATAAGGATTAAATATACTGGTCAAATGAACACTAAATACCTTTTTTATGAAATTGTCAAAGATAATAATGGTTACTGTGGGTCACCCTAAGGCCTCATTTACGGACACGCGGGGCCTCGCGCGTCGCGTGTGTCGTGGCCACTCGCGGCGCATCGTACGTTTTTTTCTGTTTACGGAGCGGCAGCGGCGCGTCAAGCGGCACGTGAGGCCGGGTCACACCGGATGCGTAGCGTGACATGACGTGCGACGTGACGTGCGCACGCGCGTGTGAGCGCTGTCACACCAGCCAAGACCGGCGCAGAACACGTCGCGCGCGCACGCAACACGTCACGCAGGTAGCTGCTGCACGCACGTGCGAGCCACCTTGTCAGCAGCCAAATTAAATTATAAAAAAAAAATGTATTATTCTTTCTTTCTTGAGTTGAGAGCATTTGGCGAAAATATGTTAGACAACAGCAGTTCTTCTGATGAAAAACCGTTATTGTTGCTACTATGCCAAGAATCTTCTGCTGCTACAAAGAACGAACTATTTCTATAAGTTTTTCCTTTATAATTGTCTCCATTGCGAAAAAAAAACACTCGTAAACTGTATTCTGTTTGTAAATAAATACAACCTGCCGTGCGTGCGCACGTGCAGCAATGACCAATGCGTGTGCGTGCGTGCCCGGTCTGGCATCTAACAGGGAGCGCCCTATAATACAACGTCATCACTGCAGGCGTGTGAGCGACGTTGCCGTTCCGCTACACACGCGCGCGGACTCGGTTTGTGAGTAAATGCGGCTGTGCGTGCGTGGGTCACGGACGTGCACACGTCACGCATCTGGTCTGGCATCTTTCTTACAGTTTCATACATTACAACTGGTGCGTGCACGCTTCACGTCACGCCACGCATCTGGTGTACTTCACCCTTTATCATCGCACGCGTAAACGTATGGCAATATAAGACGTTGTTCATAGAGATGCGGGGCGAGAAGCGTGGCGGTGCCCGCCGCTGCGCCCGCGGCGAATCCTCAAGCGTGTTGCAAAGCACGCGGCGGGCAACGCTGCCGCGCACGCGGGATACTCAATCAAACCGACCAGTTTGACTGGCAGAAGATTTCGCCGCGGGCATCGCTTCATCGCTCAACGCGGTGGCGCGTCAAGCGGCACTTATCATCGCACGCGTAAACACAAATGTATGAAAATATAAAGTATGTCATGCTCACTCAAATGTCTCGCTGGTGGTGGCGTGAGTGTTAGATCGTTAGGTTCCCTTCAAAATGGTTGAGCTAAACGGTGCTGATCCAAGCATAATGTTCGTGAACGGGCGCCGTCAGTAGGGACTGGTCATCTCATAACTGCCTCGGCTTATTTAAATTTTTGAATTGTCTTTATCTTTTATTACGGACGCTTTTTACGTGCACATCTTTCTACATTGTTTTCACATGTATAATTTCAACAAGAATGATGTAACCAATATTTTGTAACAATATTATGATTCAAAATTCAAAAGAGTGTCCGTGGAGTTTCTTGCCCGTTCTTCTCCATAGGAACCTACACTTTGGAATGGGAAACTAGATTCATATTTTTGACTGACTGACCCCTTGACGATTCAAAAGTGCCTGTAAATGGTTTAATTGAAATAAATGCCTTGAGTTTGAGTTTGACTTTATAGCGGCCGCGCGCCGCCGCCGTCGCGGCGGTACCATATCTTGCAGCAGTTTTTATTTATTTTTATTTATATGGTACACCAACAGCAGTACATACAAAAAACTTCAACAGATCAATAACATAATACAAGTACTGGTATGTATGCCACCCACCACACACTCCTGCACACCCACTCTCACTGCCCACTTAGATATACCTAGAAGGTGCCAGCATGACATCCTGTTTTTGTTTCTCTTGTTTTTGATGCATGTAATCTTATTAAATTGTTAATCCGAAATTGGCTGTAAGTTTAGTTTATTTATCCTAAGTGAAATTGTTAAACACAAATGTGTTAAGCACAGTATTCTTGGGCTTAACTTTGGATGCTAAGCTTCAGTGGGGCCCACATATAGATAAATTGTCAAAAAAGCTAAGCTCCGCAGCGTATGCAGTTAGAAAAATTCGTAATTTAACAGACATAGAGACAGCCCGTTTAGTGTACTTTAGCTATTTTCATAGTGTAATGTCGTATGGTATTCTATTGTGGGGAAATGCCGCCGACATTCAGACTATCTTTGTTTTGCAGAAAAGAGCTGTTCGATCAATTTATAAATTAAGTCCGAGACACTCTCTCAGAGAGAAATTTAAGGAGATTAATGTAATGACTGTGCCTTCTCAGTATATTTTTGAAAATCTCTTATATGTCCATAAAAATTTAAACTTGTTTAAAAAATACAGTGATATCCATAACATAAATACTAGGAACAAACACAAATTTGTTGTACCTACAACAAGGCTCAAGAAAATAGGTGGCTCGTTCAGATGTCAATGTATACGCTTTTATAATAAACTTCCAAGCCGCGTACAAGACCTAAGCCTTAATAAATTCAAATCATTCATTAAACGTAAGTTGTGCCAGAAAGCGTTTTATACCGTTAAAGATTTCATTGAGGACAAAAAGGCTTGGGATTGAGCTGCTCCAATTTATTATATATATATATATTTTTTTTTTCGTTATGAATTTTGTTTGTTTTTCTGCTAACTTTAAATTATATACAAAATGACATGAATATTTACTTTGTGAAGTATAATATTATTATTATGATGTGAGGACTATGTGGGTCATATATTTAGCTATTTTTACTTTTTGTTATGTTAATCTGGCAGTTTGAGTACTTTATGCGGCCTACCCAAATGTCCTTTCTTTGGTATTGTTCGTCGATTCGTTGAGCTCTTTTTAAGTTCTGAGTTGAGCTACACGATTGCTGACAAATGCGTGCACTGACTGGCCAGGTCCACTCAAATCTGTATGGTTCTTTCCTCAAAAGACCATTTCAGACACAAATCTACATGGTCCTCAAATTGAAATGCTCTGACCAAGATTATTTCCGGGTTATTATATACACATTGACATTAATGAATGTTATATATTCATTGACATGAATATTTACTTTAAAGTATTATATTATTTTAATTATTGTGAATGTGAACACTATGCAGATATTCCCTTTTGTTTTGTTTTAATTTTTTTTTTGTTGTCAATTAGTTTTTATCATGGTCTGGCAGTTTGAGTAATTTATGTGGCCTACCCAAACGTCCTTTCTTTGGTATTGTTCGTCGAATCGTTGAGCTCCTTAAATTCTGAGTTGAGCTGCACGATAACTGACAAATGCGTGCACTGACTGGACAGGTCTTCTCAATCTGAATGGTTATTTCCTCAAAAGACCATTTCAGACATCAATCTACATCGTCTTCACATGATCTGACCAAGATTATGTCTGGACTTTAAAAGAGACTGTGACCTCTGAGTTTGTTTCGGCCTTTCTTCTCAGAGTAGTCAGATAGGAAACGCCGACCTCATCTAGTTTTTAAAATATGATTGACGTGTAAAAGTGTTTGTACAAACCTACTTGCAGAAATAAATCATTTATCATTTATCATTTATAAAGAGCTGTGAATTTTGTGAATAAATGAATAAATTATAGGTTTTTATAAGAAGATCCGCACTTGCGGAGGCGGAGGTGGAATTCCGTTACAAACCTAGTCCAGATGAGCCTGCCCTTACACACACACATATCCACATCATACTCAAAACTTTCCTCACGAATTGGCCCTTACTCCTGCGCATCACATGCACCCATATGTTTGACTGTGGTGTGGACTGTGGCAACCGCCATCTGACCGCTTCTTGCATTACATGATGGTTAAACCGTAACCAGTGCCAATATCACAATTATAATATAATAATAAACAAACGCGCCCGAATAAAACAGGCACGTACCCCCGTGCGTGTGGATTGAGTGCTCCTTATTAAAAGTTAATTATATTTTTACGAAAAAAGAAAGAATTCAGGAAATAATTGTGAAAACTTCATAGTGAAGATAAAAAAATATGTGAAATCTATGGTGAGCAAGTCGTGGTCAATTAACAAGAACACTCAATCTGCTAACGTGAGAAAATACTGTGACTCGTGTCTCGAGGTGACCCATTAATACCAAATCCTGTGTAATAAAGTAGGAATATTAATACTTACTGTCCCAATATTTTGGCAGCGGAGGGCGGAGTGTCGTGTGACGTGGAAGCGAGTGATATCCGAGAGTGAGGGGACAGTTCAGGCTGAACCATCGTGGGGCCACGCACAACGCGTGCGATGGGCGACGGAATGCTGCGTTTATGGCTGAGGGCCGTCTGTAATAATGTCCAATTTAGTATTATGACAAGGAGAACAAACTTCCGTATCTTTGAAAAAGCGCTCTATGAGTGAAACGTTCTCGCAGTAGTAAATCATTGACTTAGTCAAAACAATCAATATAAATAAGTAGGTATTTATTTCAGCCATCAAATCCTTAGGAATAATATTTTTCAGCACAAATAAAAGCATTTTAATAATTCCGTTATTCGAACTGATTAATTAATCAGTTCAACAAATTTCAATCAAAAGCCTTCTTTCTATGCGGGTTACCTGAAATTTACGTTTAGTGATTTGTTTGTTTCTGTGCACAGTGCCTGTAATTGAAAACCAACGTCCAACTTATACAAAATATGATGGATTGGTATTGGCTTCTTTTATGCGAATAGGTAAAATAAAAGAGTTGGCGTATCAGAAACAAAAAGTATTTAGTTGGGCTCGCACAGGAAGATCAAAAACTAAACTAAACACAATCATAGAAACATAAAATCTAAATTCAAAATACAATTACAATACCGTACACTAGACATACATTGCCACTCTATTAGTACTTTATTGCATAGATCTTAAAATTGACCATTGACGTATTTTCCACAACAAATTCAGTTGCCATAAACATAACTTGTCCTATGTTATGTTCATGGCAATTGAATTTAATGTGTCTAGGAGAATTCGAATAGCTCCGTTACTCAAAGCCAAGGATGGATGTCCTCTTTATTTATGACTAGTTGCACCCCGTGGTTTCACCCATATAAGTTTCGATCTCGTGGGTATATCGGAATAAAAGTCCTATGTCCTAATCCAGGTCATGGTCTACCCCGTTTTAGCGTGAAAGCGTAACAAACAACTAAACAAACTAACTCACTTTCGCATTTATAATATTAGTTGGGATCTCTCACAACATTCAAAGCAGATTATAAAGTTTATATCATCTCCAATTTATAGCAAAACAATAACGTCATGCCTGTGTTCCCCGATAGAGACCGTTCACTATATCTTATCCCTTGTCGTCATATTGGCACCATTGCTTGTCAAGCTGTTTTCGAGTTCAACTACCAATCTTATGACAGCAAAATTCAGTGCTACCAATCGCGTCACGGGACAATTTATAATGAACGCACAGTAGGCAGAGGTAATACTCCCACATTTCGTGTGGTATGTAGCTCCCATGTATTAAGAGCCCAAACCTATTGCCATTTACCGCTACCTTCTCAGAATTTTCTAAAGAATAGAATAGCATAATTCTGATCGTTTTTTGTTCCACCAATAAGTATCTACTTACAATTTAGGGGCGAGTGATAGATCCTGCGTTCAATGAAGTTGTTTCAAGTCAAAAGCTAACAATATCTTGAATAGGTGTCCCTACGAAGCGACCCCTGACTCACTGAAGATGGATGGTTTGTTTGGCGCAGCGAACTAATATTTGTATGGCTCACGGAGATGTTTTGCGGCGTAGTGGGTATGTGTTTTACATGACCGCAGGTTTGTAAACACAGCTTTGACTAACATAAATCCTTAAATTACCTAATTTGGTTGTGATAAAAATAAATACTCATTCTAACTTCTCTACTGATTAATAAAATTGAAGTGTCTGTTTGTAATGTCAAAATAACAGCTTTTTACTAAATGCATATGAAAGTATATACGGTACTACTTCGCCCGCGTAGGGGTCGGAAATCATGCCGCCATGGGATCTGGAGGCAAAAGTCCTCGCGCATATTTGGGAGTGGCGCGGGGAGGCGAAACGCTGGGGCTTGACTCCGATGCCGCGAGAAATCGCGGCACAGCGGACAGAGCTCCGACGGGATCTCATGGCGGCATGGAGAGTACGATTGTCGCAACCCAGTGCTGGGCACGCCACTATTGCGGCGATAAGTCCCCTCTTTGAGGAGTGGCTGGAGAGGCGCCACGGCGTCCTCACCTTCCGCCTGACGCAGGTCCTCACCGGACACGGCTGTTTCGGGAGGTACCTGTTTCGGATAAGGCGGGAGGAAACGCCCGGGTGTCATCACTGCGTGGATCGCCCGGAGGACACGGTGGAGCATACGGTGGAGGTATGCCCGGCTTGGGCAGAGCACCGCCGTGTCCTCGTGGAGGCGATCGGTGGCGGGGATCTCTCGCGTCCGGCCCTGGTCCAGGCCATGGTACGGAGCGAGAGGGCATGGGAGGCCGTCACCTCCTTCTGCGAAGCAGTAATGCTCGCAAAGGAGGAGGCGGAACGCGTGAGGGAGAGGCAAATTTCGCGCCCTCACGCCCCTAGCCGCCGCAGGAGGAGACGCCCTGGGCGTCGGGAATCGATTGCCGATTCCCGGCCACCGTAGGCGCGGGCTTGCGGACGGTGAGCAATGGGTAGCTCGCCGTCCGGTAAGGACCAGGCCCGGGTCGACGGCGCGTTGTGTTCCACGCGCGCCTCAAAGAGATGTCAGCAAGTGAAGGGGTCTGATGAGACCATTGCCTGCCGGGGTTGCGGGATTAGTCCGAAAGGGATACCGTGGCCCCCTGGCATTGCACAGGCAACAGAAGGAACACGGGTGGGTTTTAGTCAGTAAGAGTCTGACACGCCCTCCCGCTCCACCCAGAGCGGGAGACGTCATTTGATGATTTCCCACCCAAAAAAAAAAAAAAAAAAAAGTGGTCGGAAATCATTCCACGGGGTTCCGTGGAATAATTTCCACACACACTGGCAAGGGATCTTTTTTATCCCGGTAGTAGGTTTACTACCGTAATAAAAACATCCTTTGCCCGTCTAGGTCGTGATCTATCAGTGTGCCAATATTCACCAAATTCCATTCAGCCATTTAGGCCTGAAAAGAGAACATACAGAAAGACAGACAAACCGACAGACAGAGTAACTTTCGCAATAATAAAACCAGTATTAGTAAGGATACTGATTTCGTAAAATATAAAACTTTATAAACAGCTACACGTCCATATTCTTGTAATGTCATATTATGAACATATCACGGAAATTAAAGTAACCTTTAGTACAAATAAATTTTAAATATACTGTTTTGTTCAAATGAAAAATGAACACTCCCAAATGTCAATTGGGCATTAAATTCCTGAAATTGCCCAATGACGTGTTAGTCCGGCCAGCGACACGTCACGTTCCAAACGAATCCGATCGGCGGTTAACGCTGCGAATACTCGATGCGGATTTGTTAAGCGCTTAATTTGAAAATGTTGCAGTTTCCAAAAGATTTTTAAAATTGACGGAACAGTGAATCGGTTGGAGCGCAATTTGAGGATTCTTTTGACATTGGAAATATTTTTGAAATTCTAGCAGGGAATTTGTTGTCACCGTTGTTCCTATAGACAGATTCTAGTATGTCTATTGATTACGGGTATGCTATGCTGCAAAATAATATTAAATGTTACAAAAAAAAAAACGAGTGTTGTACATGTACAAAGCCAATTACAAAATAATACAGATAGGTAGCGCCGCGCTTACTGTACTGTAAGCTGTACTTTATTACGGAGCGGACCGGAGTGGGGCGCGTCGTCGTGGATTGTACTTTATAAGGGTGGCAATGGGGTTCTTCATTAAATGAAATCACGTATCCGTAAAGTTCATTGAATAAAGGCTGTAAAAAAAGACATTCTAGTCACGGTACCTTTTTTGGTTTACTGTTCAACTCCATCACGTAAATGCATAGAGATGTCGCAGATGGATTGATGATAGAATCCGCTGTTTATCATAATCGCTAGCCATTTTAAAAAACACCTCAATATACAAAACAGCTAAAGACGTTTAGCGATATTCCATGATTACTGAACTTTAACACGCAAAATTGCATAAACGTTTTGCATTTATCAATACAGCGGGTTAACGATTAGACGTTACGTAAAGCATCGTGAAATTAATCATTAGATTGTAGATTTTTGTTCAAAATTTTGTCGCTCTTGGCTGTGTATCATACCAACAATAATGGCGTCTGAAACGAACTAAATAAAGCGAGTAATAAACGAGTGAGTGAACATGATCCTAACTCAAGTGAAAACAGTGATTTTAAGGATCATTATCATATAAAATTATCAGAGTTTTATGAAAGTCAGCCCTAAAAATACTAAATAGTCAAGTAACTGCTAACAACTTGGAAGTAGCGCTCGCGCGCCACTGCCGCGGTTTGTCACAGTTCTAACATAAACTAAAACAATTGTTTAGTGTGCCCTAGCGTAGTTACTGCCACCGATTCGACATTAGAAGCCACACCAAACGCTTATTGTTACTGCAGATAAGCCATTCTGCATTACGTCTAAACATGGGTAGTGGTTTAGTTAAACGTAAGGCAATGGCAATCCAGCCGAAAGTTATTCAGCTGTTTTACAGTTTACGACCTATTTTGTAAAACAGCTAGCGGTTATGTAAAACGGCGGATTAGACAATCCATCTGCGACAGAGATATCACCTGAACAATACTAGTTACGGTTAACGACCCGTAGCTGCCAGAGATAGTTCAAACCTTGCCATCCCGAATTACTCAAATAACGTAAAATAATATTAAGCTTATACTGTACTTACGACCTTCTTACGGCTAACTTCTGTACGCACGAATTTAAAAGAAAAGGTACGGCCACACGGTGGGGCTGCGAAAAATGTACTTACCTCAAACGATATAAGGTATAATTCTCTATGCACAAAATAGGACCGGGTGACGCACCAGTCCATCCAACATTATTCAAATATAATCCTTATCCGTTCTATTTTTCAACTCTTTCTCCCTTGACCTTTTAAAATATGCTGAACTAAATAGAACTGAAACACTGAAATTAAAACCAAACACTGAAAAAATGTTTAGAGTTCAAAGAAATTGTGTTAAATAATTAAATACGCCCACTATAGTGTGTTTAGTGAAATAAAATTCAAACAGGACGGACAAACAAACCGACGACGTAACGGGAGATATATAAAAAAGCAAATTAATGTAAACAGTGATTTGTGTTTCAAGTAACGCCACAGAGTAGGTTTAAGCAGCTGGACAATCTAGTTCTCCTTTTGAGTTTCGATAAAGTTTGGAGTTTTAGCTCCACGTCATTATACTCAGTCCTAGACTCACAGGTTACTGTCTGACATGCTATGGTACCATCAAAGGAGTCCATATCTATACACCGTAAGGACTATTTCTGCTTGCAGTGCTCGGCCGCTATAGAACCGGGGCTGTAATAGATGTGGTCATCGTGTTCACGGGATTTTGTTTTCAAACTGCTTAGATATGAAGTTCTTCGATAGTACTATAAACAAAACCCTACCACCTGTTCTGTAATTAAATTGTGTACTTAATGCACTACAGAATAGAGAAGTCAAAATCTACCTTATCGTGCATTCCGAAACACGGAAGGGTCTCGGTATGTTATGGATGGTCACCCATTCACGGGCCGACCGTGGCAAGCGTAGCTTAACCTTAGATCGAGTCGTGCGGCCATTATTATTTAGCCATAGCCTTCAAACGCGATTTTATGAAACGGGTACCTGAAAATATTTCACATCAACTGTCACAAAATCATTCTGTGGCATTACTATTTTCCTTATCCTAAACAAACGCACGCAGAGTGAACAGAAAGTACAAACGAGATAAATCAACATGTTTTTTCTATACGTAAGCGTAAAAATGGGAAAGCCAATCACAAATGTTTATTCGTTTTGATCAACTTTTTGTACCCTGTATAATTTTTGCTCGTTTAGTTAAGGCACGTAGTTTTTAGTCATAGGTTTAAAATTCGAATATGGAGTTTCCTTTGGTGGAACGAAGTAAATACTTTTTTGAGAGTTCTCGTTTGTATATTTGTTTCTGTTGGAACTGGGGTTGGTCTTGTTTGAACAAAATTTATGTGAAAATGGAACGGTGGTTTTTTGTGCATCAATGTAACACTGTTTCGCGATCTGTAATTTATGTTCTAAGCATATTATAATATGCTTAGAACATTACAGCATTACGTCTAAGCAATCAAATGTATTAATGATTGACTTTTGAAATTTTCTTAATATAATTATATAAGCTGTGTTATTTTTTCTCACAGACAGGCGCGACGCGACTCTGGTGGAATAATTTCTATGAAAACTTCACGGGAATTGTTCTACCGGGTGTTGCATCCTTTAACTTTACTCTTATCTACTGTGCTACACACACATGATAGGTAAGTAAATACAGAAAAGGTTACAAAATAATATTTCCCATCCTAAACGTAGCCTAACAGGAAAATCTTTACTGAGTCAGCCTACTTAGTGCCTGCAAGCTGTTAGGCAAGGTAAGGGAAGCGCGTTATTGCAGCACAGGCAGCTTTGAACTAGCAAGAAGTGCACACCATGCAGGTGTTGATACAATTTCTACTCGATCTGACAAATACTGCGAAAGCGGTTTGTTGCTTTCTATTTGTATTAAACTGTATGGTGTGTGTTTGTTTATTAGTATATTTCCCAATGGCTTATATCCGGATCCATTTCTGTAATATTAAGTAAGGGAGGCAAATGTATTTCAGAGCTTTGTTGGAGAACAAAATAAATAAATTATATCCAATGCCTATTTCAGTGAAGTTTTCTTCTGGTAATAAAACAGGAAATAGTGTTTTTATTTTTATTTTGATGATATTTCGATTTCACGTTTAAACGTATTTTAACTAAAATATAATATTGAAAAATACCCGAAAATTGTGCGAACGCACAGCAACTCTCAAACTAGGACACTTTAACTTCAGAGAAACCAAGCGCTTAGGAAACATGCCAAAACTTTTGCCCATTTTCACGAAACGAAATCAAACGCGGCACAATATGAAAAATGCCGACATCGAAGACACCAATGGGGGAATTGAATCGGATATCAGTGGAAAAATTTCATATTTATGCAAACTGTACCGGTTGCACCTCACGATACGATATCCACGATATTGAAAACTTTATGCCTTGAATTGCATATGATGTTAGCTTTATGCGACGAATATATTTGCATTCTTATTTGTACTGCGTATGAGATCTTATGGAAATAGTCTGGGATTAGACTGGATTTTTCTTCTGCAGTGATCTATAAATGTTGAATTAGTTTTTTTTATTCCGGTATGATTTATTCTGAGTATTCTTTAACACAAGCAGTACTTCCTCACTGTCAGTATCCCTGTTATATCAACAGGCATACTTAATGCTTTGACGCCTTTGAAATATGGCCTGGCGACTTAGGCAGCGGGGGGATTTGTGCGGTGGGCTGTCAATCGTATCCCTAATAGTTTAAGGATACCTTGGACATTCCACCGCACAAATATCTCGATTCTTAAACAACTCGAACTAGAGAAAGCACAACAACTGTCTTCAACGTGGCTGCAAAGTGTCGTGAGATACTTCGGCCACATTGCCCGCAGAGGTATAAACAACATGGAACGTCAGTCGGCAATACATGTTGGCCATAGCTCGCCGAGCGAAGGCGAGTACCAACGTATAGACAGCCCATTTCTCTAGCCTCGCCGTTGCTCGTTGATACTCGCCTAGCTGGGCGAGTGCAGACGACCGCCAACGAGTATTCGGCTCGTTTGACGTGCCTTGCCACCACTCGGGAGCGCTCGCTACGACTCGTCTTAATTCGGAACAGTGTCGGTTTTTCTGCACAAATCAAAGGCGTTCGCTTGCACTCGAAAATTACAACCAACATGTGGATAGCTCCACAAAAACTCGTGAACATTTGCAGTTGGCATTGGTCTCTTTTGAACTTGACCAACATGTATATAGACCGTAGCACTCGCTTTGTATAAATTTGCCTACGCTCGCGTTGGCTGAGACTTGGCCAACATGTATTGCGGCTTAGTGGTAGAAGGATAAATAGAGGGCTAAAGACCTAGAGGCCGAAGCCCAAAGCGGGTGGATCAAATATCCGAACAACTAGAGAAACCTATCAGCACCGCATTCCACCAGGCCGATGATAATTAACAAATGGAAAGAAATATCGTTGACAATTTGAAACGGAGTCACGATTCTCAGCAGTGAGAGAGAAGAAGAAGAATCATGTGTTCTGTTTGCCGACGATATCTCAGTACTAACTTCTTGCCACGACAATAACAACTTAACCGAAATACTTACAAGCATACTTTATAAAATAATAACTTGGATGACAGAACACAACCTTGAATTAAACTTCAATAAAACTAAAATCGTGTCCTTCCATCCACGTCAGAAAACCCCTTTAGACTTAACATTTATTTACAACGACGCAAAAATTTAAACAGTAAAAGAATTCAACCTACTCGGCTTATCCATAGATACACATTTAAATTGGAAATCACATATTAAAAAAATCTGGTCAAAGCTATCAAAATGTTCCTATGCCCTCCGTGAAATAAAAAAATACACAAATCTCTCCACCAGCTCTGGTTACGTATTAGGCCTATGCATACGCATGGTTAAACTACGGCGTAATAATATGGGGAAATAGTACAGACGCATCAACACTATTCATACTACAAAAACGACTGATTAGAATACTAGTTAACATAGATAACACAGACAGCTGCAAACCCCATATCCAAGAACATAAACTTCTAACCCTACCTTGCATATATATCTTGGAAATGTGCAAATTTGTTAGAAATAATCAAAAACTCTTTATTACACGCGAAAACATACAGACTCGCTACACACTACGACACAAAAACAGACTATACCAACCAGGTTCAAAGCTAAAAATACACTCCACAAGCACTTTAGTAATGTCAGTTAAAATATAATAATAAACTACCTGATGAAATAAAAAATTTATATCTTTATAAATAAATTAAAACAATTCCTAATCTGTAAATGTTATTATAATGTACATGAATATTTAAATGATAAATTTAATAAATAAACAATAATAATTTATTTATAATTACCAAAGATAATATATGTATACCAAATATAATATATGTATAATTTAAATAAATATTAATGTTTAAATCCAATATATGAGTGGTAAAAATTATACGTACACAATTAGTTATCAGCCTACCTACCTACACAAAACGAAAGAGTAGATTAACATTAAAATTGTTAACAAATAGCTATAATAGCCCTCCTCCTAATTTTTATGTTGTTATGCCCGACAGGGCCCACAATGCTCCAAAATGAATGTATGTCTTTATGTACCTACCACCTAAGTTCACATTGTGGAATGTAATAAACGTATTGAGTATTAAGATGATTAAGAAGAAGAAGAGATTTATGCTTTAATAGTTACCTAAAACGATCGATATGATCTCTAAATTAATTTACCACATCCCCAAAACTATCCACATTAAATATATCATGTTGTTATCACACGTAATACATTTATTTTGGTATGAATAAAAATTCGTTGATGAACGTGAGGTAGCGCATGTTTCAGCGGTCGTCATGAATTGTGGTCGACGTAATTTTTGCCACGGCGAAAACTTTTTTATTGGCGTGGGTTTTTTGCAATGTCTGTTCATAGAGTTTGTGTACTTACTTTATACATTTATTACTGAGTTTGTTTGTTATGCTTACACACCTTAATTTATCAATGTATTTTTAGCACCGTCCTTCCTTGCTTTGTAAGATTTATCATACGGCGACAACATCTAGTTTTGTAATGTTAATAATTATTTACATTTGCAAGTACCCATTTGCTCATTAAGTGTGGTATAACAACCCACGATTTCGATGCTCAAAAGTTGAAAACATTCCCTATTAAAATTCAAGTCCAAGACTGCAGAATTTGGAGATACTCTTACAATTTCCTCCCTTTTTCTTTTTGCCATGTAATTTGTAATTGGATAAAGAGTACGCCCGTTTCGAGAGGGCTCACAAAGGTTAATACTCGAATGTATAAATTGGGTACATTTTGTGGAAGTCGAGTTCATGGTAAAAATACTGACTGAAAATGGCTCTTTTTACTAACTTTATTCTGTGATGATCAATAAAGCAATATTTGTTTAACCATTAAATGGTGTGGTCATTTGGAGATTCATATGGGTGTGTACATTTTTGATACATATTTGCTCGATTTATGACGATGTTTTTTTTCCCTCGTTATGCCTTATTTTGACGATCAATAAGATCTACCAGCTTCTTACAGTTTTGTTTACAAAAATACGATGTTGGACGTCTTTTACTGTTGCTTACACATTTTTCGATTTTATTCGATCACACGTGTCGTTCGTCAAAAATCTAGTGAATATGTAGGCACGTTAATAATTGCATAGTGTGAGCATGACTGATATTGCGAACAATGAATTTTAAGCCTCTCTTTTTCCGGAACTTACAAACGAAACCATGAAGGAACAAAAAGGGAAGGATATTCAAACGGGGGCTAAATTCCTTTCGGAATTTCATACCATACTGACAATGCAAATTAGGGGTTTGGCCGTATCATATTCCTTTGTACTTCTGCGGTAAAATTGCTATTTGTTCCGTTTTAAAGGAAGTCCAAGTATCAATGAAAAAAAATTACAGCAGCATTAAAAGCCCGCTGAGTTCCCGCCAAAGAATAGGACTGACTGATATTACCTTTTCCAGGGAAATGGAAACATGATAAATATTTTACTTAAGTATTTTATGTATTCGCCGCAAGTAAATCATACTACTGATACCATGTGATCGTGTTCTTATTTCAAAACTGTACACCTAATAATGTACTTTACATAAGTATGTTTTCAAGTTTCCGGATGACAGCATGCGGGTGAGTACTTCAACGCCAAAGTGTTTTTTAGTTTTTGTATTTATTTGTATAGTTATTTAATTTTGTGTTATAATAATATTGTATATTGTACATAAGATTTATCATCTATGGTTATGATAAAGATAATGAAACATTTCTTAATATTATTATCTACTTATCTAGGTCAAGTAGATGCGAGAATTCTGACCAGAATTATTATTTTTCGGAACGAAGATGTTTTTGCTCATGGGACATTGGTTTTTATTTGCTCTGCACTTGAACGTATCGTGCAAAAATATGGTCTGCTTAAATTATTTGGGAAATACTTAAGAGAGATTTTCCGAAAAATAAATTTCCTTGATCATATTTTCGTGCATAAAAATGACAGTAAAAACTCTTATTAAAGTCTAAAGTTGGTAATAAGGTAAAGTTAAGATTGTCTTACAGAACATAAATTGCATTCTTATGTTTTCTCCAAGTTAAAATATTTTCTCCTGCTATTGTTGGATTCCGCACCTATTGTTTACTTTACCAAGTAACTTCGAAAGTACGGAAAATTATATACGAAGAATCCTATTGAAATCAAATATAAGTAAACAGCGAAAGATAAAGGGAAGCATTGTTTTGCAAGTGGATCAGTTCACAATTTCAGTTTTCTAATAGCGTAACTTCGAAAATTCTAAACAAATGATAGCTACTTTGCTGCGGTATTGCTTTGATTTTTCCTTTCAAAAATATATTTTCACTTTATAATTTCTTCCGGTTGGAACTTCTTGTTCTGTGGTTTTAACGCAGGTAGCACACCTCCGCCGCGAAACCATAGCAACGAAACCGCAGTAGGTCAATTCAAAAGACTCGCGTCATTTTCCGCTACTCGAATCGGATGCGGGCGGAGGTGTGCTACCGAGTCCGGAAATATTTAACGGATCCTCTAAAAACTTATTAACCTTCTAAATAATGAACCGGTGCCGCGGCCGGCGAGCGCTACATCCAAGTTGGTAGCAGTTACTTGGCTATTTAGTATGTATTTTAAGACCCCAAAATAGGAATTATTTGAGCTTCATAAATAGAGGCGCAATAATAATATTAGAGTGTTCAATAATATCTTTAGGACAGCAAAATTGCAATTACTTGAGGTTCAATCAAATACATGCCTTTTAAGGGCCCGAAGACACGTATCACAACTACACCACATCACAGCGACAAAATGTGGGAAGGATTGGACATGGTGGACATGTGAATAGTGTCGTTGCAGCATCTTGCAGTTGCGTTGTGATAACTACAAAATTTCGATGTGGTTGCGTTGTCGCTAGTAGTTGCGTCCAAATGTGGTTTGTGTGAATGGATTATTCATTTTAATACAAATTAGCACCCGTCCACGTGGTTACGTTGTGGCTAGTGTTTGCAGACAGATCGACTCCAGCTGTCACAGTCTCGACGCAACGTTCTTGTTGCGTTGTCTGCGACGTTGCCTTAATAATCGCATGGACGATTTGAATGTTCAAATGTGGTTCGTGTGAATGGATTATTCATTTTAATACAAATTAGCACCCGTCCACGTGGTTACGTTGTGGCTAGTGTTTGCAGACAGATCGACTCCGGCTGTGACAGTCTCGACGCAACGTTCTTGTTGCGTTGTCTGCGACGTTGCCTTAATAATCGCATGGACGATTTGGACGTTCAAATGTGGTTCGTGTGAATGGATTATTCATTTTCATACAAATTAGCGCCCTTTCACATAGTTTCGTTGTGGTGTAGTTCTGGTTGTGGTACGTAGTGTGATCGGCCTAAGTCTAACCTTTTCTCTATTTTCTTCCGACTAAACTACTTGTTTAATAAATTATGATAAATGATGATACCTATGTTATTCGCATAACCGTTAATAAGTTGCAATAATGCTACAAGTACTTATCATTTTGAAATGTCAATAACGTATTATGACAAAGGATTGTAACCCTATTTTCGATTAAAGATTTTATGAAAAGGAATTTAAAAAAAAGGTTCAATCTTAAAGGTTTTGTGTAATCTTTTTTATCCATTCCTATAAATGGCAAAAACATGTCTAAGTTATCTTAAGACCGCTTTAGGTATTTGAATAATCTGAGGCTTTAGGTACCCTTTTGAAAAATAAAAAGTAAGGTAAAAGTAGCGTTACGTTTGTGTACATAAACAATTTTAAGCCTACACAAGAAGAGTGGCAACACGAGGCCTCGACTCTTGGGGATAATTCAGACTTGAATAAATTAAGTTACGCACAGCAAGAATCTAGTGAAATCGACATACCTACATAACCCAAAATTTGGCCTTTTTTTTGCTCGAGTTATATCGGCACGCATAAAAAATAGTTTCATGCTGAGATAAAATATTATAAGCTGGTATCGGGGTTGATGTAGTTGGGGTGCTCCGGACGTACATTTTATTATCGCCAATCGTTGACCTGAAAACCACTATAGAACACCCAATGCTATTATTTTGCGTATTGAAATTAATCATTGATATTGATATAATAATTGGATTCTGGCTGAACTATGAATAAACCTATATTCCACGTATTTAACTCAAGTTATAGAATAGTTTACTGACCAGGTTATACAGTAAGCAGATTTACAGGTTCACACCAAATTGAGACGACATGAGTAGCTTAAAAATAGATACGTTACAAAATATTATTTGCCAGTGAACCCCAAACAGACAGTTAGACTTGTGGTGTGTGGTATGTGTGAGTGTGTGTGTATGTGTGCGTATTTTTTTCCATTGGATATCGTTTGATTTAGTATCAGGTCGGGGTATCTAGATTAATTGTTTCGAGTCATCATAACCAGAGTTTTGCAACATTTCCTTTTATTATTTTTTTACAACTGAATGAGGTAGTATTTTTGATTTCACAGAGTTTGCAGACTTTATTATATATTAATGAGAGAGTCAGCTGGAGATGGAGAGCGTCTAGCAAGCAATGAGGTCAGGTGTTGGGATTGTATAGTTTCGTTTGCTTATGATTGATGCGTAGTCGGGTCTGTTTTTAATAGTTCTATGAGTTTTGGTGCAGGCAGAAATAATGAAAAGCTGGTGGACTCTGAGAACTCTCGTTTCACGATAGATTAAGTCTGTAGAGAACCGATAGGGCTTCTTAAGTTACTACTACTGAATTATGGACTGACATAGGGCTAGGTAAACTTTTTGAAGTGTGTCTGTGGGTAGACAGACAGTAGTTATACATAAGTATTATCTGAGATTCCTTAAACAAATAGTAAATAATTTATCTGACTCTAAATTTTGAATTTATTTAAAATTTTAAAAATCTTATTAAATTTAGAAAAATAGTTTGTTACTTTTCTGCATCATTCTAAGACTTTTTTGCAACTAGAGTGGTCTTTGATAATTATTGAATTTGGTTATCAACAGTCCAGATTGTTTTCCACAACAAATGTTGTTATTTTCTACAATGAAAACTGTACCGAATTTAAGTCCCAAATTGAGCAAGAAGGGCCCAGCAATTAAGCAACTCCTTGCATTCAGGTTAAATTGCTATTGTGTTTCAAGTGGATATGGCACTTTTCTGACCGTTTTTCCCCAACTATAGAGGTGTCAGATTTTAGCCTAACGAGATACTGCCGTAATTGGTTTGTGGATGAGAGATGGCAGTTCTGTTGATATCAGTCATGGCTAGCAATGCTGCAGATATTTAAAAATATTACCCGGTTGTCAACCTTCAGGCCCACATAGATAATCGTTACTTAGCACGTGCTTTGGCTTAGATAAATGTTCCCATCTCTATCTTGCACTTGTATATTGACATTTGTGCGACAATGACAGGAACAAAGTACGTGCTTAGTAGGTTATTTGACTTACGACACGGTGTTCGACTTCTTCTGATTAATAGTAATGAGCGTAATAAGCGTTATCTCAAGCATGGCTATCCCCATGAGATAAAATATAAAAGTTTATTCAGTTCAACACAATCCTCTGATTTTTGGTCTTACTGAATCAAACGCAGTTTTGACGAATGAGTTGTTCTGTCATTAATTTGTAAAAGTTTCCTAGGTTTGCAGTACAGTTAAAGTTGAACTCCAGTGCGATGCTCAATTTTCTCGCATGCCAAATATTTTTCAGGCACAAAATATTGTACAACCAGTTACTGATTGCAATTTTATTTGCGACCACGAGTGCGTTCATGTAAACTTCGATGGGTTTGCGTACAATGTACTTGTGAGAGAGTTATCAACTTCCGTCAAATTCATTTTTTGTAATTCGTAAATTTGTCTGCAGTCTCGTTATCTTTTGTGTTATAACACATTACATTTTTAAACCTAAGAATATCTACTTGTACGTTGTAATAGCAAATAAATTTTCACGATTTCCCCTTATGTCCTAGGCCAAATATTTTTTTTGATATTGGGATAGTTCATGACCTATAGAGGTGCCATAAAGAATATGAATTAAAAATCACGACTAATTCAAGAAAAGTTATGTAAGAACTCGAAATTTCGCCTCCAAACATTACACCTCAAATAAATTGGGAAAATTAAACTCATCGTACCTATTAATATATTTACATTTACCATTGACTCGAAAAGGAGCATTTGGAAACGAGTAGCCGTATAATGACGTACATTTCCGTCCTCTGTGTCAACAATACAAAATCCTGCCAATTATATTATTTAAGTACAATTTTTCCAGGTACCTACTTAAGGCACCTGGTACTACACACAGTGGCAGTGGCCCGGGCCGCCGGCTTATGCTGAGTGACACTCCTTTGTTTGGCGGCTTCTTTGTGCGGCATGCCGGCCGCCCCGCGCCTTGCCCCGCGGCAGTGCCGGCGGCACTGTGTTGAAGCCTTAACTGTCTTATTTAAAAAGGATCCCCCTTTACCCCATCTAAACAACGATGCTTATTTAACCAGTGATAGAAAACAAAAGAATATAAAAATAAAACAAAAACAGAATAACATCTACAAATTTCATTTCATTAACAACGTTATCTAGAGTAAATAAAAAACAGAACAATCGTAGGTAATCTTATCTTCTCCACAGGTTTAAGAAGCTTTAAAAAGGGTTGAGAAGTCCCTTAAAATGGATTAAATAAAAGTAAACAATATATAAAACTGATTGTTATCAGATTGTGAGAAGTTTTTTTTTTAAATTATGTTAAAAGGCCTTTATAAAAACTTAAACCTTTGTCCTGTGAAAGAGAGAAGAAAATCCTGAACGCACCGTTTCCTTTCATTTCGTTTCGTTTTCAAATATAGCTAATGTACCTATACAAAATATTATAAAAAAAATTAAAAGAGCAATGGTGGAGTTTCTTGCCCATTCATCTGCATACGAAAACTACCTTTTGGAAGGGGCGACTAGAATCATTTTTTTTTTTTGTAAATTTTGTCTTCTTAAGGTGTACATAAGAAAAAAATAAAGAAAAATAGATTTATTTGTCACAGAAACATGTTAATACAAAAAAGAAAAAGTCTTTGAGGTAATAAAGTACCAAGATTTATTTGTTATAACTGTTTATATTATTGATTCAATTCTATAAATTTATATTCTTTTCTATCTACGTATAATGTAGTACAGTACTGACAGACAACTGACGCTTCCCAAATTTAACGCCATCGCGTACGCGTATAAGTGTAAATAAATAAAATAAATAAATAATAATAATAATGTTATATTTATATTTAATTTTCTATGCACATGAACATAATTAATTATATTATACACACATCAAAAAAGTTTAAGCAACACGCATCATTTACAGAAACTGCATGTTTGTGATTTAAAAATAGAAAATTTTCGATTGTGTTTCGTTTTCATAAAAATAAAAGCTAATTATTTTTTCCCGATTTCATGTGTTTTCGTTGCTTGATAAATTTGGTATTTATATCACTTTTGTAATTTTAGTATACACAGTTTTTGAAAAAAAATACTGCTGAGTCATGGAGCGATGCCATTTGACTGCTGATGAAGTGCAGAGAGCTGTAGGAATGCAACAACTGGGAAGAAATCAGTCTCAGGTATCTCGGCATTTTGGTGTCAATAGGAGCGTGATTTGTCATCTTTAGTAGCGTTACGTTAATCCTGCTGAGCAGCACTCAAGACGTGGATGGAGTACAACTGCTCGACAGGACCGATACATACAACTGACTGCAATACGTCAGCCGATGTTAACCACCTAGGAGATAGGCCACAATTCTCAAGCGGTGTTGTTAGCCACCAAACCGTGAGAAATAGGCTGCATGAATACAGCCTATGAGCACGACGCCCAATTAAGTGCCCACCTATACGCCATGGGCAGCGCGTCCGTCGATACGAATTTAATAGGGAATAATATTGACATGGACCCAGTAGCGATGGGGTAACATTTTTTTTTTTTTGTTGGTTTGAATTTACTTCTGATACGAGAAGGATAAGAGTGTATCGTCGTCCCGGAAATGCTATTTTATTTTATTTATATAAGAAGAAAGTAAAAGTGAAGATGGATAAAATATTTGATGATACGAATGATTACAGTCTCGAAGAAGTATGGGATATAGTGAAACATAGTATGGTGAAAGTAGCCATTAAAGTACGTGGTCTGGTGAAGAGGAAATGTGGCAGTTGAACGATTTTTTCTTGGGTATATGGTGAAGTAAAATACATAGATTGTGAGTCAGAAGAAAGAAATTTGGCTTAATGTGTTAGCTTACAAGGCCCAAAATATACTATGCATGAATGACGCAATGAATGTGACAGATGATTTGGAAAGAGTGAAGAAGAAATACTCCGAAATGAAAACGAATGGGAAAGAGATTGTAAAAATGAAGTGATGAAGGATGAAAAGGAAGAAAAGTATAACAGGAAGTTCTCTGATAACTTCAGGGCCAATGTTAAGCTGTTCTGAAAACAGGTAAAATTGGCTCGCGGAGTGACAGGAACATCGAGTATGAATGTTATAAGAGCAAAAGATGGATGTTTACTAAGCGAAGAATGTAAAATCTTGGAACGCTAGAAGAGATACTTTGAAGATTTAGTTAGTTGTCAGGATAGTGTGCAAGGAGTGGATGTGGATAACTGAGCAGATGCCAGTTTTGAAGACCTAAACTCAGATGTAGATGAAGAAAATGCAATAGAAATAGATGAGATTGTAAGAGCGCTGAAAGGGAGGAAAGTTGGGAAACCTGCAGGGTACGACAGAGTATCTGCTGAAATGCTGTAGGGCGGTGACGTGGTGGTAGCAATCCTGTTGTACCGGATCTTTAATATGATTGTGTTGGATATGGCCATATGATTGATGCAAGGCTGTCATCGTACCACTATAAAAGGGAAAAGGCTCGGAGTGCCTTTGATGCCGCGGTAGTTTTTACACTCCTGTAAAAACTACCGCGGCATTAGTCTTTTGAGTATTGTCGGCAAACTGTAGAACTACGAAAGCATTAATAAATAGAGTGATAAGAAAATATGGGATGTGCAGGTAGGATTTTAAGAGGGAATAAGGTGCATAGCCGAAAAACATCTGGCAAAGAACAAGAAAATTTATTGTGCTTTCGTTGATTTGGAGAAGGCCTATGACAGTGTGTAGAGGGAAGAACTGGACTGGCACTTGGTACGGGCACTGAAATCTTGGATCAAGGATTCCAGTACTTGTGTTATGCTAAATGGGGCATACACGAATTGGTTGTGCGTCTCGAGGGGTGTTAGACAGGGTTGTGTAGCATCACCGTGGTTCTTTAACTTGTACATAGATAGTTGTCTGACAGATATGATTTGATTTTTGCCTGTCAAATGCCTTCTCTACGACAGTTACAGAGATGTGGTGTGATGGATGAAGCATATAAGATGAAAGGGATGAATGATGAAAAGAAAAAAGTATTTGAAAGAGGAGAGGACGTATCGGTGAGTGATGTGAAAATAAATGATAAGAGTAAGTAAGTGAGTTTGTATACTTGGGGAGTCAGTTTACAAGGGATAGGAAGATTGATCAAAATGTGGAAAGGAGAGTAAATGCGGGAAATATAGTGAATGATGCTATACATGCGATTGTGACCAACCAGTTGATGTCCAAAAAGGCTCAACTGGCAGTTCAAAATGGTGTGCTGGTACCCACGCTTATTTATAGAAGTGAATGCTAGGTGTCGCAAAAGAAGCATGAAAGTAGAATCACTGCAAATGCGTTTCATGCGAAGCATGTGTGATCTGACTATGAATGATAGGCTGAAGAATGATGTGATAAGATAAGGGTGTGAGTTAAAAGAAGATGTAGTGACAAAAATTTAAAAAGGTATGCTGAGATGGGTTGGTCATGTTGAGAGGATGAATGAAAGGTGACTAACAAAATGTATTTACAAGTCAGATGTGACTGGAAACGCCGGCAGGGGACGCCCTAGGAGGACATACTAATACTGACCTTATTAATGAGGCTCTTCAGAATAGACAGGTGCGTAATACTCGCAACTGGTATGCGTGTATGACCAGATGTATGAACGTAAACGAGGCAAAAGGAGTATGTAAGGATCGAAGCAGGTGGCGTTCTGTACTTTTTGCCTAACCCCATGAGAAGAAGGTGTGAGTTTATATATATATGTATGTATGATAAAGTGTATTCTATTTTATTCTATTCTTGAAAAAATATGGTCGTAACTTTACTCCGTGTGTATTAGTAAGGGGGTAAATGTAGAGACGTCATTTAATTGAATAAACCATCTAGAGAGTTGAAATCCCTTAACAATTTTACTGAACTAATGGAAGGAGGTAGGATCTGATTTCTTTATTAAATCCAAAAGAGTAAATAAACCCGATATGTTGGAAGATCGGTAGGGACACAGCGAAATAAGATTACACGTAATGAAGGATGAAGGAAATAAACATTGAAATTCTGGCGGCATTGATAATTTGGTTTATAAATTACTAACTGGGTGAGATTTGACGGTTTACGTACTTATATTTTGTTGAAAATGAAAAAGAATAAGAATAATTATTTGCTGAAAATACAGGTTTTATCGGATGTAATAATTGGTGGTCATTGCACAGTTCATATTTTGCCTGTTTAGGACATGCCAATTTGCAGTTTGTCCTATGAATTCAGGCCTTTTTTTTTGGGTGGGAAGTCATCAAATGACTTCTCCCGCTCTGCCCAGAGCGCTCTGTCAGACTCTTACGGACTAAAACCCATCCGTGTTCGTTCTGTTGCCTGTGCAATGCCAGGGGGCAACGGTATCCCTTTCGGACTTTCCCGCAACCCCGGCAGGCAATGGTCGCATCGGACCGCTTCACTTGCTGACATCTATTTGAGGCGCGCGTGGAACACAACGCGCCGTCAACCCGGGCTTGGTCCTTACCAGACGGCGAGCTACCCATTGCTCACCGTCCGCAAGCCCGCGCCTACGGTGGCCGGGAATTGGCTGATTCCCGACGCCCAGGGCGTCTCGTCCTGCGGCGGCTAGGGGCGTGAGGACGCGAAATTTGCCTTTCCCTCACGCGTTCCGCCTTCTCCTTCACGAGCATTACTGCTTCGCAGAAGGAGGTGACGGCCTCCCATGCCCTCTCGCTCCATACCATGACCTGGACCAGGGCCCGGACGCGAGAGATCCCCGCCACCAATCGCTTCCACAAGGACACGGCGGTGCTCTGCCCAAGCCAGGCAGACCTCCACCGTATGCTCCACCGTGTCCTCCGGGCGGTCCACGCAGTGATGACACCCGGGCGTTTCCTCCCGCCTGATACCGAACAGGAACCTCTCGAAACAGCCGTGTCTGGTGAGGACCTGCGTCAGGTGGAAGGTGAAGACGCCGCCGCGCCGTGGCGCCTCTCCAGCCACTCCTCAAAGAGGGGACTTATCGCCGCAATAGTGGCGTGCCCAGCTCTGGGTTGAGACAATCGCACTCTCCATGACGCCATGAAATCCCGCCGGAGCTCTGTCCGCTGTACCACGATTTCTCGCGGCATCGGAGTCAAGCCTAAGACTATTTTTTAGGCCAAAATTGGCCTCCCAATCATCATCATCATCTTTATTTCAGCCGAAAGACGTCCACGGCTGGATATTGGCCTCCCCACTCCCACTCCTGTGCTTCCCTCATCCAGCGGATCCTGCGGCCTTCACAAGTTCATCGGTCCATCTTGTGGGACGCCTTTCAACGCTACGCGGTACGCGGTCACCACTCCACAACTTTTCAGCCACATCGGCTATCTGTTTTGCGAGCAATGCCCATTACCACTTAAGTTTGGGCAATTCTTCGAGCTACGTGTTACCTTGGTTCTCCTGTGGATTTTTTCAAATGCCGAGCCTCCAAATGTGCTAGTGTTATTATGTGACATCAGCTACATCTCCTAGATTATGCGCAGGCATATCTCATGGTATGGCATCTCAAAACGAAACGGTCAGCTTCAAAAAGAAATACATCGTCAAACAAATTTTTAGCTGAACTTTTGTTCCATTATATTGTATCAATGTCTAGCCTTAAAACATATTGGGTACTTATTTGAAGCTTCACATTGGTACTATAATGGAACACAAACTGTTGACCATCAAATTAATTCTTGTCAATGTATATATCTTTTTGAGACCGTACATGACAATTACCGCACAAAATATGATAATGTAATAATTACTATCCTTGCTCTTAAATATATACTTTAATTCCGAATATAATTATTTAACCTCAAAATAGATACTACCTAATCCCCAAGGGCTGGTTTTTACCTTGGGCAGAGGCTAAGCATTGCCATACAACGTGGCAATGCGGCCAGTCTCTTGGGTACATTACCAGTCGACAGCGATGCGGATGAATTTTTCGACGCTATATTTTAATTTTTCAATAGTTTTAGTTAAGTTAGTTTTAGTTTTATAACTTTTATTTTCATTATTATTATGTTATATCTAATCAAACTATTTAAATACAATCCCCAAATGAATCTTATGGTCGTTATTCGTCTTAAAGTCGTACATACATATTTACATATGTACATACATATTTACAATATTTCAGCGATAAGGAAAATAATATGAAACACCAAGATATTTTGTCATTGATTTATATTTCTTTGCCAACATCAAATTCGATATTCTACACAATACCATCACATCTCCTATTCTCCACATAATATCACAATTTTATCAGTATTCTAATATTTACCATAGAACCAATAGGTTACCTTAATTTACAGTAGATCTCAAACACCAATAGCCACTAAGCACGTCCTACTGTCGTGAGCGCCCGACCCAGAAAGCCGTTGTTCCGCCATTCTGACATATCGAATCTTTCGGTGTTGCCAGTACAATATCCAACAATTATGTATTAAACAATTAATAACAATAATTGACAAGCGTATTGATGGTCTTGATTGAAAAAGACTGGTATGTCGAATAACCCAAAAATGAATATAACAGGTAGATACTTATAGATAGTGCACTCCGCTCCGCTCCGTACTAAAGTACAGCTTACAGTACAGTAATCGCGGTGTGGGACGCGTCGTCGTGGATTGCACTATCTGTAACTGTTATATTCATACCTATCTACATGTAGATATTATTATGTATCAATTCCTTGATGTTGCTTACATAATAATATAACAAAGCTGAAGAGTTTGTTTGTTTTTTTGTTTAAACAACAATCAAACTCGAATCACTCGAAACTCCAACTTGAACTCGATTTTTGATGAATTTGATCAATTATTTTTGCATTTGATAGCCTGAAGATTTAAGGCTATTTAACATCACGATCTTATCTAAAAAATAACGCTAAATAATTTTAGTAGTTAAATTGTGGTTTCTTACGACTTATATGCGAACGAAGTCGCGAGGAACAGCTAGTATTATTATACATCGGTTACTAAACGTTAATTGACGTTGAATATCGATACATCCTCATTATGTCGACCTACTTTATTATTCGATCATTAATTTGATACTCATCCATCGATGTTACACAAAGGTGATTGCTATTAAATCAAGATTGAAACACGCTGTCGAAAATTCTGTGAAAAAACATTGACTTGCTGAAATTGTCTTTCGCGAAATTAAGTCTTTTGTTGATATTGTCGAACGCTATAATGAAGTATGAAAAATGAATCCCTTGTTAACAGTCTACCGTTATTATAGCAAAAATATTCATGAAATTATATGGATTGAGTTGGTTTGTCTGATTAAGTTTTTTTTTTAGTTACAACAGATGTATAGGTAAGATTTAAAGATTGCATTTTAATATTATGTGCAAGTAACGACGTAACGACTGTCAAAGATCCACGAACGCTGCCGGGACCAACGGCTTAACGTGCTTTCCGAAGCACGGAGGGCTCTCGGTATGTAAGATGGTCACCCATCAATTGACTGGCCACGGTAGCTTAACCTGCTCGATCAAGCCGTCTCATGTAATTTCAGATAAAAAATCTTCTTAGAAAATAAGGCAGCAAACTTGATAATAATTTAACTTAACTCTCAATTTATTGTAAGTGGTGGAATATTTTCCCGAATAAGTAAGGCCAAAATACAATAAAAAAAACCCCTCAACAAAATATTTACTTCAGATATTTTTAGAAAATATAGGTGCCTACGCTTCCCAGTATTTTATTTCTTGTTACCTGTTTCATTATTATTACCGTGGAATGAAAGCAAAACATAGATTGTATTGATTATATTTTCTTGAAAAAGTTTTCTGTTGTTGCCTCCCGGATATAGGTAGAAGCTGTGAATGATTTGAACTGAACTTCCAAACTGAATAAAAAATAAATGCCTGTATTTTATTTCTACGTAGGCCATATTGAAATAATAAGCCTACATTCTCAAAAAACATACGTGTTACTTTCAAAATAGAGCCTGAGAGACCTAGAACAGCTAAAGTCAATTGCAATCAATGTATCAATCAATCAATGCTGTTCGAGCAAGAACGAAAATTTAAAAGAAAGACCTGTTAATTACCCATTTTCACTATAACAACCGAATCCCGGAGGGCATTATACTTAGGAGTACAAAAAACAGTTCAGGCATCCTTAATTATCTTTTTTTATTCTGATTTATAATTAAAATTTTCTTTCAAACCTGTAGCCTAGGGAGAAGTTCTTGTTTGTGAAAAATTTGGTCAAGCCTAAACATCTTGAATTTTTAATGAAGCTTTCTAAATTATTTACCAGAATTAAAAAAAAATGGTTGTTATTTCCAATTACTGTTATCAATTTAGAATCTGTAAAAATAATTAAAATGTATAACATCGAAAGTCCATTAATTTGGTAATTAATTATTTACAGGATTAGGTAGAAGCCATGGAAAACAAAAACAAAACCGGCAGTAAAAAGATGAATATTCTACGACATTGAGTATTTTTCCGCATTAAAAATTCATACCAAAGTGGAAAAAAAAAATACCGTCACAGCTGTTTATGGTTATTCATTCTCCTGTAACTCCCATAGTAGACTTAAGGCGCAAAACATTTTAAATTACTTAAGTCTTTGTGTGGATTTTTACAAGAAGGAGAACGTTTATTTGGCACAATATTGGAACACGGAAACAAAATTAAAAACAAACATGAAATAAAAATATATGTAGATATAACGTACCTTATATGTACGCTCTATGTCTTCACTGTTGCGCCAAATTAAAATTATAAATGAGAAAGTGAGTTGATTTGTTTGTTACGCTTTCACGCTAAAACAGCTAAACGGATTTTGATGAAATTTGGCACATGAGTAGACGATAACGTGCATTAGGATAAAGAGTACTTTTTATTCCGATATTCTTACAGAATCGAGACTTATGTGGGTGAAACCGCGGGGCGAAATTAAAAGGTTCATAAAAACAATAAGACCAAATAGATGCTAGGCAAAGAGACAGGTAGGAAAATGATCATGAGATGCTGTGTGATGCAAAATCTGTGTTTTCCATTCTTCTTCTTCTTATTTTTCGCTTCGCTCCTGACAGAGCGGTCATGGTCACAATGAACTGTGTCCAATCTCAGGTGTACTCGTTGCCACCTCACGATCTCTCTCCAGCTGGTTCTGTTACATCACAGTCTGGCGCATTCATTAACAGGGCCTCCAACCGCGAATTTTATTTGATCGGTCCACCTCATTGGTGACCTCCCGCGTGGCCTTTTACCTTCCACTGCCCTGCACCACGAGACGCTCTAGGGAGTCATTATTCCGCCTGGAGACATGACCAAAAAACTTCAGTATTCAAGACTGTACTAGTGTTGATAAACGTTGTTTGATGCCGTGTTCTTGGAGAATGGAGACTTTGCGGAATTTTGAGGCATCACCCAAGCATTCTTCTCCAGCCCCCACAGTTTTTTTCAGTTCTCGTAATGTCCACGTCTCAGCTGCGTACAGAAATATGTTTCCCATTCACCTTATCTAAATTCATACTGCTGCTTTTCCCACGATACAAGCCTATTACTGTCCCACTGCAGGGGCAAGGCCTCTTCTCATACAGACAAGGCACGAGCATTGATCACCACGCTTGTTCGACGATTTCAGACTTATATTAATTACAAGTCCAGGTTTCCTCACGATGTTTTCCTTCACCAATGTTAGTAATGTGCAAGATAACCACTCCGAAAGTAAATTACGGCCTCAGGAACACGGGTGGGTTTTAGTCAGTAAGAGTCTGACACGCCCTCCCGCTCCACCCAGAGCGGGAGACGTGATTTGATGATTTCCCAACCACAAAAAAAAAAAAAAAAAGGTCTCGTGCAAGAGGTTATGGGTTCAAATCCGGGCAAGTACCAATGTGATTTTTCCAATTCATATGTACTTTCTTTCCTGAAAGTACATAATTATGAATTGACTGAAGACTTATAAAGCTCTCAGAATAAGTAAACAACACTTATGAAGTGAATAAATAATTATCCATACCTCATCCAATCAATACTTACTAACTATCTTCGTTTAGATTGGTATTCCTCGTGAGTAGTGTCCAGACTAGTCAGCGTAAAAGCAATTAGCAGAGAAAATAGTTTTTCCCGTATCGTGTATATGTGGCGAGAACGTTGTGTGAATACGAATTGTATAATGTTTCTAATCAATGCTGCACATGTCGAAACTGCAGCTGTAGGTATTGAAGATGGGAATGTAGTTGATGTGGAAGATAATGATAATTTTAATGGTGATCATCAGATGGACAATTGTGAAATTAAAAAGAAAATCAAAGTTTCTTTCTCAATATTTTATATCTGTCATGAAAAAAGGTCGTTGTAAAGTTTTCAGTTAAAACTATGTGATAAAGGTTTCATTTTGAACAACGAGACATAAATTTTAAACATAATTTTTTTAATCGGTACTCATATACAATTTGCCACACTTTAATTTCGTTCTGCTATAATAAAATATTAAAATGAGTACACCATTTCTCCAAAAAATTCAAGAGCTTTTGAAATATCCTTTATTCCCAGCGTCGCCGAGGCATAACAGTCTATTCGGATCACGATCTCACCTTGAGTAAGTTCGTCTTTCGTCTTATTTTATGAAAAGTTGCTCAAACTGTTCGGTTTTAGGCGTGAACCTCCTAACTTCTTCAGACTGATTAACTGTGCTTAGAATAATTTCTGACAGCTCTTCAAGATTTTCGTTTGATAAGGTTTCTTTTAGAATATTGCTTTTCAATATTTTTTTTATGTTTTATTTCAAGCTTTTACATTTAACCCGAAGTCAAGAGAAGACTCATTTAGCAATAAAAAAACCGGCCAAGTGCATGTCGGATCACACGCAATGAAGGGTTAGGGGTAGTTGGGATGAGTTTATCCCAAAAACAATTAATTTAACATTGTAGTTGCAAAACAGTTTCTCCCATATCTTGATATACGTCACGGTCAATTTTCCAACTGCAAATGTAAGTTTATAAAAGCAAAAAAAAATTGTATGCTAATAAGTATTTTCGGATTTTTTCCTTTACATGTGCTGTGAGACCTTGCTTCCTGCCAAATTTCATGATTCTAATTCTACGGGAAGTACCCTGTACATTTTGATTTATTTGCAAGTATCAAAATATAAAAAAAACATAAAAAAATAAAAAATATATTCAAGTATAAAGTAAGATAATGATTTACATAAATTGCAATCGAGGAAAAAATAATTCTACACGTAAAGTAGACTTGCCTGATCTAGGTTTATGAAAACCTGTGTTTCAGGCCAGCATTTCACAAATTAACATTTTAAAAAGAAGATAAATTTTCAATGATTGCAAGAGAAATTAATTAGGTAAGTATATTATTTTAAAACTAAATTATATTAGATTAAGTTTAGATAAATTAACGAATAATATTAAAATAAATAAGGTAGAGAATAATATTAAGTTTATTTTAATATTTCTAGTAGTTTTTCCGTGTCCGTATAGTTGAGTTTTGCCAAATATTCTTGTACTAGTCAATTACACCTACTATAACTTAAGCTATAAATCTTTAGCAGTCTGTTGAACTGGTTATACAAATAGGGTCCTAAGAATAAATAAAATCGTCGAGTGAAAGCATGTTTAGTCTGAGAGTTAGCACAAACCAAATCCCTTCTTCTCTTATCGGTAGGTTGGGTTAAAATCAAGTACAGTGTGTTGAAATAAATCTACATTCAAAACAAACAATTGACGTACTATTAGCACCTTGCATACCATGCTGGTGTGTAGGATATCTGAATGGACGAAAAGTAGCGACCTTTAATACTGCTCTTTGGGCGCGTTCTAGGTGCAGTAAAATTGATTTAGCGGCACCTCCCCAGGAACTTATGCAGTAGGTAATAATAGATTGACACAAAGCTAAATAAACCTAATTAATTTGAAGTCGGCTATATGACGTAAATTCTTAAATATATATATATTAGTTTACGCACCCTGGTGCATAATAAATCGATATGTTATGATATGTTTGCGAAAATTCAGGTTTGTGTCAATCGTGACGCCCAGATACTTGATATGGTCGGTTTTAACTAAATTGGGACAAGTGCATGCAATGTCAGCAGAATGTAAATTACAATTGTTATGCGCTTGGATAATTAGGTTAGTAAGCATTGGATTAGTGTAAATATTAGGTTCTTGGTTTTATCTGTATTTAATGTTAAGAGATTTTTATGAGACAATTAGACACAGCATTAAAGCCATTCTGTGCTACCTCGTAGAGCTCTGCCATTGATTTTGCAGTGAACAGTAGAGCTGTGTCATCCGCATATGATATAATTACACCCTTTTGGAGTGTAAAATTGCACAGGTCAATATAGATTAAAAACAAGGTAGGGCCCAAAATACTGCCCTGTGGGATTCCATAGCAGCTATTCTTAAGTTCCGGGCCCATGTACTGACCTATTTTTACACACTGGTCGCGGTTACTAAGGTAATCAGATAATAGTTTCAGTTGTATTCCCCGTATTCCCAACATTTCCAGCTTGTTCAAAAGCAAAGTACAAGAAATTGTGTCAAAAGCCTTGGCTAGGTCTAAAAATACTCTAAATAAAAAAACTCATAAATTTTATAATTTATGAAATATATAAAAATACTCATATAAAAATACTCATATTTTTTTTCAGCTGGTGAACAGCTTGGCTTGTTGATATTTTAGGCCTAAAACCAAATTGATGATTTTTTACTTTCAAGATATTTTGCTAATCTACTGTTTACAATTTTTTCCAAGATCTTTGAGAGGCCCGTTAAAACTGAAATTGGCCTATAGTTTTTAATGCAGTTTTTGTCCCCAGCTTTAAACACAGGGGTGACTACGGCTTTTTTAAACAATTTGGGAAATATTCCTTTTGTTTAACATAACTGAAAAATGTGAGTCAAGGGATGGGCAATGGCGTATTTAAATATTTTGAGTATAAGAGTAAGGGCTACGGGGACACCAATAACAGCAATCCTAGGACGCCGTTTGGATGGTTCTTCTTCTGTACGAGGAAACTAGCTTCTGGAAGCTTTTTAATTTATCAATATAGCCTTTGTTATCCGTCTCTAATTTTCCTTAGACCGCGGATAGTTTTAATTCCTCAAGCAAAAAAAAAAAAATTACCAACAACTTGGTATCGTCACTGATTTTGGTTTTATCACTAGGATATATAGCGACCGAACTGAGATTTGCAGGGCGAATAACTGGATGGACTTCTGCGTCAGGGATTGGTACAGCACGGCCATCTAAGACGTCCCATGTGACACTTTTTGACATAGATTAATGATACGGAAATTTTGTTCGGAATTCATTGATGTAATTTTAACCAGAATACTATATTATTAATATTTATTGGTAATAGGGGTAATGTGAACAAAGGAGAATTACTCCAATATTATAGATCTTTGTGCAACCTGAGTCTAAGACAAATTGTGATGTTCACATTCCCATACAGCCAAAGTTTGCCACAGGAAGAAAACTATTTTAGATCTGAAATGAATATGACATTACATAATCTAACATGTAATAATAATTCATTCCATTTAATTGACACTAACAATTATGTTGGTAACCATTTATATTTGACAAAAGATAGTTTTTATGTGGATAAGTACTATCTTTCAAAGTATTGTAAAAGACAGATAGCTGTGTCGCTATCATATTATTTTTCTATTACAGCCAAGAATTTGGCTAAACAACTTGCTTCTGTTGAGCAATGCATGTTAAATAATTCAGACAATAATTTGGTATCCAAAATTCACGTTGCTAATAATTTAAATTAGAAATTATGACAATAGAGGCAACCTCTAGCAATAGTGTACAGAATTGCAAAGTAAAATCAAATAAAAGTTTAAAATCTGTTAATAGTATGAACCTGGTGCATCAAAATATTCAAGGATTTATGAACAAAGATTTAGAAGTAGAATTATTTATGAATTTTAACAGTATTGATATTCTTTGTATAACAGAACATTGGCTTAAAAGCCACCAGTTCTTGTTCAATTTTAATAATCACCAGGTTGGTAGTTCATTCAGCAGAGTTAATGCTATACATGGTGGCTCATTAATTTTAGTAAGTAACCAGCTTAAATTTAAAGACCGTAAAGATATTGTGAGCCTATCTGTTGAGCGGACAGTTGAAATAGCTTGTATAGAATTGGAGCAGTTTATTGTATTAAGTGTGTACAGACCTCCTTCAGGATTGTATGACTGCTTTGAAAAGGTAATGGATGAAGTGTTACACAAGATTTGTAACTCGAATAAGTCCATTATCACTTGTGGTGATTTTAATGTTAATTTATTAGAAAACTCAGGTTCTTGTAGTAAAATAATAAGTCTGTTTCAGTCCTACAATCTTGTAAACCTATTTTTGGAGCCCACAAGAATAACCCCTACTAGTGCCACATGCCTAGATAATATTTATACAAATGTTATACCAAGCCACAAAGAAATCATAAATTTACTAGATTCTGATCATTGCGGGCAGAGGATTTCTATCCCAATCCAATACAACAAAGTGGCTAAAAAGGATATCACTGTTAACCCCAAAACTTCAAGTCGCTTGGAAACTTTTAAAGTTAAACTCATAAATAAATTACCAGTTTTGTCTATTCATGCTGATCCTAATCATCTATATGATATTTTTTTTAATATATACTGTAAGCAATTTAATTCCACGTTTATTCCCAAGACTATCTCGGTTAATAGTAACGCATCTTTCAGTGATTGGGCTACCACTGGTATTCATAAAAGTAGAACACGACTGTATGAGCTGTACAATGAAAGAACTTGTGTAAACACGGCAAAATTTAATTTATATGTTAGGAATTATTCAAAAGTATTTAAAAAAGTTTGTTATATGGCCAAGTCGCGTTATTTGAGTTCGAAGATTAAAAACAGTAGTAATGTAATTAAGACGACTTGGAATATTATTAATAGTGAAACGGGAAGGTCTGATAACCGAAATACTGACTACAGCCTCTCTATTAATGACAACATAGTGAAATCAGACTCACAAGTCGCCACGGCTTTTGAAAATTTCTTTTCAGATATTCCCGTTTCAACTACTAAATCCCTCAACTCATCACCTTCTGTTGCTGAGTCTTTGCTAAAGGAAAATGTTAATGTTTGCGATTCGGAATTTCTTTTTGAACATATTACCTGTAGAGACATAATTAAAACCTTTCACACTATAAATGTAAAAAAGACTGCAGATCTGTGGGGTAATTCTGTAGAAGTAGCCAAGTCTATTATTGACATTGTAGCACCTACTTTAGCTCTTATCTTTAATAATTGTATCGACTGTGGGAAGTTTCCTGATCTTATGAAAAATAGTAAAATAATACCTTTGTTTAAATCAGGTAGTACATCAGACCCCACAAATTATAGACCTATTTCCGTACTACCTACCTTTAGTAAAATTTTTGAGAAATTAGTTTTAGAGCAATTGCAAAGGTTTTTTAATAGACATAAATTATTACATAACAAGCAGTTCGGTTTTACAAGGGGTCGTTCAACTACTGATGCCGGTGTTGAACTTTTGGGACATATTTATAATGCATGGGAAGATAAATGCGATGCCTTGGGCATCTTTTGTGATTTGTCCAAGGCATTTGATTGCGTTATTCATGAAACGCTAATCAGGAAGCTCCGCCACTATGGGATCCGAAACAGTGCACTGGATCTTCTAACTTCATACTTGAGTAATAGGATTCAGAGCGTTGACGTTAATGGAAAAAGATCTCCCGGATCTATAGTAACAATGGGAGTCCCACAGGGCTCAATTCTTGGTCCTTTCTTGTTTCTTATTTATATTAATGACTTGCCTTACCTCGTAAAGGATAACCATGATATAGTGTTGTTTGCGGATGACACTTCACTTTTGTTTAAACTTAAACGTCAGCAGCTGGTTACTGACGATATAAATAGCGCGATCGCGAAAGTAGTTCACTGGTTCAATGTTAACAATTTACTTCTCAATGAAAAAAAAAACCAAATGCATTAAATTTACACTGCCTCACGTTAGGCAGGTGAAAACTAATGTATTGATAAAGGGCGAAGAATTGAATCCTGAAGATAGCACAGTATTCTTGGGCTTAACTTTGGACGCTAAGCTTCAGTGGGGCCCACATATAGATAAATTGTCAAAAAAGCTAAGCTCCGCAGCGTATGCAGTTAGAAAAATTCGTAATTTAACAGACATAGAGACAGCCCGTTTAGTGTACTTTAGCTATTTTCATAGTGTAATGTCGTATGGTATTCTATTGTGGGGAAATGCCGCCGACATTCAGACTATCTTTGTTTTGCAGAAAAGAGCTGTTCGATCAATTTATAAATTAAGTCCGAGACACTCTCTCAGAGAGAAATTTAAGGAGATTAATGTAATGACTGTGCCTTCTCAGTATATTTTTGAAAATCTCTTATATGTCCATAAAAATTTAAACTTGTTTAAAAAATACAGTGATATCCATAACATAAATACTAGGAACAAACACAAATTTGTTGTACCTACAACAAGGCTCAAGAAAATAGGTGGCTCGTTCAGATGTCAATGTATACGCTTTTATAATAAACTTCCAAGCCGCGTACAAGACCTAAGCCTTAATAAATTCAAATCATTCATTAAACGTAAGTTGTGCCAGAAAGCGTTTTATACCGTTAAAGATTTAATTGAGGACAAAAAGGCTTGGGATTGAGCTGCTCCAATTTATTATATATATATTTTTTTTTTTTCATTTTGAATTTTGTTTGTTTTTCTGCTAACTTTAAATTATATACAAAATGACATGAATATTTACTTTGTGAAGTATAATATTATTATTATGATGTGAGGACTATGTGGGTCATATATTTAGCTATATTTTACTTTTTGTTATGTTAATCTGGCAGTTTGAGTACTTTATGCGGCCTACCCAAATGTCCTTTCTTTGGTATTGTTCGTCGATTCGTTGAGCTCTTTTTAAGTTCTGAGTTGAGCTACACGATTGCTGACAAATGCGTGCACTGACTGGCCAGGTCCACTCAAATCTGTATGGTTCTTTCCTCAAAAGACCATTTCAGACACCAATCTACATGGTCCTCAAATTGAAATGCTCTGACCAAGATTATTTCCGGGTTATTATATACACATTGACATTAATGAATGTTATATATTCATTGACATGAATATTTACTTTAAAGTATTATATTATTTTAATTATTGTGAATGTGAAGACTATGCAGATATTCCCTTTTGTTTTGTTTTAATTTTTTCAATTAGTTTTTATCATGGTCTGGCAGTTTGAGTAATTTATGTGGCCTACCCAAACGTCCTTTCTTTGGTATTGTTCGTCAAATCGTTGAGCTCCTTAAATTCTGAGTTGAGCTGCACGATAACTGACAAATGCGTGCACTGACTGGACAGGTCTTCTCAATCTGAATGGTTATTTCCTCAAAAGACCATTTCAGACATCAATCTACATCGTCTTCACATGATCTGACCAAGATTATGTCTGGACTTTAAAAGAGACTGTGACCTCTGAGTTTGTTTCGGCCTTTCTTCTCAGAGTAGTCAGATAGGAAACGCCGACCTCATCTAGTTTTTAAAATATGATTGACGTGTAAAAGTGTTTGTACAAACCTACTTGCAGAAATAAATCATTTATCATTTATCATTTATCATTTTTCCATCCGCCATAATCGAGCAAACTTCGCTCAAAATTGTGTCGATGGATCCGAGCCATTTCTGAATCTCCCACGTAGAGACGACTTCAGTCGGTACTTCATTCTCCGTGGCGGCTGCCCGCTCTGATTCTCTTGTCTGGTTTTGATCGGCAGGCGATGGCGTCGGTGGAGGATTTCGTCGTACCAATTGGCAGTGGCCAAAGGGGCTATCTCCTGGATAATAACACAGAAAACGCTGATTGTCCATAACACTATTTAGTTCATCTTTCACAACGATGTTAGTCACACTTAGCACTTAATAAATCTGGATTCGCAAATTATTGCAATAACATTATTCGTAATTATTTAAATCAATTTCATTGTACTCCACACAAAAAACACCTCTGCTTAGCCTCGCGAATTATATTCAATATAAATTAAGTCGCATAAATGGCCGTATTTTTTTAATGTTTTGACTTTGAAGCTTGATTTTTTTAGAGCTCCTCGGGACCATAGACCTACGTATTTGATATTAATTTCAACTTGATAACTCTACCGTGTTCTTGAGAAAAATGGTCTTGACAGACTGACAGATACACGGACGGACAAAGAAGTGATCGTATAAGGGTTCCGTTTTTTTTCCTTTTGTGGTACGGAACCCTAAAAATATTTAGAAAATAATCTTCGATCGCATCACACTTGAAAGAAGATTAAACTTATAGGCAAGTAGTAGAAACCAAGAATAGCCGCCATTTCGTCCATATAACAATGTAGCTGCCAAAATGTGATAACCATTTAAATCATCTTTTGCAAACGAATCGCTTTCGAATACTTCTGTCATTCCACTTCCCTTAAAGTTATCTTCCAACTCTTTGTAGGGCATTCAACTTATTCAATTACTGAGTCGGAGAACAACCACTTAACAACAACCGACAGTAATTTACAAAACTAAGACTACATCAGTGCAGAAAATGACATGACTAAGAACGCGAGTGCAGTCCGATTAATTTGCATCTCATTTGCAGAGCCTCCGTCGTCTGCGTCAAGCTGGGGCAAAATAGCAGCAAAATAAATGTACCCCACATTACGCGGTTTGTTTCCGACCGGTTTATTGCTACTTGCTTGCCAAGCACCGCTGCCAAGTCCCCAAAGTATAAGGGCTTATATTAAATGTATTCGTATTTTATGCCTCTTGTAAAGAATGAAGAAAATTTTTCGGGTATAATTATGTCATGTAGCCTTTATTTCCCTGGTGGTATGTATAAGCCGAAAAACAATTTCAGACACTTATATAAGTATCACCTTTGCTGTGTTCTTGGCTACAAAAATATTAACCAGTGGTCTCCCGTGGGTGTCGTCGAAATGTGACTTAGAAAATATTCCTGTCATATTTTCTAAGTCAGGCAGAATCCCGTTTTCCACGTGTATGGATAACTTCTATGCTTCTATCAACTTACCCTTGGAAACAGATGATTGTGGTGTGTAAAACATTATAGAATCTTGCAGTACAAAAGTCTTTGATCTCATGGATCACAATCTCAATCAAGATACTATTAACATATTTTTTTAGATAAATAATAGGTAAACAGGTAGGTAATGCTTGTATAAACAATAGAACATTATTATACAAATTAATAACTATTAACTCTAAGTACTTTACAAAAATCAAAGGACCCTGAGGCGTCGAAGTCCTCCTCCACAACGTTGTCATCCGGAATCTAATGTGTTCTTAGCACTTGATATCCATTCATGACTATTAAGTACTTTTGATAGAAATTCTTACGTAGATAAGAGCTAAGAACATGCTCTTGTGGCAATCATACAAATTCCATCTTCGCCAAAGAATGTCGCCTTTATAGAAACTCCTGAAAAGAAATGAAATAGCTCGTTTTATACCAGGAACTACTTTGCAAGTGTCCTTTTTACTCATTTCATTTTTGCAACCGTTGTATATTTCAGCGCCAGACGGGCATCCCAAATAAGTTTCTCAATTTCAAATCGTAAAAAACTTTTGAGACAACACAAAGTTTTTGAATATTCGAAGTTGGAGACTTGCAAAACACGAATCAAGATTGTCAAAAACTTGAAATAGAAACAAGCTGATGTATTGTCAAAGTTATCAAAAAAATGCAAGATATTTTTTTTTTCACCTTCAGCAAATATTCCATTAGGGAGATCCTTGAGTTGTTAGATTTGTGAGAAAATGAATTTTCAAATGTAAAAAGAGTTTTTGCAAATCAGTTCAATTTATCAGCTCAAACTCATTGCATTTATTTCAATTAAAGTTTACAGGCACTTTTGAACTGTCAAGAGTTCGGTCAGTCAGAAATATGCAGCTAGTTGCCCATTCCAAAGCGTAGTAGGTACGTATGGAGAAGAACGGACAAGAAACTCCACGGACACTCTTCTAAATAAAAAAAATTGATACAAAATATCGGTTCTATCATTCATTTTGAAATTATGCATGTGAGAACAATGTACAGACGTGCACGTTAGTAAAAAAACCGTAATAAAAAGAAAATAAATAAAGTTCACAAACTTAAAATAAGCTCTTTCCTTGGTTCTCATTTTATAAAAATATCTTCTATGAACCGACATCTCTGTTCATTTTTACAACAGCATAGAGATAAATTGAAAGTGCGTACAATAAAAACGGGTACTTTGTGACCAAAAGAACATCGATTCGTAAAACCGTGTCGTTTGATTTTATAGCAGTGCGATGGAACCATTTCTTTGTTTTAGGACACCCCTTTTTATATCGTTCGTCTTGTCAGTGTCGGTGTTACTTTCTGTTTGATCGTTCTATGAGATAGTTGGGTTAGTACCTAATTGAAGAACGGCATCAAACTATATCTATGTGTGTCTACCAAACCGAGAAAGTTAGTGAACGCAAACTTGAAGAAGCCGAGTAGTGTCTTGGCAGTACAGGCAAGTCTGTCTGTGGAACTAAACCTGGCAACTACACGATGATTACGTATGTTTCTGCATTTTTATGCTTGTCATTGCTGTTTGTAAGCTGATCTGCAATACTGAAACTAACTTTGTAATCACCAATAGGTATTGTTTTTTGTGGCCAGTGATATAAAAAAAATTAAAAAAATTAGTAACATAAATCCAACTGGTAACCAAAAAAAATCCTTCCTATCAATTTGCGATTTAGGCGAAACAACTTCATCACTAACAAAAACAGAATTAAGTTCAACGCAATTGCTGCACACACAAAACCAGTAGTGCAAACAGAAAAACATGCAATTTTATACGGAAATCGCTGAATTCGACGCCAGTGTTCCGGCGTTGACGCCGATAGAGTATTTATGGCTCAAAGCCGTTGCGATGCACTGGAACGATATATTTTAAATTATGGACCATGTTTGAAAGTTGAATTTGCATGATACAGAATACTTGTTCCAGTTTTCACATAAAATGAAAAGAATTTCGAGGCACGATGTGTTTATATATTGCATTGTGCGAAAGACTGTCAGGAAATGAAGAATCTGAAAAAAAAAAATGTTTTATCTTAACTCTGTGCTGTATGCATCCATAAGCACAATATTTTGTAATATGCGTTACATGGCGCAGTACAGTAAACAGTGATTTTTCGCTCCAAACAAAAAGTCGTTTCTCAGAAATTATGTTTGTACAATGTTAATTACTTATTTTTTTGAAAAGAATGCGTCGCATGCGTGCATGACGACTTTGTGATGAGTATTTTGTGTGTGTAAGCACTGGAGCTTTGAGCCAAATTTACTGCTCCTAAAAAAATCTTCAAGCGGATTAAAATCTGTCGCCTCTCCGTGGAAGTATCCGACAAGTTCACACCATTGACGCCACAACATACAAATAAGATGGCCGCCATTATTATTCCAATGACGTTAGTTTGAAGACCATTTAAATGCTGCGAAGAAAGTTTAAATATATGATAATATTCCTTGAAGGAAATTAATTCCAATCTAATCTGATTTATATTTAATCTCTTTTCACGGTCACTACAATAATCTCCTTTATAATAGCGTTTTATTTTTCAGCTGGATCCGTTTCACTGAAGCAAATATCCAGTGCTTTTTTTGAAAATACATGATTGTGCCAACAGCATTTTTTTTTCCAACAAGAAAGAGCTTATAGCAAACTTGAAACTGTACATGATTGTAAATGATTTATGTTAAGTAATTTATGATCTATTTGAAGTGTATGACTGAAAATGACACACTTCAAATAGTGAGTGGCGTCATCTATATCATGCAAAACTACGTATCAAAGACCTGACGTCACACAAATCCTGCATCGCGCAACTAGAGTTTACCGCGCGAACAGCATACATTATAACTTCCTCGACATCAATCGTCAGGCAGTTGCCACCCAAACACGACACCCGTCTGGTCGGAGGATCCTCCCTTTTCTAAAGAGGATAAGTGAACTCTACACCATGTTCCTCATGCCTCTAAACATGTATAGTTTGAAATGAGTCTAAAATATCTCGATAAAATTGTCTGAAAACTGTGAAATTACTCTAGTATTCAGGTCCTATGCCAGTATCATTGTTGAACGATGTGTTAGCGCTCCATTTGTCTGTGTAGTCATCAATCATCTCGCCAAATTGTGCTGAATCATAGCTATTGTTTTGGAAAGCCCCTTCTATTGTTGATATTGCCTTGAACAACTTGTCAAAATATACAAATTATTATGATGAAACATTAAAAATAATACTTTAGACGAATTTATATTATATTTCGGAAGACGGAAAACTATTTTTAAACGTATTTCTTACAAAAACAAACCGGTGAAATTGATAAACATAATTAAAGGACCGAACGGTCGTTGAAACGAGTTCTTCACTTCCAACATTGCTTCCTCTAATTGTTTCTACAGTAAAGTCTTAGTTACCGGCACCAACGGCTTTGACACTCTTAATGAATTTATCGGAAAGGCCGGAAGACGAATTAAATTGAAATATTTATCTTTCGATTTGGTTAATATTTTTGTTGCTAAAATATCTGTTACATTTCAGACATTAAGTAAGTTACTGATCAAATGTTGGGTGTTAATCTTGATTACTGATTGATTGATTATTAGTTAGCAAAATACATCTATCGAAGATATAAGCAGTTTGAAAACAAAATCTCGTGAACACGGTGACCACATCTGTTACCGGTACTAAAGCCGCCGAGCGCTGCAAGCAGAAATAGTCCTTACGATGTATAGATATGAAGTTCTTCGATGGTACATAAACTCACACCTTCTTCCCATGAGGGGTCGGCAGAAACTATAAAACGCCACATGCTAAGATCCTTACTCACTCCTTTTGCTTCGTTTACGTTCATGGTCATCTGATTATACCTACATGTACACCAGTTGCGTGTATACTACGTACCTCACCTTTCTGAAGAATAAGAACACTACATACTCGTATAATATCCTCCTAGGGCGTCGCCTCCCGGCGTTTCTACTCACATCTGCCTTGTAAATACATTTAGTTAAGTTTCCAAAAATATTGTTAGCAGGAGCTCGTGGCTAAATAATAAATGCCGCACGTGTCGATCCATCAGGTTAAGCTACACTTGCCGGGGTTGGTCTATAGATGGGTGAGAATCTTTAGATACCGAGACTCCTCCGTGCCTCGGAAAGAACGTTAAGACGTTGGTTCCGGCTGTCATTCGTGGATCTTTGACAGTCAATTTTGACGACGTGTGTCGCGGGTTCGATTCCCGCACGGAACAAATATTTGTGTGACCTACAATTAGTTGTTCCGGGTTTGGCTGTTTGTGTGTTTTAATTTAAATGTTTGTAAACGCACCCACGATACAGGAGAAATTCCTAGAATGGGGCAACGTTTAAAAAAAAAAAGTCGTTACGGGTCGTCAGAAGCCCGAAAGTCTGACAACCAGTCTTACTAAGGGGTATCGTATTACCCAGTTACTGGGTTGTGGAGGTCAGTTAGGCAGGCGCTCCATGTAAAAGGCTAGGCAGATTGATTCCAAAAATATTGTTAGGTTGTTCATTCCAACACAAAAAAAAAAGTTTTTTTTGTCACTTTCCTTTTAAATATATAGCTAAAAAAACAGCACTAAAAATTAATTCTATTTACGTTCTTAAACTACTGTCTTGATATGTACGTGGATAACATTTTCAAAGTTGTAAGCAAATTGGCTTGACTAAACCGACCGAAAGTTATCTCTTTATGTAAAGACAAAGTTATTTATTCAATAATCAGAAGTGCGTACCAGTAGTGTATTATTGGGGCTTCTGCATCACTTGCTCTCGCTTCGCTCGAGCGCGTTATGCAGAACGCCCCAATAATACATATTTACTACTATGGTCTGCGGCTCGATTCGTAATATTTGTATTTCATTCAACGGCGCGATGTCGAATATTGGTTATTTCATCGTTTGTGCTTAAAGTTTATAATATTATGATTTCTGGTTCAGACACTTAGTGATATAATCTCTTCCTTTCACAGCGTTCAAATAAAAACAATGTGGAAAGTTTATAGCATGTTGCAACCAAGGATCATCGTAAATCTCCCAACCTTCAATAACACCTCCACATGAGAAACATGCAGTTCTATCATTAATTCCATTGCCGCAATAAAATAATCCCGCATCAGCCATTTCCATCACCAACCTTTTCCGAGAGTCAGCTGTTACCCAATAATAATTATATGAATATAAGCACATTTTATGCGTATGATACATGTCATATCGAGGACTGTAGTTTTCTTTTAACATTTTCGACATGCAATAAGTACTTCAAACAAATATTAATGAAAATATAATGAAGTCAAATTCTGTTGCTAACAATTTATATAGACATTCGTTAGATGTATAAGGAGGTTTTGGGGGAAGGGGTAATGTAAGTTTGGTAAACTATAGTGACATATTTGTGTGAAATAAAAAAATCATTTTATTTAAAACATTTATTCTCAAAACACCATTTTTTTAAACACAGAACATTTTTTAAAGCACATATTTTTTCATGATAAATACAACTATACAAATCTTGAGAATATAAATATTGATCATAAAGAGTTAACAAACTAGGACAGCCTTTTTCTTCTAAATTATTATATATTATTATTTCCTAAAATATATTGTAACCACAATACTTTTTCTAAACCTTTGACGTAGACAAATTTATCTCTAACAATATCTGTTATTAATTTCTGATAATCTGAATAGGATACAATTCCTTCACTCCAGTACATCTTTCTATTACGTTCAATCCAATTTACTTGCTTCCTTTCATTTTTTGTCAATTCATGGTATGGAAAAGGCGGTTTTATCAAAAGCACCTGTAATTTATTATCGCACAATATTGCAATTTCTTTAACTATGAATTCATTTGCTTCTGTTTTAAAACCTTGAAGATCTACTATAGCAGTCATGATAATTTTCGCACTATGTTACTCAAAGGTTTATACTCTACTAGCCGATCGTTAATAATTAAACAATATCCAGTTGTATTGTCTGGTATTGGTGCAGAACATTCAATTTCCAACCGCACATCTACGGGGCCACTTTTTAAACTATCGTTTTGTCTTGAACAGTCTATGATAAAGAGAGGAGCTCTTTCCTTGAAATCGGTTATATCAAGCAACGGGTCCGCAGGACAGTTATAATACGACTGACGAAATTTCACATACATCTCGTATAATATATTATATTTGTTTTCCGTAAACTTCAAGCCTAAAGGCTCGTACGGATAATACTGTGAATTCAGAAATAGTGTTATATTTGTTACTCCACAATGATCGAACAAAGAACTGTCTTTGGTTTTATTATTTTTTCTATTAATTTGTAAACAAAAAATTACATATCGGGGTTTCTCTAATTGAGATGCCGTCTTAACTGACCAAGAATGCTTAGTAGTTTTAGGGAGTAATGGATACTCGTATAAATCCCAATTTCTGTATGCCATCTGTATAGGTTTATCTCTTTCTAAGTATTTTAGAAGTGTGAGTCGCTCGCGGTCTGATACTTTTATGTGTGGTACACGCCATTGTACTCTTTCCACATCTATTTGAAAATGAGCAACATCATCAGTTAATATGACGCTGTTTAAGTTAGAGTTACTTCGATTTAGTATAAGTTCATGTTTACAATTTAACACAATTTTATTGTAATCCTCTGCAAACCCTAAAATCTTATTTAGAGGTATGATAGCACTAAAATGACCGTCACTTTTAATTCCATCCATATTCCAACCCCATAAGGCTGCAACTTTATTTTCTCCTTCATTCATTGACACATACGACTTTATCGTTGATGTTATTCCAGAATTTTTAATACGGTCTATTTCAATACCGTTTACTTCGTATCTAATATCTTGAAACAAGAACATAACAGAGTTATTACTGAACGTAATAGTTTTCTTAAGCGGATTTCCATCTTTACCGAAGATTTTTGCTTGACCTTCGATGTAAATTGAACTGGCTGACGGTAGTACGTATACGTCTTGCTGGTGTATGGGGATTCTGATTTCATCATTTTCTCTGAAGCTGTTGTTGTAGGGGTTGTAAGAATGGACTTCATAACTTTCGATTGAAGTATCGAAGTGTGGTGATTCAGATATCTGTAGTATATTCATACTTTAAAACCTAGGGCTTTAAGGAAATCTTTATTTTTTTTGTCAATTTTTTTACTTTTGTCTTACGTCGTTGCACTTTAGTGGCTGTAGAAGAAGTAAAGTGCTTTATGTTGACTGCACGGTTTTTATAATATAATATCATATCGTTTTTTTTAAATGAAGTCGTAGTTGAATATGCGCTTCTTTGAAATTAATGCAGTAGCCAAATTGATCAACAATTTTAATAGATATAGATGATATTATATTTTTGTTCACCGGAAAGTAAATAACGTTTTGTGGTATTTCTATGTACTGATGAGCCGCAGCAGTATTAGATATGAATTCATGAATAATATGGGTTGGTAATCCGTTAGAGTATGAACCATGGACTAGATCACATTCGATTCTGATCACGGGCAAAATGTTGTTATTAATTTGCCCTCCTGATGGTTTTGAATTTAATACTGAAAAATATAGCAAACCGCACTCGTATTGACCAGATAAACTTAGAGGTGGTTGAAAGTATGAATCCAGTTCTGATTTATTTCCAGAGATGGTAACAGTTAAAGACATGCTTGCATACTGAACACTTCTGGACGATCCTGTTTATTTTATTTCTTGACAAGACCAAAAATTATTTAAAAACTTTAAACAAAGATGTCCACAATTGAAAGGATGATTGCGTTGTATATTATCATAATTATAGTGAACTTTAGAACCAAGGTAATTTATAAATTCTTTTGGAGGTTTAAGATTTCCGTAACTGTCAAAATATTCTACATAATCATTGTATTTTACATAGGCTACCCAATGAGACCCAGGATTTCTAGAATGATCTAAATTTATAACTCCACATTCTTTTTTTAAAGGTTTTTTAGGGAGCTCGTTTCTCATAAAGACACCTCGAAAATAAGGAATATTATTACCATACTTTAGAATGTCAATGTTAGTTAAGGCTCGTTTGGGTAGCCGGTATTTTAGTTTTTTTCCTTCGATACAAAAATTCCAAGTCCATTTTTATGAGGTTTAAGATGTAATCCCTTTCCGATGCAAAGAGCCTCCATTTTTTCATTGTGTCGTTTCAATTCATAAAAATGTTTTTTTGCCATTTTTAATTCATTAATAGTTTTAGCTATTCCCGCTGCACCTCCTGCTAAAGCTCCTGCCGCCGATAGTCCAGCAAAAATAGGAATCAAAGGTAACACGCCGCCAGTTTTTGGTATAGGAATAACACGAGGAAGTTTTATAGCTGAATCATTAACTAATTCTCTTGCAGCAGCCATAGCTAATTCTATTGCCATTTTCTTGCCTTTTGGTTTCAATTTCCGTATGTGTCTTTTCGTTTTAGAAATAACATTTTTTAATTTATTTTTAAAACCGCTGCCAGACGTTATTTTTTTTAAACATTTTTTATCACATTTACGGTTTTGTAAGCCCGCTCCAGTTTTAACTTTTGCTAACATAGCTTTGCTTACTACATGTGCTGCAAACTTTTCCCCCACACTTGCATCAGAGGCAACTGCCCGCTCTTTGGCCATTTTTAATAAAACTAAATCTGCCTTATGCCGATCCCTTAAGCTTTTCGATTTGTGATAGGCAATATCATGTTCTTTACAATATTCGTCTAATTTATTTACTCCTTTATCTTTGCGTGTAAGTCTTTTAATCAGATTTGTACCAGGACCACAATAATTATATCCTGGTAAATGTAATTCAATTGGTAAATGATTTATAAGCCAATTAAGAAGACTGCTCTCTCCAAAACACATCACAAGACTGATCAATCATATATTGAACACTTAATAAATACAATACGACTTTCATCGGTTAACACTTTTTCTTTGTTATAATATATTAGACTTATCAATCCAGCTATTTTCAGCAGAAGGCAATCCTAACCATTTCACTAAAACCTTATTTCCATTCCGTCTTAGAACTTTTTCAACTAGATATACATTAGGATGTTTTGTCTTTTGAAGCTCTTGTACATAAAATGCTCCTAAAATAGGCTGACTTCTGATTGCATCTTCAATTAAGTAGGTTATAGGGGTTGTATTCTGTATTTTTCGAATTTTAAATATTTCTGTCGACCAGTTGGGAGTATACCCCTTTTCAAATGTTCCTTTGTATTTACTGATACGCACATAGTCACCCACCTTAAACATACTTTTTAAACCAACTTTTTTTTCTAACTTTACATATTTCTCTAATATTCGTTTTTTATTAATATTATCCACATTTGCTGGAATTTCATCAATTGTTCGATGATGAGTATGGTTGTATTTATAAATGACATCATTAAGAGTGTTACTTTTCCAATCGTAATTACCTTTTAAACTAAATTCTTTGTACAATTTAGACTTCAATGTTCTAATGAATCGTTCAACTATTGAGGCTTTTTTTGTTGAGAAAGTTGAATAATGGTTAATGCGAAAGCATTTCATGAGTTTATTGAATTTATTATTATAAAATTCTGTTCCATTATCAGTTTGTAGATTCTTAGGCACCCGACCTTTATTCAGCAACGTCTTAAAACTGTCACACACACTATCCTTGGATTTGGTTTTAAGAGGAAAGGCCCAACCGTATTTTGAAAATGTATCGATGATGACGAGAATAAATCTAAAATTCTTATTTTCTGGGGCAACAGATTGCATATCAATTAAATCTGCTTGCCATAAATCATCTATATCTCTCATAATAACACGTCTTCGCGGAAAGTTCACTCTAGCGTTTTTATGAATTTCATTTACTACATCTGCTTTGCTCATGTTGATATTTTGTAACTCTAATTTATTTTTTCAATCTTCGGCTTGTGTGTTACATAAAAGTATAAATGGTACGTTTTAGCTGTATAGAGCTCTGCCAATGCTCGTGATGAATAAGTCCGTAATACTGAATCAAAATCTTCTGACTACCACTATTTATTATTTAATTATATCGGCTTCTTTTAATTCTTCAATTATAGATAAAATTTCATTATCATGATTTGTATTTCCAGCATCTCTTGAAGCTACTAATAACTTTAATCTCTCGACCAATTCATTGGGATCATCCCAATATACTAAATCAGTGTTGGTTTTATATTTTTTTAGTTTCGGTAAATTACCTCCAAGTTTGATCTCACATTTATCATTTAAAGTCTCAGAAAATAATGGTTTGATTATCTCACGATATTTTATCCCTTTATCGCCTCTTATTTGACCTTTAGGGTTAAAATCTCTTTTATGCGCATTTGTATGATGTAACATATCCTTATAGACAAGTTTATCTTTGTTCGATATTAACTTTAAATCTGGTTTTCTTCGTAGTAAAAGTTCTTTCAGGCCAGGGGTCAAATTATAAGCTTTATCATCGATTTTAATCAAAATTAAATTATCATTATTTAAACTATCAATTTTAGAAAATGATACAGTCGAATTACCCATAAGTATTTTTTTCTGTTCACTTCTTATTCCGAATGGTATATTAATACTATCATAAATACCATGGATGTCATCACCTTCCAATGATATTTCTAAATTATCCATCAATTCTCTTACAGAATTTTGTTCTGACAATTGTGGAGAGTTAAATTTTGGTTCGTAATAATCATTGCACTTTGTAGATGAGCTATTTTCATCCGATTCAATTTCTTCAGAAGTCAGAGTTATATTATCTTTATTTTTTATTTTTTCTATAGAACTATTTGAATTAACTAGAGTTTTAAGAGGATCTGTCACTGGTTTTAGCATTTTATCAAGTGACAAGTTCATAGTATGTTCCTGTTTTTTCATTTGTTTTATTTTATTTTTTATGGAGTCAACAGACTTCATTAATTCTATTTTAATATTTTTCTCCATTTTATGTAACCACAACTGTGTTCAACTAAGAGAGGAATAAAACTAGCAATGTTTTTGTATAGAGTTCATTTATATGTAGGCACATGTATCTATCTACCATCATTCAAATTTAAAAAAAATATCGAAGTTCTGTCTGTATCTTCCATTATTTAATGATGACTCTTTGTTAATAAGAAGAAAGTTATACGGGTTACTCCAAACAGTTTTACAAATATCTTTGAACTGATTCCATGGTAGATCGGAGTTGACATGTTCTTCATATATGTGCTTTAAGTTCACATCATCTTGTTTAAATATTATAAGAAAGTTAGCATTGTCGCGCAACAACTGTTTCGGGATTTTTGAGTAAGTTTGCGATAAGTAAAAGCAATCAATTTGTTTATGTCTACCCATACAGAAATAATTACGGATGTTTATTTGCTTTTCACATACAACATCGTCAAATATAAATATAGAATTTGGTAGGGCTTCACTCGGAGATATGACATCTTTACCGTCATTAAACTCATTGAATTTTATCTGAGGCACTCTTCTTAATACTTCTCGTAAAAAACAATATTTTGGCTGAAAATTAGTCTTCGAGTAGAGGTAAAGGTTTTGAAATTTTAGCCCATTTTCATGCAATAACAAACTAATCACAACGTTTGTTTTACCACAGTTTGAGGGACCACAAATAATACAACGAATCGTATTTGGCAACAAAGCGCTATGTCTAATCTCTTTAGGAGACTCGTCAAGATTTATGTTTTTAACGTTTAGTGATATGGGTTGTTTGATCAACTTCATCTTGTCAATTAATTCAATTATTACCTAACATAGACATATATACTTTATTTGGTGCTATCTTTAGATTGTCGCAACAAGTCGCAACAGGAACGGTTCAATTCTCCTCTTTCAAGATACGAGTATGCAATATGAGTCACTTCGCAGGTGTTCTGTGCAAAAGGCGGTCATTTCTTTACGATTTTATATTCTCAAGGTAAGTTTTTATTTTATTTAATTATTTGTTTACTCTAAAAATAATAATTATGCACCTAAAGCATTTTTTTTTTTACAGAATCATGTCACATTCACCATCCTACAGCCCCGTTTTAGACATCGTCGACCCGCGAAATTTAGAGGTACCTTACTATTATGATTATCTTAAATCAAATATTAATTCCATAGTTCATGCTATTTAGTTATAATATTCTTGATATTCTTTCAGAATGTGATAGAAGACTCAGCAGACCCAGTTATCAATCCTTTTTACTATGCTCAAGATAGGGAGACCTGGGAAATGGCTGAAGCAACTAAAGCATATGAGGAGAGTCGACAGCAAAAAACAGTGGAGCGAAGATTAAAGAAGAAAAAAAGTAAATCTTTTAAAAACTCATCCTATATCATGCGGAAAGAGCAAGGGCGTGTTCATCACCTGATAAAAATTATGGTCTATGATTTGGATGGCTGTAATATCGAAGAAATAGACACTGAAACTGACAATGCGAGTGTGAATGTGCAGTATATAGTGACAAGTGATTACGATGACATAATGGATAAAACTGATAATTTAGTTAGTAAAATTGTACAAAAGTTAAGCAAATCTAATGTATAATGTTTTGTTATTGTAAAAGTTAATTTAATTATTATTATAATTTTTTTATCAATTCGACTTTTTAATATTGAGTAAATAAATGTATTTCAATATTTACATATTAACTAAAATTACATTATTTGAATGTATTTTAAAAGCAAATAAATGTTTAAATTAATAATATTCATGTTATATCTATAGTATATAAGGCTTTATGAATAAATAAAAAACTTCTTTAAGATTACACAATTATTTATTTCACATCTTAAATTAAAATACATATTTAATCTTAGTAGTAATCTAAAACTAACAATACAAGTTACATACTATTATAATTACAGGAGCTCAAATATATGCAATAATTAATACTTATCAGAAAATAATCAATAATTTGTTTTCATTTAAAATATTGTTTTATAATGACCCCATGGTAAGGTTGATATCTTATCACCCATTATTTGTCGTTTATCATCTCTGTTTGACAAAATTACTTTATTTATCTTTTGTGTAAAAATTCTATGATGCTTAGATCTAATAATACACATATCATCTCGGAGTATTTCATTATTCAGTAAAACCTTTTTATATTGTTTTATATTCAATTTTTTGGTAATAGATTTCTTAACACCTTTAGCTTTCTTTAAGGTGGAAATTTTAGAATCTATACAGTATAATTTTGCTCCCAAACCTACAAATTCTGAAATAATTTCACCACCCAACTCATCTTTGAAGTAGCCAGGTTTTTTAACATTAACCATTGGTATATTAAATACATTATCTTGTTCAAAGTTACTAGTATCAAAATATTTTAAATGTGTTTTTAAGTCTTCGTAAAAATCCTTTGTCTGTATTAAATAAAGCAGACTATCAGTGTCTGTATAGCAAAGCTTTAATTTATTTTCATAAATTCTTTTCATGACTGAATAGTGGAATTTATATAAGTGACATTTTGCAATTTCTAAAATACTAAATCCGATATAGATTGGACGATCTAAAACTAATTTTGTTTGGTTCATTTGAATTGATACAAGAGATTCTGAAATAATAGAAAAGTTATTAAAATTAGGTGCGCTAACATATTTTTCAGCCCCGTAAAATTTTTTAGTTCGATTAGAATTGTCTGTCCATATATTTACGAGCTTAACATCAACTTGTTTTCTTTTATTCTCTATAGTTTTGCCAAATATGGAATTATTTTGTTTTTTAAAAAAATCTCTTTCAAAATCAGATGTTGCCTTTTGCCTCAGCCCAGTATTTAAGGAAATATAATTATGATTCTAAGAAATTACTTTGGTGAAATGATAATATTCTATATATTTTTAACAGCTGCAAACCATTTTTTAAGCATTCCTTTAAATGAATATAATGAATAACATATCTATGTTTATCGAAAAGATTGGCAATAAGTTTAGCATTTCGACTACAAAACGGAACAAATTTTTCAGGTGCAAATGGTAAATCGGAATGGTTATCATGCAAGTAGTCAGGGTAATGAAGATCGACTTCTAATATAAATCCAATATCAGAATCAGATGATAAGCTCATAACATCAAAATCTAAAATTTCATTTTCAAGGAGAAACCTAAATCCTCCTACTGGAAGCTTTTGCATCATAGCATAACCGTATAAATTAACACAATCAAGATAAATAAGAAAACTATCAGGCTCTTCATTATTATAGTCGGTAAGATATTCATTATTTGCCTTCGCATATCTGAGTGAACATTGTGCAAGTCCTCCTCGTATACCTTTTTCTATCATTTGATATATTTCTACGTCAGAGATTAGATCTAACTTGATTTTAGTATACAATAACATAGCATCCCAACTTAGGGATGGTGATGAAACGTAATAGCAAGGATCCAGACCATAGTTATTGAAACTCATTATCCTAAACTTTTCAAAAATATCGCACAATAGTAAAACGTCACATTTAAGATACAAATCGGTATATTCACCCAAATTTTTTATGTCAAAAGTTTTCCAAACATTTAAAGCATGTTCATAGTCTTTATCAGATATAGGTTCAGATGTAAGTTTGTTAAAAAACTTTGACGGTTCTGGTAATTTATTCTCATCATATCTTTCCCAGGAATCTATGTAATCGTAACAATATATTCCTTTTCTTCGAGCAATATCAAATAAAATATTATTATTAAAAAAAGATTTTAAATGTTTGAAATCTCCAGGGTTCATAGTCTTTTTCCAGTAAAGTGATCATGATCCTTAACAATATTATCATTAACGGAAAACTTATTTTTACAAATATGGCACTCAGTACTGTTGATAAAACATATTTCTTCATCGTCAGTTAGTGGGATCATAAGTTTATTCTCTAACAATACTTCATATAATCGTTTTACATCATTAGTCAAAGATTTGACAAATTTCTTAGAACAATCAGGCCCTCGGTAAGATACGAAGTCATTTAATTCGGGATTTGAATTACAGCAAATATAGTAAGCAAAACACGTAGCTTCATGAACTTGAATATTTTCTACATATGTTGATTTATGCTTGTCAGAATATTCACACAATAAACTTTCAAAATCACCATATATCACTATTGGCACTCTTTGAGTTCTTTCATAATTTATGAAACTTATTTCAGTACCCCTTTCAGGTAATATGGTTTCTATTCCAGCACATTCATGACAATATAATTTGTCCTCAGAGCGAAAGTAAATAAAACATTCATCGCATAAATATATTTTACTTTTATGTTGAGTCAATTGTTTGTGTACAAGTTTTTCAAAGCTTTTAATTAAACAGAAATGACTCTTTCTATTCTTGGTAATATAAAGCAAATTGACATGGTATAAACGACGTGATGTTGTTTTATATAATGGACCTGTAACTGTACTATTATTATCCAAACCGTATATATTAATACTGATACTGGGATTGTTTATTTCAAAGCGCTTAATGTCGTTTAAACTGGGCGGAAAACTCATGTTAGAAATATTAAATAAATCTGAATAATGCGGATATGAAGAAGTTCTGTTTGGATTGGTCTTTGCCGGAAACATATGAGCTACAATACACCAAAGAAAACAATGCTGGTCTTCATTTCTTATGTTTAGGCATGATTTAGTATTGAGAATACGTTTAGGCAATGGTAAATAAGAACCGCCTCGCAAAGGATTATATTTTATGATATTAATTTCTAAATGACTGATAGACTCAATTGTCCAGCCTGACTCAGACAGTTCAAATTCAGAACATTTACAAATAAGTTTTTCACAAAATGATTTATATAAGAGCAAAATATCCGTGTTTTGCAATACTACATTATACTTTGCGTTAAATGACTTCAACGATTTTTCATAATTTTTTGGTAATATATACCAAACAAATATTTCAAAATTAACTTTTACCGATTTATGTTTTTTCACCTGGTCTTTGATAAGATAACAAGCAGTTTCAGAAATTTGCGTTAAAAATAATTCAAGTGAAATGTTAACCATTCTAGGATTCACTCTATAACTGATTATCCGATTTCGAAAAGCTGATGCTATTATATAAACATTATCAAAACGCGTCTGTAATAAGGAATTCGATTTGTGTATATTACTTTTTTTGTGTGCAGAATATTTCGGAACTGAAATGTTACAGACTTCACAGTAAAACATATTCAGATATTTATAATTGCAAAATTGATTTCTGATATTAATTTCTTGTAAATTATTTTTAAATTCGAATTTTATAGTGGATTTTTTTTTAATGTGAAACAAATCGAAAATTATTATTCAAATACCTAATATCGAGTATTCTCAATGTTGATTTTTCTCTGAATCGAGTATACTCAGTATCGAGTATTCTTAGTATCGAGTATTCTTTGTATCGAGTATTCTTTGTATCGAGTATTCTTAGTATCGAGTATTTGGATTTTAATATTTCATATATTTGGGCTTCCTGTAAATAAAGTACAAGTCAATGCAATGAAAATAATAATTAAAAGTATATCATATGGGTTACATTTGTTAGATAGCTATAATATAAGTAAAAAGTATACGAGTAAATAGTAAGTATGCCAATCGAAAATTATTATTAAAATACCTAATATCGAGTATTCTCAATGTTGATTTTTCTCTGAATCGAGTATACTCAGTATCGAGTATTCTTAGTATCGAGTATTCTTTGTATCGAGTATTCTTTGTATCGAGTATTCTTAGTATCGAGTATTTGGATTTTAATATTTCATATATTTGGGCTTCCTGTAAATAAAGTACAAGTTAATGCAATGAAAATAATAATTAAAAGTATATCATATGGGTTACATTTGTTAGATAGCTATAATATAAGTAAAAAGTATACGAGTAAATAGTAAGTATGCCAGTAAAAAAAAAGGTATCCAAATAATATTATTTTATTCTGTTAAATAATATTATTTGGATACAGAACAGGTTGCACCCCCTTAAATTCAGCTTTCGCTGCAGATACCAGATTATTAGTAGCACGCCAAGTCGCTGAATTGGAAAATACAGATGCCCTATACGTGAGGAGCGCTTGCTTCCATCGATCCTTTCCGAATTTTTCAGCGTCCCTATGGTTATAAATACGGAGCTCGATATAATAATCACCGCGCCGTGTTAGATCCTGTTGGTAGGAGTTTCCAGAAGCTGTTCTTCTAGACAGAGACGATCGCAGTGCAGTTGCCCTCACCGGTTCAAGATCTCCCTCTTCCTCCTGTAAACATTGTTATAAAATAACATTAGATAAACATATTTGAAAGTTGGCTAGGAGAGCAGTGTTGGCCCAGTGGTGACAGCATCAACTCACAAGTTGTAGGCCGTAGGTTCGAACCCAGGCTGGCGCTATACTTTGTGTACTTTATTTCATAATTACTGCTCTTTAAACGATGAAGGAAAACATTGTAAGGAAGTCGGCATATCTCAGAACCAAAAAAAAAAACTCTCACACCTAAGTCCCAGCACTAGCCAGTAGTAGGAACAAATTATCCAATTGAAATCTTGCGGGTAATTATAATTCTAAAAAAATGTTAAAGAAATATTTTTTTTATTTACATTGACTAAACTCACCGAAGAATCAGCCATGCGAATGCGCTTCAATTTTCTAGGCCCCTTTGGTGAAGTATCTGTTTCGGAATCCGACTCACTACCAAATAAATCTTTCACAGATGGAGTCGAGGCAGCAGCTACTTTCTTCGATTTTCCTTTAGCCGCTTTGATTTTCTTCTTTGAATTAATATTTTTCTTCGGTTTAAACGATGTAGAGGGCTCGTTGCAATGCGACTCTACATCGGACTCGAATGGATTTACAAACGTCGACCTAAAATGTAAAGTATTAGTAGGTAAGAAGTTATAAAAATGAACAATTCTTAAAAGGATAGACAGAGAAATAGAACAAACTCTAACAATTTTCTCGATCTAGAAATCGATCCTTGAATTATTACCACTGCTTAGTAAAATGGAATAAGTCGTAATTTGGTTCTAGAACTCGGTGTCAACACATCATGATGTGCAACAGTAGAACAGTAAACCGCTGCACTAGTAGAAGCAAATATAATAACTCATTAAGACATTTTAACAAGATTTGGAATCGAAACCAAAACTTCGCCTTCGACAGTTACACTGATGTTATTTGGCTCTAGAACTCGACGTCAATACTTCGTGTTGTTCAATAGTAGTAGCGGTTATTAAGTAGCTGCACAAGGACAAACATAAAGCCACTGCATAAAGACAAGCAAATTTAAATTAGATCTGGGAATCGAACCCAAAAGTTACTACAGGGAACGAATGAAAGAAAAACAATTGTAGATGCCCTAAAATGATATAATGATTCTTTAGAATGTTGTTGTTATTTATAATTAAAAGTATTCATTCATTGCACATAGTACGTTTGCCTGAAAACTCTGAAATTCAAGACTAGATATTATATCTACTTAAAAAATTAAATAGGTACATACATACTTAAAATTGCCTCCCCCCCGATCTTGTCACTCAACACAATACAATAATTCACGTTACACAGACAATGCACATTGCACACCGAAATTCACAAAATTTCTGGATACGCTCAGTGATCGCTTTTATACTACTATAAATTAAGGTAGCGATCATATTAAATATTGCAAAGCTAGATATTAATATATCGTCAATGATATATTGGTATTTCAATCATATGTACTAGTCAAATAGAGTCGATAATTAATTAAACATGTATACTCACTATGCTCACTGCCTTTCATTCCCTAATTTGGCAGTGGGCGCCACGATGTCGCAGATACCTGAGACGAAATTCTAAAAAGGAAATCGTATGTACTTTACTGTTCTAATGCAGATCTTTATGAGTATCACATTTAAATAGTTATTACAATTTCTCAAAGCGATAACCAATATAAGTTGAACTTCATATTTTTTATGTTATAAAACCTATAAATCCAGGAAATAGGTACCTATACTAGGGAATATAAATACTAACATAGTAATGTAGTTGTACTACTAACAAAATCTTTTAAATTCAGAAGTAAACAAATTATTATTATCATATCGTTTATTCATTTTTTAAACATATGATTACATTTTTAAATATTTCTTATATAATATTATAATAAATTATTATTATTAATATTTATTTTTATTATTATTATTATTTGTGTAAGGAATTAATCTAAATTGATTGCAAATTATTGATATGACTGAATTAGAAACATTTTCCAGTAGGTATTGTTTAAAATACGTTTATTATACAATATTACTTTATGTATTATTAGTGAATTTCAAAAAAATACAGATAGCAGAGCAGTTAAAATCATCGCATTTTATTATTATTATTTATTTTTAATACTAGAAACGTAAAACGTAAACGTATTAGGCTACATAAAAAAACAATCGTTCGTACTTTATTGGTTATCTTAATTATTAACTTTAGACATTTATAAAAATATACATAAAATCATTATCTGTACAAAACAGATTCTTTTATTTATGACGTATAAATTCATGTCTTTAAGGTTTAAATTTCTTCATAATAATACATATTTTACTAAAGATCATGATTGGTAGTCAAGTCGAAACATGTTGATATCAAAAATGTGTTTGTGTACGTAATATTGCAAATGCATTATTTCTACTGAAAGCAATATGAACTTAAACTTTATAAAAATTAGATCTATTTTAGAACAACTGGAAACTATTGAAGTGCAAAGAAAAAGGTCTTAACTATAATTTTTGGTTGCACTGGAATTAGAAACTTGTTGTGTTACATTATGTTTGTAGTTCCAAAAACATAATAAATTAAATATTAACTTTATTAACGGAAGAACAAGGTGGCGCAATATTTTGTCACATCTTTAAAAACACATTTGGTGCATTGGCTAAGCTGGCTACATCACAATGTAAATAGTAGGTTTAATAGATGTCTTAGCGAATGCGTCAAAAGTGTTTTTTGCGGGTTCGATTCCCGCGCAGAACATATGAATAAGTATTTGTTCCGGTTTGGTTTTTATGATTTTTTACATTCTTTTTTAATATAATTAATTACTCTATCTCCATAATACAGTTAATTATTAGATCTTGTGTTCAATCCTTTTTCTGGATTTCTATCCGTACCCCAAGCCCCGATGACATTAACTTGCACTGTTGCTAATATATGACGAAAGCTGTAGTGCGCTCCACACATCGTACGATACGACAAGTGGATTACGTCATTTCACATTATCCGCTGACCGCTGCATGATGTACCTAAGTTTATGACTGTCGATTAATTATGATAGATACATTTATTAGAAGCATCATGTTATGCGATTTCTTCCACGTTTTATTTGAACGCTGTAAACGGGAGATAAGATCGTTTCGATTCAACGCTGTGGAGCTATCGAACATGATATTGTTGTTTATAAAGTACACATGCTAATTTTGCTCCATCGCAGTTTGACGCCGCGCCAGTGAATGAAACACAATATTCAATCCTACAACTGTAAATCGGGCCGCAGACCGTAGTAGTAAATATGTATTATTGGGGCGTTCTGCATAACGCGCTCGAGCGAAGCGAGAGCAAGTGATGCAGAAGCCCCAATAATACACTACTCGTACCTACTTACATAGTAAAATTTATATTTTACGGAAATCAAGTTAAGATGAAAAGTTAATACCTAAATCAAATTATCATGAGAAAATTAGGTAGGTACCTACACAGATTTTAAATTCATACATTTTAATGAGAAAAACTGGTGATTGAAGAATGATTTATCAATAAAAAAATTAAGTTTGTGATAATGTTAATTTTATAAAAAATAGAATTGAACCGAAGAACATAATAAACACTATCTGGTAATATCGCTTCAATATTTTAGGTACCAGTTGACTATGATTAACAGTGACGAAACAATATTCCTGGCTTACATTTTCTGTGAAAAAAATAATAATACTTGAAGCGACATTATTCAAATTCCTAAAGCTGTTGCGATTATTCTAAATTCCGGCTAGACCGGAGCGAGGAAGGACGAAATGAGGCAAAGTGGGCACTTTATTCGGCTCGGTATGAATAGTTATGAATAATTGGGACGTGCAAACGATGAAACCAAATTGATTCGTTTAGGTCGCGCTCGCAGCGACGTCGTCGGTTGTGCCCTGGCTATCACGAACACATCTTTACGCGTCGTTTTAATTACATCTTTTTTGGCTAGTTTTATTTGCAGAACCAAGATTAGCATAATAAAAAAAAAATAAGTGCAAATGAATGAAATGGATTATGTCATGATGGCCTAGAGGTTAAGGCCTCGCCTCTCATGCACGAGGTTGTGGGTTAAAATCTGAGCAAGTACCAATGTGACTTTTTCAATCCATATGTACTTTCTGAGTTTATCTTGGTCATTATTGACTTCGGTGAAGGAAAACATTATCGTGAGGAAACATGGACTTGTAGTCAATATAAGTCTGAAATCACCAACCCGTCTTGAGCTAGCGTGGTGATCAGTGCTCGTGCCTTCTCTGTATGAGAAGAAGCCTTTACCCTGCAGAGGGACAGTAATAGGCTGGTATTATTATTAATGGACAAAAATATTTTTTTTATCTATAACCACAATAGATCATGCTATCACGTTTTATATGATAACACTTCTCGAAAGCTTTTGTAATCACACCTCTCCACCACCACTTTTTTTTAAATAATTAATTTTGCTTTAATTTAATAACATGTCCAACAAAATAATACTCACGATAATCTTCAGAGTAATTGCTAAGTTGCAGCTTCCGACAGAACAAAACATCATAATGACCTCGAAAAAAAACTACATTTCTTCCAAAGGCCTCCAGACCGTATTTCGGCCACGGCGGCCAATCTCAACGGAGACTTGCCTTCGGCGCGGGAGATATTATAGTACACAAGTGTGTGTGCAGACACAGGGGCACTCTCTCTTTCCTCTCTCTCTGTCGATGGGATGGCAATCCGACACGATCGGAGCGAGATCAGGCGCAGGACCAACGGGTTAGTGTGCTTTCCGAGGCACACCACACCGCCAACTCCGAGCTGTTATTAAGAAATGTCCAATGTAAAAACCCAATAACATTTCCCCACCTGGGTATCGAATCCAGGGCCAGCAGACGTGCTTGCGACCACGAGACCAACGGGGCAGTCAGTGTTTCTTCCAAAGGCTCTTTAATAAAGTTGCTGAAACGCCTCACTCACTTAACCTGGAAACATTCGGGACAGTATTTATACATACCATAAGGCAAGTTCTTGAATATCTTTCCTAACAATATAAGCCATACCCTAGGCATCAAGATTCAGTCCTGATGAAAGCCTCATGTTTGTATGTGTACAAAGCAAATTGGACCTAGTTGTACCTCAAATTGGCACAGAGCTATACAAATACAAGCTATGGGAGTCAGTTCACTCGCTTACAATGTACCTATGTAGCTATAGATGCATACCATGTTGGATAGTATTTGCTTGGTTTTTGGTACATCTTGATAGTTTATACTTGAGAAGAATCTCTTATTTAAGCGTTATTGAATAATATTGGCGCTTGGATTGATAATACAAAATGTATACTCAGTCAAAAAAGTTGATTCAAACTCAAACCATTTTAAATAAACCAATTACAGGCACTTTTGAATGGTCAAGTGGTCCGTTAGTCAGAAAGATGAAGCTAGCCCATTCCAAAGCGTGGCAGGTTCCTATGGAGAAGAACGGGCAAGAAACTCCAAACGACCATGTGGATTTCAAATGACATCTTTTGTTTGTTAAACGACAATTAGATTTTGGTCATTTGATATATCCATTTTCTTCCAATAGCTTCACAAATGGAGTGCTTCCGTATTTTCCAAGTAAGCCGTTCATTTTTCGCCTTATTTCCCAATTATTTTCGAGATGTACAGTTCGATTCGACAGGCTATGCTGGGAGCTTGTGAGCCGGATTATCACCACTGGGCGATGTTCGACCGTCCATTTTTGTTTGTCCTCGACATCTGACATATGACTGCCGTTTCATATTCACGTGATCATGGATTTAAAAGTATCAAGGAATGTTATCAAATTATTACCAAAGTAGGTACGACTTACAAAACTAAAACTAGAATTATTACCCTTTAGAGTACCTACCGTATTTAGTTTAGGTTTTACTTCTTGCTGTCGATTTACTTTTTTTGAAATGAAAACTTTTTTAGCGGCGTTATGCACTTTTTTTGTGATGGGTAAAAAATGTTAAGCTCGCGCCAGATGAATAGACCGGTGCAAAATTATTCCCTAACCATTCCAAAATATCAAAAATTCACAAACGTTAATAATCAAGTTTTCACTTCTGCCGACACTCCCGGAGTGCAACCAGTGCTTTTTTTTTTGGAAATTCCTTATTGCCTTACCTTATGCTAACCCACGGCTAATCCTAAGTTTTGTTAATAAATACAATTAACGAATCCAGGTCTGTTGAAAAATTGCTAGTATTAGAGAAAAATATATATATCTGTGTATTTCATAAATACAACAAAATTATAAATTATATTAAAGTAATCAACTACGGCTTGTTAAATTTGAGATAATTAATTGATCTTAAGCAATTAACTAGGCGTTTTAAATTGAATCACCGAGCCAAATCAGTATCTTAATAAACATGTTTTACGGCTAATCAACTACCCTTATTTGTAAAATTGAATTTTAATGCCAAGTTGCCAGTCGGAGTCTGGTATTAAATGAGTTTAAGAACAAGATACTTATAAATGCGTACTATTTTTGTTCAGTCCCAAATGGAAATATAAAGAACAATGCCCACTTCCCATACATTTAAAAACCTGTTAATGAAAGTTTATGTATAGTTATAAGGTATAGTAGAAAGACTACAATGTAAGTTTATAAAATCATTTCACAGTAATTTTTAAGATTTAAACGCTACGAAGTCACTTTAAATCTTACTTTTTAGGTTAGGATTTGCTGTTACCAAATACATATAAAGAAATAAATGTGCTAGAACTAATTATTAACGCTCAAAGTTTAGTCTCAAATAGGAATACTCATCTAGCTATGGTCTAAAACTCATGAACGAGATAACGTCAAAATGTATATAAGCGTTTATGCAAAGTATACGTCGACTTTTTGCCGACGGCGGCATTATCAAGAAGACGGATTTACAACGGTAAAAAATCCGTTTCAGTCGTGTGAACTTACATACTGCAGTATTAATTTAAATAATTATTATTTTATTTTTAATTAATCTGTTTTACAAAAAAATACTTACTGATTAAATAAAACGGTAAATAATGTATGAAACTCAGAAACAGAGTTGAATAAAGTCAAGTAGCAGTTTGTAAAATGGAACGTCGTAAAAAAGGGCAGTTGAGAATTTGAGATACGTTCAAAAAATGGTAATACGTTTACCCTTGAGGTAGAATAAGCATAAAGAAATATTATTTTAATGCATTTCTTTTAACATTGTGATAAGCGTAATTAATATACAATTCAATTAGCTGAATATTTAGATTTATTTCATATCTATTTCTTAAATGGGCATTCTTCTCTGAGGCGAAGTTTAAAAGTTATTTCATCAATTATGTAACAATATGGCTTCTAAAATTGCGACACGACAAATGAATGTTTTTGACAAAATTGAAACTTAAAAAAACATCACCCGCACCCAGTAGATGAAATTGCGAAGCTGATAGTTACAATCTCCAGTATGTAGACCCAATATAATACGGGACGGACTACAATTATCTAGATGGACCCCGACGTCAATAAACTCTGTGATTTATGATCCTAGGACCCTAGTTTTGAAGGCAAAGGGTCACAATACTGCCCGAAACGAGAACAGGCACTAACAGCCGATTGCCCCGAATTGATTCTTACAAATTGCGAAGGATAATAAGTCACTAGGCAGTTAGTCCGGACCACGGACAATGAAGGGTTTCGTAGTTGGGATGAATTTATTCCAAGAACAAACTTAACATTGTACTTTCAAAACATGTTCTCCCATAATTCCAACTGAAAGTTTAAGCTTGTACGCACAATATTGAGATATTTACCATGTTAGTTTAGGACCATAGACGTCTTATAATTGTTTTTTTTTTTGTAATTTATAACTATAAAACAATTTTCAGAATTTAAAAAAAGGCTCATTGGTTTCGGAGATAAGATTATCTCCGAAACTAATAAGCCAATTAAAAAAAAAACATCTACTTTCTTTAAATAGCTTTAAAATTATTTAAAAAAACATAACACTCACAGTAAGCCATAACTTTCATTTGAAGTGTCACACGGCAGTTTGTAAAACCTCATATTCAAAGTTAATTTATTTACGTCACACGATACAGAAATGTGTTTTTTTTTATTTGGACGTACGGAACACTAATACGCTTTTAGGAAAGTGTAGGTGGAGTAAATAAAAGCAAAAATAACAAATAGAACTTAAAACCAAGTTATGCGGGGTAAACGAGAAAGCGATTAAGTGCAGGAATAAAGCAACAAAATAGTGAAAGCAATGAATGCAACCGTACGGAGATAAATTACTGTTCTTGTTTATAGAAAACAGATTTGATTTAACCAACAATGATTTTGATTGATGATTCACTAAATTATTGAGTTTTGAACGTAAATTAGGATGAATCGATGAAAGATTGATTGCATTGTATCTCCATTAATTTTGTTTTTTGTAATCCTAGTTTTCTTAGATGAGCTCGTGGCTAAGTAATAGCAGCTGTACGGGTCGATCGAATCTGATCAGGTTAAGCTACACAAGCTGCGGTCGGTTCGTGGATGGGTAACCATCTTTACATACCGAGACCCCTCCGTGCCTCGGAAAGCATGTTAAACCGCTGTCACTCGTGGATCTTTGACAGTAGTTACTGGTTGTCAGAAGCCTAGAAGTCTGACAGCCAGTCTTACCAAGTCTTAAGAACGTTTGAACTGGGGTATAGTATAAAATTGATGGAGTTTAATAAAAACTTTTCTCACAAGCAGCCTATAGTTCTCGCGGTGTAGCATGGTGTGGGTGACAGGTGACAGAAAGGGTAAAATATATTATAATTTACTTGTTTTTACTGATTCTGTATTTTACGACTGATCCGTACCGTTTTTTTTTTTTTTTTTTTCGGTGGGAAATCATTAAATGACGTCTCCCGCTCTGGGTGGAGCGGGAGGGCGTGTCAGATTCTTACTGACTAAAACCCACCCGTGTTCCTTCTCTTGCCTGTGCAATGCCAGGGGGCCACGGTATCCCTTTCGGACTTTCCCGCAACCCCGGCAGGCAATGGTCTCATCGGACCCCTTCATTCGCTGACATCTCTTTGAGGCGCGCGTGGAACACAACGCGCCGTCGACCCGGGCTTGGTCCTTACCGGACGGCGAGCTACCCATTGCTCACTGTCCGCAAGCCCGAGCCTATACGGTGGCCGGAAATCGGCAATAGATTCCCGACGCCCAGGGCGTCTCCTCCTGCGGCGGCTAGGGGCGTGAGGGCGCGAAATTTGCCTCTCCCTCACGCGCTCCGCCTCCTCCTTCCCGAGCATTACTGCTTCGCAGAAGGAGGTGACGGCCTCCCATGCCCTCTCGCTCCGTACCATGGCCTGGACCAGGGCCGGACTGATCCGTACCTACATACAGATTGTGTAAATAATACGGACTCAGTAATAACTGTAGTAAATTAAATAAATTTACCCTTTCTGTCACCTGTCACCCGCACCATCCGCGTGAGCTATAGTTGATTTTCACTTTTAATACTTTTCTAGGGTTTATATTACTGGATTTTATAGATTAAATGAAAAAAAAAACTTGTATTATTGCTTAGTTAAACAATTTCCAGAAAAAAAACCGGCCAAGTGCGAGTCAAACTCGTGCACGAAGGGTTCCGTACCATTATCTATAAAACGGCAAAAAAATCATGTCTGCTTTATGGGAGCCGGGGCCGTAAATATTTATTTTATTCTGTTTTTAGTATTTTTTGTTATAGCGGCAACAGAAATACATCACCTATGAAAATTTCAACTGTCTAACTATCACGGTTCATGAGATACAGGCTGGTAAAAGATGGACGGACGGACAGCGAAGTCTTAATAATAGGGTTCCGTTCTTACCCTTTGGGTATGGAACCCTAAAAAGTTTATCAAAGAAATCGTAATAAGTGACTAAAAACAATACGCACACAACATACGACTATAAACTCCACTATTTCGATAAAGCCAAAACACTATCCACCTGTAAATTCATGTAACATTTCAATATCTTCGACGCCATAAAATGCTTATTTAATGCACTAGAATTCTCAACAAAGGAAGCTTGAACAATCCTATTCAAGTGCGCCACAATCTCTGTGTAATGCAAATTCAAAGTAACGTCTGCTTATATCCGAGTCGTGTAAATATAGGAACTGGCACAATCGTAACACAGATATAGTAAAAACTGCTATTCTTGTTTGCTTAGCTTATTCCTTGCTGCGTTGTTATTTACTTTTTTTCAAACATGCTTGGAAATTCTAGCATTATTTTGAAATCATGATTCATTTTTCGTCAAATACATGTGGAGCAGCGACCGGCAATGTTAGTATGAAGATTCGTGTTTAGCGGCCGCGGAAACTCATATCTATCGTGTACTTTAAAAATGGAACGAACTTTTTACTTCAAAACATGGCAACCAAGGAGGTAACTTATCAATGATTTTATTTTAAACTAGCTGTCCGTCCCGGCTTCGCACGGGTAGCACTAAATACTTTATCTACGGCGCACCTACCTACCCCACCTACTACCCTACCTGCCAACCCTACCTACCTACCCTACCTACATACCCTACCTAACTACCTACTACCCTACCCCACCTACCTACCCTACCTACCTATCTACCTACATACCTACCCTACCGGGATAAAATGTATCCTATGTCCGTCTCCTGGTTCTAAGCTTCCTCCCCACCAATTTCCAGTCAAATCGGTTTAGCCGTTCTTGAGTTATAAATAGTGTAACTAACACGACTTTCTTTTATATATATAGATGTCCATCTGGCTTGCAGTTTGAAGTAAAAAAGAAACAAAATGAACATATTGGTGCGTGATTGGTGGTCGTCATTGATTCTGGAATTTCAGGCAAAAGTGGGCTGAGGCGAAGCTGAGGCACACATTCGTGAGTCCTCCAATCAATACCACTTTTGCAAGCCGCTGCAGTAATCTACTATAGATATTTTTTTTTTCCTATGTGTGTTCCATTATTTTATTATAAGATTGAAATAAATTGCATACAATAATAAGAGTGCGTTCAGAAAGTTGGCAACGTCTCAAATTAGCTGTCAAATATACACACTAAAATACACACTGTAGGTACTCACAAAAATATTGATTATGCTGCTAAATGATTTTATAACATCTAAAACTATTTAGATTTATTTAGTATTTCGATACAAATTGTTACGATTCATTATAATCAATATTTTAGTGCACTACAGAGCGATATTTCATCATTTCATTCAGTAATATTGAATCAAAACAGGGAAATTTTTGACAGATATTTGCGACGTTGCCAACTTTTTAAGTGCCCACCCTAAATTCTTACAACAGTTGTCACTTTTTAACCTACTTCGAAAAAGATGAGGGTTATTTTGTAGAGTTATCCTTACGGTAGCTTTTACACGGGGATCAGTTTTTTATCGGCTCGAACCACTATGATCATTATAACAGTCCTCAGGGAATGCCTGACGAATCTTCGTCAAAAAATATTGTAGCTGGAGGAAGCAAATTGTCTATCCTATAAACTTTATAAAACAAATAATATTCCGTTTTCATTTCAATAAGCTTAGGAATATGAAACAATCGTACTAGTGCCCTAACAAATAAAAGTAAATCATGCCGTTTACCATTGCAATACGATTCTTGACTTTTGAAATGAACAATTTTGAATATTGGATTTTTAAAGACTCGCTCGCTCGCTCCTGGCTTTGGTGAATGTTTTCTAGGAATATTGAAAGTCATATCCTTTTATTCTTTCTGTTTACCAACCACAATAACGTTCTTGGGAAAGCGATTTTCATCACAATAAATCCATTTCCAGTGAATGTTGTACTAATAATTTCTAAGCAATAATTATTGCCATATTAATAAATGCTACGGATCTCTTCAATTGGAAATACTTTATATATTTCCTTTGCCTTTCAAAAGGCCTTTGAATTAATCCAAAAATATGATATCTAGACCCTTTGTATATTTCTGTTGGTCAGAAAAATCATTACCGTTCTCAAAAGCATTAAATCCTTTAAATATGGAGCAAGATTAGAAACACGGGTTGTTACTACATGAACACGCTGATTAAACTAGACTACGTGTCCAAACTAAGCCTAAGTACTACAAAATAGGGATGATTTCCCAAATTAAAACGACTCTCAGGATTGTGGTACTTACGACCTTCTTAAATTTATTGCACACAGCTATGGAGAGAAAAGTTTTAAAGAGACGTAAGTGACAAGCGTATTATGTAAAAACTTTTAAAGAGGTCTGTTTAAGCAGACGTGTGATGAAATGGGTGTTGAGAATTTCAGAAAATGTTTTGCAGTGACAACAGCAATAGGTACCTACAGCTGTAATAAAAGTTTTCGGCATTCAGCTAAAAGAGACAATTTTGTGTTTAAGTAAGTACTCGTTTTGAATTAGAATTAAATTCCTACTGCTTTGCATACCACTCAAGCTATAAAAGCAATTGTTTCGACTATTAACTTCTGTGTATTTTGGTTGATTAGTTCCAAGGACTTGTGTTTTAGCTGCCTTCTTATTTAAAATAAAAGAAAATAAACACTGCAAAGTGTTTTCCTACAGTACTTTTATTACCTACAAAATTAAATTACTATGCACAACTTCCAATTCGAATTTCAAATAAATTAAAATAAAACCACTATGCAATTGCATTTCTCACGAATTCCTTCTTACCTCGATATTATAAGTTTTCCTAATTAAGATGCAACGGTGGTTGCAGCGCATTTTAAAATTGATTCTCCAATTTCAACCTTCGTGCACCAGTTACAAGATCGGAAGTCAAACGGGTTTTGAAACGTAGAAGTCGATCCAATCTAATTATATTTGCAGTCTCAATTGAACATGAGTAAGACAATTTTGGTTCTATCTTCACAATGTTTTTTTTTCTAGACTGTCGTTCCTTCCCCGAGGGTCTACTTCTCCAATACATTTACGGAATGAACTTAATTAAGGTTCTATTACTTATTTTCTTTTAGCGTTCAAACATTTTATTCCATGCTAGTCAGGGCCGTCTTTAACCTACTGGAGGCCCTGGGCATGTAGGATTCACGGGGCCCCTGTGTAGATAAGAGTAGTTAGGCAACATTCTAAATTATTCATAAATTATTTTAAAGGAGAATAATCATGGACAGGCTCACTCTTTGTGTCAGAGTGTATCAAAAGATTTATGTGCTAAAAATTATCTCATTTTTCTGTTACAAAACACAAAATATTAGCATTCAGTTTACCCTGAATAAGTTTTTCGACTTAATAAGTAGATATGCTAATTAGATACTTATTCAATGTAATTTTACGTATTTTGATAGTTGTTAAATTGAATTTCTTTCAATGTCCAATTGAATCTAATGAAATTATATAAAACCAATAAAATATACTAATATTTCATAAGTTTGGGGCTTGAAACTTATTGTAAATCGCACTACAAATATTAATCAAAAAACCAAAAACAATTATTTTGTCATAGAATCGGGTACTAATAATGCGTAGAATGAAAAGATTGCAGCTTTTTTTTTTAAACATTGCCCCATACTAGCAATTTCTCCTGTATCGTGGGAGCGTTTACATACATTTAAACTCACATACACAAAGAGCCACACCCAGAACAACTAATTGTAGGTCATACAAATATTTGTTCCGTGCGGGAATCGAACCCGCGACACGCAGCGCAGCAGTCAATCGCTTAACCACTGCGCCAATCGTGCCGCCAAACAATTACTTTTTTTTAGGTCAGGCCGGGGCCCCGTCGATCGCGGGGCCCTGGGCACTTGCCCAGAGTGCCCTATGGAAAAGAGGGGCCTGTTGCTAGGTATTGACCGTCAGCTTTTATTTTCTGGGTACTGTGTAGGCTTCCATTTAAGTGTGTTTCTCACAAAAAAGCACAAATTGGCATTTTTATATCTGAACTTGTTAAAAGCTACCTATAGCTATTTCTGTTTGTTAGATTAGTTGTACCAATATTCTGGGGTTAATTCTCGACGCTGTAGTTGCAAATTCATCGTCAATATCTCTTTAATTAAAATTAAGCCGCAGGTCAACAAACCTTATTTTATAATAGAAAATAGATGAATAAATATACCCAGGCTTTCTTGTCGCTGTTTCGCGAAATTAAGTCAGAATATTGAAACTAATGGTTCAGTTTCCAGCCTTAATGTTTTATGACGTAATGCAGAACATGAATCGCGAACATTCGTCCCAAAGTTTGTTTTAAATCAAATATACGAATACAGATGGCATACACCATTAAAATGTGGGCTATGAAGTTAGAGTTTCAAATTAAATACGTACATATTTGTACATTGAAAAAATTAACTGTTCTGGTTTGAATATGTACGGTATGTATATCTACTCTAAAAGAACAGTACCTACAAAATACACTTTAATGCTATATCAATAGGTCATGACAAAAAGCTGTAGTCTAGACAAAACCAAATTAAAGTCTTTATAAGAGTAATCCAGGAAGCCAAATAACGAACATGTATGCAGCCTTTAAAGCCCCAAATCACAACAAAAAACTATATTCCCTTTTTTAATGTGAAATTTCGTGCACGGCAGTAAAACCAGTGACATGACAAATAAAACAGCGCACCAGGAAAAATATCTGTCGAAAAAATTTTAGAGTCGCGGCTGGTCGCCGGTGCGTGCCAGAAAAATATTTAGTCAGTGAACATTTTTTTATATACTCGCGTCAGTTTTGATAATAGTTGGATATACTCGTAGTATAACAACCAAATTGAAATGGATTTTTTTTTCTTTACATCTATGATAACTTAACCCTTATGGTAGGTTTAAGTTTAGGCTAGAATGATTAAGTTTGAGGACTAAGGCTTATGCCACAAATTACTAAATACGTTTAGCGCTAAAGGTATTTAAAACATCGTTTTATTTCTGTCAGTCGTTTGACGATGACAGAGACAGAATTACATTTTAGTATGTTTAGTATCAAACGCATTTAGTAATCTGTGGTACAAGCGGGCCTAAGTATAGAATTTCAAATTTTGTTATACTGAAAGAAATACACTGCGCATAGTATAATCAGCCTTTAATGTTTCTACTTCTGGGACACAGGCTCACACATACATTGGGCATTGGCTACATTGGGTGTTACGGCCCACTCCCTCTTACATATGTAGAGGACTATGTAAGAGGGAGTGGACCGCAATTCACCACGCAAGCGTTTCATATCTTCAGTTTCGTCACGATGTTTTCCTTCACCGTTTTGAGAGCAGTCGTAATGAAATAATTTACGCAAAGTAAAACGCCTATCAGTGTTCGAACCTACGGGCTTGAACTCGTAAGTCTCGACCATTACCACTGGGCCACTACTGCTCTTCCACTGTGTACACTGCACAAACATAAAAAAAACTATTGAAACTAGTTTAAAGTAATACATCATCATCATCACCATTTCAGCCGAAAGACGTCCACTGCTGGACATAGGCCTGGGACCAAAAACCGCCACTTCGACCGGTTCTGTGCTTTCCACATCTAACGGATTCCTGTGGCCTTCACAAGATCATCGGTCCGGTACTCCCTTTCTTCTCCTAAAATTGTTTGACCGATATCATTATCCATATTACGTTTGCTATAAACTTCAGTAACCATAATGTTCAAAATCCCAAAATTTTGTTTAACATAATTATCTTTGGTTCTAAAAGTATTCTGTCATAGGTTTTAGTGACAGAAACGAATCGCTGTAAATCTAGAGCTCTACCCCTAGAGTGTAATTTAAAATCGCGTAGGCGTGGAGGGGCGGGGCGGCCCACGAGTTGAGGAGCAGGTGGTTGTAACTCTCGCTGCCGCGCAACTGAGGTTTCGCCGGCCAGCAAGCCGAAGCTGCGGTGGTGAGCGTTAAACCCATCTGCGACGATAAACTCGTGTGGGACCGCCGGAGCCCCGCAGTGCCGGAGCCGTGACAGAAACTATGCCTGCTGCTTGTTGTTGTTGTTGCTTGCTTGCATGCTGCATGCTGCGTGCTTGCTTGCATGCTGCATGCTTGCTTGCGTGCTGCATGCTTGCTTGCTTACAACAACCACATGTTCACAATCAACTGCTTTATTGAGTACATTTATAATATATTTATTTATGTATAATAAAAAATTATAATGCAAAATCAGATAAGCCATCACAATTTAATGTTATGCCACCCTTGTTAGTCTTAAAGGTTCACATTGCTGCATTTTCAATAATTTATTTTTGATATGAGTATATTATAAAACAAAAAGTATTTATCCTGCTACTAAACAGAACTACATAACAAGTGATCCATCTCAAAACAAGTCGGCAGAAGAAAAAATATTGCCCGCTCGTAACGCCTGAGAGAAGTTCATAGCAAAAGCTTTGTTATACAAATTTGTTCTAAGAATATTATTATTACAAATAAACATTATGTAATTTGAATTTAGGACTTAACTTTTTTTGAAAACGGTTTTTGACTTTTGTATATTATTGATTGTAATATAATTATGACAAACAGATTTAGGACATATTATATTTGGGGATTTCAATTTTATGGCATGTGATATTAAGTTCGGGTAAGTTATCATTCGGACAAATGATGATTAGGACAAAAAAAGTTATGGTACTTTAAATTATGGATAAATAAGTTAGTGACACAAAAGAGAACCCATCGGTCCACCTTGTCCGGCCTAGGAGTAAGTAATACGAAAATAAATATTATTGGGAATGAATACGATAAAATGTAGATAATTATCTTGAACCACGTATTATCTTTTGAGATTCCATTGACAGACAGACTTAACACACTTTTCTTGTTTCCTTCCTAGTTCCAACATTTTATACTCATTTCTTTGGATTCATCGAACACAGTCTCCTTGCACAGGAAGTCTTCTAATTTCACTCTCTAACGTATTATGAAACTTTTCGTGTAATTTTTTTATTTTCTTCTTTTCTTACGTTAATAATTTATTTACGCGTCTAATTGGTATTGAGTTACGGTATTTTCGGAATTTTTATGTTCCAACAGCAAATTGAAGTGTTATCTTGAAAAAAGTACCTATAGGTACTTCGTGAGTTCTTAGTCTTACCTAACCGCCAACTTACAATATTTTAGCTTCTTCAATAACGAGACTTTCAGTATTTATGACTTCTAAATATAATATATTATGCATTAAAGGCCTTTTTACCTTATATAGATGTTAAGGAAAACCCACAACGAGCTATTTTGGACACAAAAGATACATCGTATTAAAACGAAAAAGCACAGAAATATATGTGAGCTTTAAACGTCTAAATATAAACATGCTCTTTACCTATCTTGTGGTCCGACCTCGTCCACTTTATTCTTTAAAAGATTTTCCCGAGAAATAAATCACAGTTTTAAAACTGGATAATAAACAAGGGACATTAGTATTCTTAGAAGCTAAGTTGAATCTGATCATGCCGCCACTTAAGGACACTTTGTGTCCAGACGCTTCGATGATGTCGATCAAAGTAAATTAGATTATTCAGTGTAAATATTTAACTTATACTTGGAAAGTAAAGATAGACATCTAAAAATATATTTCAGTTTTGCTTATAAAGACACCTAAGATTATCTAAGATATAGGCAAAATTTCAATTTAAAAATAAATCTAACTCCTAAATTTCTGACAAAGTGGTATTCATTTATTTCAATAATATTTGATTATATATAACTATGTATTACAACTAACTATTATACATATTATTATGTACAAGTGTATAAGAAAAGAACATAAAGGGAAGAGCTCATTGGGCATAAATAAATAAAATAAAAATACAAATAGTTTATTTGCATCTTCAAGTAATAAAATATATGGCTCATAAAAAAACTCCGTTTTTTTTAAGTATGAGCATACTCAAAATATGAAATTTGCTATAATATACTAATTTTCCAAGAACTTATATGCGAATTTAAATAAAGAAACTATTAAATAAAATACAGAAAATTCCGAAAAAACAATATAGCATTTTCTGACGTAATATTTTTCCACCAGCTTAAATTGCGTTTTAGCGAAAACTACAGTTAGTGATTTTCATCGTAACTCACCTATTATAAATTTTCAATTAACCTTAAAAAAACCTGTGACGCTTGTTAAACTATTGTGACATTATAAAAATACTTTCCTAAGTGATTCCATAGATTCTCCTAAGAAATATTAAAATGTGCTTATATTCAAAATAATTCATTAATTATTAATTCAGTAATCAAAATGGTTGAGCTGAATGGTGCTGATCCATGCGTCATGTTCGTGAACGGGCGCCGTCAGTTGGGACTGGTCATCTCTTAGCTGCCATGGCTTATTTTAATTTATTTTAAGTTTTTGAATGATTCTTTATTCTTTCTTTTATATTACGGATGCTTTTACGAACGTGCATGTCTTTCTACATTGTTCTCACATGCATAATTTCAAAATGAATGATGTAACCAATATTTTGTATCAAATTTTTGTTAAAAGAGTGTCCGTGGAGTTTCTTGACCGTTCTTCTCCATAGGTACCTACTACGCTTTAGAATAGGCAACTAGCTTCATATTTCTGACTGACTGACCCCTTGACAGTTCAAAAGTGCCTGTAAATGGTTTAATTAAAATAAATGCTTTGAGTTTGAGTTTGATTACTTACACGTACTTACCACTATTATGATTTGATAATTCGAATTTTCGCTAAAACCCTAGGGATTTTGCGAAAACACGGATAATTAGAAAATGGTGAAAACATTCTGCGTATTAAAGTCAACCACGGATCGCTGGAAGTTAATTTGTTTTTCGGAAGCTTTATTATATCCCATAAAATATTGTTTACAATAAAAATAGGCCATAGATAAGTAAGATTGTATGTTAGAGTTTAAGCTAACTTAATATAATGTACGTTAAACTAACTTAATATTATAAGATTAGATTATTTTTACTTAGCACAATACTAATGGAAAACATTTAATTTTCATCTACATAATACTACAAGTCGGTTTCTTTTATTTGAATAATGCAAACCACTTAAGGGAAAGACTCCTGTTTAGAGTTAAACCAACAAAACAAAAACAGTTGTATTTTCTCTGATTCCAATATGACTGAACATTTATGAAAGTTCAAAAATTCTTGGATCAATCGTTAATTACTCATTCTTTCGTCCGGATGCCGACTACCACTTAATTATCCGTCTCTGAACTTGTTCATACGGTTGCAACTTATCTTTGGGGATCGGGTTGCAACTTGTCAACTTCTCAAGGAACGACAAGACGTCTTGACAAAGACACTTTGTCTGCTACTTTAAACTTAAAGTATACGTTTGTGCATCTGCACTGTTTTTGGGCTGTTTCGGATATAAAACAAAAGATATTCTGTGGCAAAGATAAATTTAAAGTTGTTTAAAAATTATATAATAAAAAAAGCTTATAGAGATCCAAAAATGACAAAAAAACAATAATAAAAAATACATTTCAATTATAATAAAAACATAAATCAGAGTTTACTTAATGGTAACTCACATTTTACTAAATATATCACAGTTAGTACAGTAGATCAGAATTCATTAAATCAAAATTTGAATAATATTAGTTTAAATGTGAAGCAAAATTTCTGTATTAAATAATTGTAAAATCTAATAAATTATACATTGAATTATTACATAAATTCATAATAGTTACTAACTATATAACTCGTATATTCTTTTTTATATTTTTTTATAAACATAAATATTAACATACTATTTAAAGGTTGTAACAATTTAATAAGATCCAACTTTCACTAAAAATTATGTGTAGTTCAAAATTAGACTTCAAAAATATTTTTTTCTGCCCTAATCTCAACACAAAAGAAAAAACATTTTTATTCACTATAATTCAATTACTCTTATTACATTTGAAGCTAGAATATAATTGGTTAACTAGATTCCATTTTTCTTTGAGTTAGTGCCACATTATTTATTAACCTAACATAAATATAACATTACGCCTGTATTCCCTGAAATGTTAGGCAGAGGTGTAACTATACAAAATGTAGCCATTTTAAATATTATATTATATATATTTAGGACTAACTATTATATTTTTGTTTTTATTGTATTATTATTTTATTTTTGTCTTATTTTGTTATTTCTCTTTAAGCTGCACCGGTTGACGTCACACGTCAATGTCGGCTGTCGCTGAAAACCAGCGCTGGGGCTCTGTCTGGCATAGGGTCGCAGTATTATGCTGAGCGATAGCCGTTTTGCGTGGATGTGACACATATTCTCCCCCAAATTGTTATTTTCGTATTTTGTTCTTTTCTTGCGTCATGTGTACCGTTAAAAAAAATTAACGTTATTTCTTTCTGATATATCCATAAAAACATTATTTATTAATCACGCAGAATTCAGATGTCCAAAGCAAACTTTTGCTTCGATGAACTTTGAGCATTTTTTACGCTAGGGCAAGTTCTTTTATGTGAATGAAGGACCCAAAACTCTTTAGACCTTTCAAAAGAAGTTCAAGCAGCTCTTTAAGCCTTCAACAATGTGCTCAATATTTAGGGAAAACTTTGAATTGAAGGTCAAGAACTATAATTACCAAAATATATTCCGGAAAACATCCTTTGCTACAGAAGTGGAATCTAGAGTACTTCGTTAGAATTCCTTACATCTTAATCAAACTGAAGATATTCGTGAACTTTTAGAGTCCACTGAATTTCAAACAGATAGTTCCTTAAGAGACAGGTTAAAAATTTTAATAGATTACTTAGTTAGTTTTTAGGTGAGAAAAACTAGAGATAAAATAAATACCTACCTATGGAAGGGATCAACATCGTACAATTATTCGATTTTTTTTCAAGTATCTTAATTTTCTATTTTGTATGTGATATTCATACCTATTAATAATAATTGTAGGCCCTTTTCCCATTTGAAATATTTAAAATGTCCCACACAATAACGTTACCATGCAAACCATCCACACAATTTATTTCGTCATATTCTCCAGACCTTATAAGTTGATGACATAACACTATTACTATGTAGAGAAATTCTAGCTGCCATTTCAGTTTTCGACTTGGAGCTCTACAAAAAACTTAGATCATTAATATTCTGTGGCCGTGTCTCTCTGTCTTTGCAGAGTCACCAATTCTCAAAATTGGATTGTGACATACATCATTCTGTATTTTATTTTATATGACACAACTTTGATATTTTTTTTTATGTTGGGATGGAATGGAAGACATTAAATATAAACAAGGACACACAAGGAATGGGGGAAAGTTATTTTAAGAGTGGAATCATGGTAAGGTATTGACACAGATTGATGTGGCTTTAATGTCAATGCAATGTTGCTTTTATGTAGTAATGTCAAAAAAGAAACAATTTATTTTTTTAGATATTCAAAATTAAGACACATGTACAAGGTCAGTAGGCCAGTAGGTAGTACCTACATTGAAATTGAAATTTATATGAAGGTAGTCATTAAAGTTGGTCAGTGATATTGTGGATTGCAGCGAGCGCAATGATAATTTTTATTGTGCAAAATGATGTTTTTTTTTTATGAAAACGAAAACAGGGGAAATTGAAAGCAAAATAAAACAACTGACAATAATAGCACGATTTAGAATATCAATTTCTTACGCAAGACTCAATCTGCCTAGCATTTGCTTAACTATGTTGAGGTCAGCTTCCAGTCTAACCGGATGCAGCTGATTAGCAGTATTTTACATGGAGTGACTGCTTATCTGACCTCCACAACCCAGTAACTGGGTAATACGATACCCCTTGGTAAGACTGGTTGTCAGACTTTCTGACTTGTGACGACCTGTAACGACCGTCAAAGATCCGCGAATGACAGCCGGACCAACGGCTTAACGTGCTTTCCGAGGCACGGAGAAGTCTCGGTATCTATTAAAGATGGTCACCCATCCACAGACCAGCCCCAGCAAGCGTAGCTTAACCTGATGAATCGATCCATGCGGCTGTTATTACTTAGCCACGAGGTTCTCCTTAGCCACGAGCTCCACCGCGTCCCTTCTTACGAAAGACTGTGCCAGACAAAAGTTGGTTGAATGAATAATTGATTTTATGTGTGATAAAGACCCTTGTAAGAGTTGATAAAAACTACCCAAGCAACAGTTTCCCGGCTACAATCATAACAATAGTTAATATATCTATTACCGACCATTAAATAAATACATCAAGTTACATTATTCCAACAACATCGTCAGTTCCAAACAAATTAAGCGAACATTTTCCTTAACGGGTCTTACTCCGACTTAATTCCCGTTTCCTTGAACTATTTCAGCTTTGATGACAGACTCTATTTCGTACAAGCGTATGGTATTAAAACAAGCTATGACAAATTTGTCGTCTCAGACTGTTTCCCCGCTCATTTTACTGGGATTATAAAAGCATCTTGCAAGCAAAGTGCGGTCGTTGAAAACTCTCGGCATAATAAACGAGAAAAAACATTCTTCTTGTGTAAAAATATTTTACAATGCAGGAAAAGACTTGTTAGTGGGTGAATGGAAAATGGACAAGTTGTCTCTAAATCGAGTCAATTTTTTTTAAAGTTTAGGGACATGAGGAATAGGGTGTAAAGTTCACTCATCCACCATAGAAAAGGGAGAATCCTCCGACCAGACGGGTGTTGTGTCTGGCGGGCCGACTGCCCGACTGTTGATGTCGGATAGTCTTATAAATGTCGTTCGTGCGGTAAACTCTAATTGCGCGATGCAGGATTTGTGTGACGGCATGTCTTTGATGCGTAGTTCGTATGTGGTGGTGTAACCGCTACACCAGTTTTGTAGGAATAGTGTGAAGTGCTGGTTTAAAAAAGTAATATTATGAAATAGTAACACAGTACTTATCAAAATTATATGTTGGTTAGTATTCAAATTTGTGTACCGTTTTCGTCGTCAGGTGAACAATGTACCCGATTCTTTGAGATTTATATTTTTGACACTCAATATTTGAAACGCAGATAGTGCTTCAAGAAGATTGTCAGCTTTTATTTTTTACAATATTCCTAGTCATCTACAAAAAATACATTGGGAAAATTTCCGACGAAATTATTTTGTGCTCTGTCTCTATTGTAATTTCGTGAATCTTTGTTGATTCTTTTCTACGCCTAACGTAGAACTTTAAGAATAAGAAATAAGGATTTTCTTTCTATACCACTTTCCAACCTATGACGCTCCAAATGCCATGTTATCATAGCGTACCAGAATGTAGACAATCCTATAAATTATTCTGGCATTCGAAAAGTTCAGCATAATAATTATCTTTGTTGCAATACCTCATTAAAACTTTATTGTTCCTTATTTCCATTCTGATTCATTCGAACTGCACATTCACAAACATGCTTACAAAGAAAGGCTCAGTACAATAGTATCATGCATTGTATCATAACGTTGCTCTAGTTTTCAGAGCCGATACCTTTCATTATTCCATGCTTGGACACTTTTGTTGAATCAGCATTCATGATATTGTCAGTTTCTGTGGTATTGGCAGTAACAAAAGTCATAATAGGATTGTAACGAAAGCTCGTGTTATTATCATCCCATTGTTTTCAAATTATAATGAGATCGCTTTTCTGTCCCACTGGAGTATTCTTATATAAAAATTATAGTCTTGGATTTTATATTCATTTTATTTCTCATCTTATTTCTGCAATCCAAAAAATCATCTTTTGTGCTATCGATACGATGTTGTTATAACTTATTATATCTCATTTTGTTATCTATACAAATCAAAAAAGTCTAAGCAACACCCATCATTTCCAGAAACTGCATGTTTTATTAATTAATACTTTATATTTTTCTTAACAAAGTAGATTGGTACACAATATTTTTGTCCTCGGAAACATATAATGGCTGATTTAATTTTTTTTTATTGTGTTTTGTTTTCATTAAAATAAAAGCTAATTATTTTCTCCGGATTTATGTGTTTTCGTTGCTAGATAAATTTGGTATTTATATCACTATTTTCATTTTGATTTATACAGTTTGTGAAAAAATTGAGTGGTGAGTCATTTTTATGTAGCGACGAAATTTGACTGCTGATGAAATGCAGAGAGCTGTAGGAATGCTACAAGCGGGAAGAAATCAGTCCCAGATATCTCGGCATCGGCGTCGAGTCGACGATGAAGTATTTAGGACTCGTCTTCGACAGCCTGTGGAGTTCCACAGTCTGGGAGCCAAACGTCGGAAATGCTCCACGAAGTTTCAAGGAGCATTTCTGACGTTTGGCTCCCAGACTGGAGCGGGCTGGGGCTGCCTAGCAGCGGCTCCTGCCCAATCTAAGGGGTCCAAATGCCTCCTGCCGGAAGCTCTAAGTGGGGGTCGTGTGGTCCATGGCCCTTTACGGAGCACCATTGTGGGCGCGTACTTTGATCTCCGGTGAGGCGGCGGCCAGCCTGCTGATTGAATGCGTCCCAGAGGCCCAGAATCCAGTGCTGGGCATGCCACGATTGCGCCGATAAGGAAGGAAACGCCTGGGTGTCATCATTGCGTGGATCAGCCGAAAGACACGGTGGAGCATACGGTGGAGGTCTGGCCCAGCTTGGGCACAGCATCGTCACCTCTTTTTGCGAAGCAGTAATGCTCGCGAAGAAGGAGGTGGAACGCGTGAGGGAGAGACAAATTTGGCGCCCTCACGCTCCTAGCCGCCGCAAGAGACGCCCTGGGTGTCGGAAACCGCAGGTTGATTCCCGGCCACCATAGGCGTGGGCTTGCGGATGATGAGCAATGGATAGCTCTACGTCGGATAAGGACCAGGCCCAGGTCGACGGCGCACTGGGTTCCACGCGCACCTCAAAGAGATGTCAGCAGAATTGGTGAGGTCCGCTAGGTCCTGTTGGCGCTGCTGATTGAACCGTTGCCCCACGGTATCCCTTTTGGACTTTCCCGCAACGTACAAGCAACTGAAAGAACACGGGTGGGTTTTAGTCAGTAAGAGTCCCGCTCCGCCCAGAGGGGGAGAAGTTATTTAATAATTTCACACCCCAAATAAAAAGGTATCTCGGAATTTTGGTGTCAATAGGAGCGTGATTTGTCGTCTTTGGCAGCGTTACGTTAATACAGGGGATCCTGCTGAGCAGCACTCAGGACGTGGAAGGAGTACAACTGCTCGACAGGACCAATACATACAACTGACTGCAAGACGTCAGCCAATGTTAACCGCCTGGGAGATAGATTTATAGCTACAAGTCTCAAGCGGTGTTGTTGTTAGCCACGAGACCCTGAGAATAGGCTGCATGAATACAGCACGGAGGTCTTGGTGAGCACTCTGACTTCACGGCAACGTCAGCGACGATGCAGTGGTCTGGGCTCCGACAAAATGAAAATGATAAGGATAAAAACATTTGCCAAAACTATCTATTCGTTGCGAATCGCGAATCAGTACCTACTCATCCAGATAACTGACGTGTCCGTGTTTGGAGAAGACCCGGAGACTCTGAAAGTCTAAGAACTGCCACTGGAACCGTTTAGCAAGACGGGAAATCGGTGTCCTTTTGGGGTGGAATTATGATTGGAGCTAGAACGCCTTTGATCACATATCGAGGCTCCATGACGGCAGATAGGTACAAAACAGTGAAAGTCAAAGTCAAATAATTTATTTCAATTATGCACATAAAATACACTTTTGAACGTCAAAATTTACAAAAAAAAAGAACTGATTAGCTCCTTCCAAAAGCTAGTTTTCGTATGGAGAAGAATGGGCAAGAAACTCTACCGTTACTCTTTTAAAATGTTTGCACAATATAATTATGTGAAGACAATATATGTTTATATGTGAAGACGATGCAACTAGAATTAAAAGAATGAAACATGAAGCAATGAAAGATACATAAATGAATTATGTGTTATGATATTGCATGGTGCTCACATATTTACAAACATTGTAAAACTATACGATATTCCTAACATTTTAACAAGTAATATAATAAGTCAGTGTGTAAGTTCAAGTACCTAATCACAGAATGTAAAATCAATGTTATAAAAAATAATAATATACAATTAAATTAGCAACCAGATTGATTTTGTCTAGACTCTAAATTGTCCTATGAAGCAGGACCAGCATGTTTCTAATCATTTTTCCTTAGATATAATCCTCTAATTTGTAATATGCTTGTTTACAAAGTGTACTTTTTAAATGAGTTTAAAATTTTGTTTCATTTAATTGTAATATATCACAAGGTATTATGTTGTAACATTTAACACAGTACCCCATAAAAGATGTATTTACTTTAGATAATCTGAAAAATGGTTGATCTATTTTATCTTTATTTCTAGTATTAAGAACAGTCGCTATTGATGGAATATTCAGACCTTCCGAGTAAACCATGGGCACCAATTCGTACTGGTCGATGATAATGCGTCCGCACATCGAGCTCAATGAGTCAATGCTGCTCTCCGAGAATACGACATCACACGGTTAGACTGGCCTGCTGCCGGCTTGCCTGACTTAAACCCAATAGAGCACGCGTGGTATGCGAGCTTTTTGAACCGTCAGTTACCTCCCTAGACATTGCCAGAGTTTAGGGAAGCCGCTATTCAAGAATGGGACTATCATGTTACCCCAAGAAATGCTGGATAACTTGTCCTCAGCATACCCAGTAGGATGTTCGCACGAGTGTGAGCCAGGGGAGGAGTTATATTGTTTTTTTTTTTTTATAAGTTTGTTTAAACGATATTTTTCTTTCCATAAAATTTTTGTATTGAATCACCCAATTTTTGTTATTAAAAAATTACAAAACAGTTTTATTTTTAAACAGTGTATTTCTTAAAGAATGTAACCACTTTTTTTGATAAAGTTTTTTTTAAAATATATCAGCTTTTGCAAGTGATTACAAACTTTTTTTGATGTGTGTATGTATGATAAGTGACATATACACACATATTATTATTTTTAGTGATTAAAAGAACAATAAAATTTAATGAAGGATTTTGTTGCTTTAGTCACTAATGCATAAAAACATGCTGATACTATTTATAAAAGAAATATAAATATATTACAATAGTAAAGATCGTTCAAAAGTTCAAAACCGTACATATGTTGCTTAGACTTTTTTTATGTGTGTATTTCGTTTTTATTTATTTTATATATTTTGTTCTAATTATTGTAATTTGTAGCTATTGCAACCTTGTTTTGGATTCTGTTCATAAACGTTTCTCAGTTTCGTTATGCACCGTATGTTGCCTGTGAAATTTGCATGGGTAGATAATTAATTCATCTTGTCATGACCTCTTGGGATTGGTGATGAATAGATAGTATTGTTCCTAGCACGATGAAAACATGGATAAACCACGCTATTTTTGTTTTTTTTTTGCTTCGAGTTCCGTCTTGACGTTTCGGTCATGGTCTCATTGATGTTCAGAACCAAAAAACATGACTCAATATCGTTTCCCCAAAAGATTTCAAATAATTTAAGAAAATTTTCTCTGGCAAACGTGGAATGAATAAATCAGAACAAGGAAATTCCATTAAACCACATTGATTCAGAACCAGTGACACGGAATTTTCGTAAAACGTTACTAAACATAACAAAAAGAGTTAGTACTCGTAACGAACAATCTTTTGCAATCAACTGCGAGACTTACGACGACATTGGAAAATTATTGAGCAATTGCTCCAAAACAAATGGAATTGTATTTGAATTAACTTGCAAAGTTCGAAACAGGCAGGCGAGGAGGTGAGGTAGATTCAAGGGATTTTTTGTTGATGTAAGAAAAATCGGAATCAATAAAAAAAATAAAAAAATGATCCAACTCAAACTCAAACTCAAACTCAAAGCATTTATTTCAATTAAACCCTTTACAGGCACTTTTGAATTGTCAAAGAGTCAGTTAGTCAGAAAGTTGAAGCTAGTTGCCCATTCCAAAACGTAGATCTCTATGGAAAAGAACGGGCAAGAAACTCCAAGGACACTCTTTTAAATATAGAAATTACAAAATCCTGGGTACATTACTCTTGTTGATTCTATATGTGAGAACAATGTAAAAAAAATATATATAAATCAAAAACGATTAAAAATAAGCCCTGGCAGATAAGAGATGACCAGTCTCAACTGACGGCGCCCGTTCACGAACATGACGCCGCATGATGATCCGCCCGCATGACGCATGATGATCCTTACAGTAGTCGTATATGATGACATCATCTGACATCTCACCTTGGTAATAAGCTACTTAAAGGGACTAGGGCTCGTCAAGGTCGTTTCTAATGGCCAACTCTAGCACCGCGCGCGCTTATTGGCCAAATCAAATAGCGCGCTTTCCCGGCTTCCTTTGACACACTTCCGTCGCTTTTCACAAAATAACTTCCACAGATATGAATATTTAGATTTTTTTAGATTTACATTTTGATTTTGATTGCAGGAAGGAAAGAGAGAGGTAAGATGTTACACATCAAAATATTATCACACGTGTATTTGCACGATCGCGGCATTCAATTGAACTTTCATTCAGTTATAGAGATTAAAATCGTCTCGTCTGCCAGTTATTCACCAATACTGCTCCGTCTAAACCACGAGAAGTTCTAATAGAATTAGCTTCTACGCAGGTTCATATCAATCAGCTTTCTAATTAATCAAAATCTGCTTGAGTGATTGCCAACTAATTTTCTTTCATTCACAAATTGCCAACAGACTTCACGCGAATAAATCTCTCAATTTAAATGGCAAGCAGTCAATTTCTGCAATCACATTAAAGTTCAATTGGACGTCTCTCAAATTTCAATTTAAAATTAATGCTTCATAATTTCGTCCTTATTTTATTGAAATTCAAAGTAAACACGACTGAACTCGGAAAACATTTAAATTTTCAATTAACTGCAATGTTGAAAGTTGTAATCGGAATCAAACGATTAATAACTGAGTTTTAATTTTCATAAATAATTCATATTGATCCGTCAATGGCTAACAATCGTGGATCGTAATGGGTACATCATACTCAAACACTGGTGGAGAGTAAAAAAAAAATCGTTCGTGAATTCACCTTTTTGAAAACACGAGTTCTATGAGAATAGTGTCAAGAACCGTTCCAATAACTTTATTGGTGACGGCTTTAAATTGCTGGAGATTTACTCAAGAGTGTTTATAATCCAGAAACAAAAAAATATTATCACTATAATGCTAGTTCCGTTCGGTTTGATGGTATTTGGCTGCGGTAGAATAAAATATTTTCCACGAAAACTACTATAATAATAATTAAAAACGCGAAAGTTTATGAGGATGAAGAAAGACAGAAAGAAAGAAAAAGTATTTATTGGTAAAAGCACAGGAGATCAAATAAAACACACTTGTATTAAAAATAAAAGCAAGAAAAAAAACAATAAAAATAAAAACAAAGTAAAAAATAAAGCCAAAAGTCCTGTGCGAGGCCAAAAGGCTCCTATCTCAGTATGATGCTGTGACATTTAACAATAAATGACACAGCGCTGGTTTTCTGATAGGGCCCGCAGTGATGTCACGGAAAGATACAGAAATAAATACCTACAAAATAAATAAAGAAAGATGTATGAAATATAATAAAAAAATAAAACATTAGTCCGCGTTTCTGCATCCGACGTAACATCAATTAGTAATTACTTGTCTATGCCTTTAGTGTCTGAATGAATGTTTGTTACTTTTTCACGCAAAACCCCTGAACGGATTTGGATGAAATTAGGCACACAGATTAGTTTACCTAACCTGGATTTACACATAGGATACTTTTTATCCCGGGATTATTTCCAACATCCACGCGCGCGAAGCCACTGGTAAAAGTTATTTCTGCTATAATTTCACTAGCTCAAAAATGCTTTACCGACTATCCGTATGAACCATAACAGTAAAACATTAGACATTTGTTTCATAACCAGACGTTACAAGGTTCTCGAAACCAGACATAAATATGAGCACTAACCAAGCCTGTTTAATGTACTCAACGTTCGGGCTGCCAAAGTTTAGCCAGCACGTATGACTACTAGAACAGATTCGTCTAGACTGCTAAATAGCTATGAATAGCTCGGAATTACTGTTAGAACGATGGTTAACGAGCAAGAACCAATTCCGCACAACGAGCCTTTCATGTCAATGCCGCGGAGTGACGAAAATTGAAGCAGTGTATAAAATAAACGAGTAAAATTAAGAACACTCTTAACCTACTTTTAGCAAACCTAGAGAGTACAGGTTTCTGGGCTGCGTTTTACAACTTGTACCGTAATAATAGCAGCTGGCTACGTCGTTCTTCTAACCCTCAAAATGAGCACTTGAAATCAAATATGAAGGAAAGTAGGGTCGACTCTATTCGTCAAAAGAACATCGGTTTTATAGATACTGAAACATGGACGAATTGTATTTTACCTCGTTATTTTTTTAGGAACGAATCCAATATTGGTTTCGACAAAGCTCTTCAGGGTTTTAGATGTTGGCAATTACATATTTTCTTGTTACAATTGAGGGAATGATGTAAGTACCTATTTTGATTACGGAAGTACCTAATAGAATGATATGTTTTTTTTTTTTTTATATCGGCGATAGAACCACGGTGTTTCTAACGACGATATTGTTATTAGATCGTTAAAATATAATATTTATGCAATTTATTTATTTTCGAAAACTTAAGATGAATGGAGATTACAAGATAAAACCTAAAAGGTGAAGTATGTATTAAGTCGTATTGAGTTGTAGTCTAACATTTTCGTATTAATTCATTCATTTATTTTCAGACAAGTCCATAAAATTCCATTAAATTAAAACATAAAGTTAATATAAAAATCACACACACAAAAAGTAATACTCAATCATTCCAATAAAATAAAATACATACCAATGTTATTCAAATCAAATAAAATTGAAATACAAAGGTACAAACAAATTTCATTCAAAACAAATAAAATTAAAATACGTAGGTACTAACAAATATCATTCAAAGCAAATAAAATTAAAATAAATACACAATGTCATCCACGAATAAAATAAAACACATAACACAAAAATATTGCATAATACGAGGGGAGGCGCTACTATGTACACTCGAGAGCAATGAATCCGGGTCACTTAAAGAATGTTAAAAATCTCGGAAACTAAAAATGATAGGTTAATGCAATAAATTGTATTTAATAGACAATGTAATACTCCTTAAATGAAAGTAAAAAAAATATGAGTCACCATACATTTTATTAACACAAAATTACATAAAGAAAAAAACTGCTGATCTCTCCTTAAAACAAAAATAGGAAACATGAAATTTTTGAACTTTATTACGATTTTCTTGAATTTTAATACTTTGTATTGCCTCCTCGTGCTTCCATTACTGCGTTTACGCGGTTTGGCATGCTGTACACCAAGTTCCTTATACGATTTTGGGGAATATTCTCCCATTCCTCTGTGAGAGCAATTTTGAGCTCACGAAGCGTGATTGGGGGAGGGTTTCGTTGTTTTACGCATCTGCCTAGCTCGTCCCAAGCATGCTCGATCGGGTTGATATCCGGGCTGCGCGCTGGCCACTCCATACGAGTAATGTTCATCTCTTGAAGGTAGTCATTCACAATCCTACCTGTATGAGGTCGGGCATTGTCATGCATAAATATAGCATCCTCACATAAATTGACCATAAATGGACCAACGTGATCATTGAGGATTTCTTCCACATATCTTTCGCTAGTTAAAGAGCCGTTTTCTATGATCACCAGCTCTGTGCGACTTTCAGAAGAAATTCCGGCCCACACAAGTACAGACCCACCACCGTAGGCTACTTTTTCTTCGATGCATGCTTGCTTGAATCTTTCCCCTGGTCTTCGATACACTCTGTGTCTTCCATCGTGCTTGTAGAGCATAAATTTTGATTCGTCGGCGAACATAACTTTTGACCAATCTTCAATACTCCAATTTACGTGGCTCTGGGCATATCTTAGTCTTGAAATACGATGCCCACGCTCCAGTTTAGGGCCGTTTGCAGGTCTAAGGGGTTTTAAGTTAGATTCAGCAAGCCGACGTCTTACTGTCCATGCACTTGGGTTACTTCCTCCGAGGCGTTGAAACTGATTTGTGAGTTCAGTTCCTGTAAGAAAGCGATTTCGAAGCATGGTGTTCACCAAGTATCGGTCTTCTCGTGCTGTGGTACACCTGGTTCTGCCCGTTCCTGGTCTGCGTAGGTTAGAACCAGTTTCTTCGTAACGTCGGAGAACTTTTTGTACTGTTGACAGCGACACACCGACAGTCTTGGCTGTATCGCGCTGACTCCGGCCGGTTTCCAGCATTGTAAGTATTCTGGTGCATTCTTCAGGCGTAAGCGACATAATTTCAGCTTGAATAATGAATTTAGAGCACTATCAACATGGTTTATGTACCCACATAAATGACAGATTACAAACAAAAGCAAAACCAAATGCTGTAATTTCGTAGTTCCATCTTCGAAAGTGGCCCTTTTTCAAATTTGATTTTTTTATGATATAACTTTACAATAACTAAGAAGTTTTAATACCTTCATTTAAGGAGTATTACATTGTCTATTAAATACAATTTATTGCATTAACCTAGCATTTTTAGTTTCCGAGATTTTTAGGATTCTTTAAGTGACCCGGATTCATTGCTCTCGAGTGTAGTTGCATCCACGTCTGCAACAGAGGTAGATCCCACCGCTCGGATAATACCTTCAGGACGCTGTTCGAGCTGTTTTGTAGGCGACTTAGTAGCGAAGCGCTCCGTTTCCTTGCTTGTTCCCAAGCATACATAGTCGAAGCACTACAACATCGAAGAAACCATAACAGCATCCTTAAGGCATTGTTATACTGCACGCGCAGTACGCTGTACGCAAAAAGAGAAGGAACGATCTAGAAGAAGAGATCAATTTGGTAACTTTCAAATCGGCCTTGAAACAGAATCAAACTATTTGTCCTGACAATTCAGTACCTGTTTAAAGTTTTTCCCCAAGTATTTTTTTTTTATATTTTGTTTTTTTATTATTTTGTTTTTCCAAGCTGTAGCTATATTTTTATTTTGTTTTTTTAAGTGTTCTTCGTGCTGACGTCATAAAGTAGACTGAATAGTTTAAGATCTTTGCCACGCATAACACAATATTAAAAATCATAAATTTGACGTTTTTTGCTTGACCTCTGAAACTTCAAGCTTGACCTAACATGGTTGAAGTTTCAAAATGGTGAGGCAAATTTATCGTAACATATATATTTTAAAATAACAAATAACTCTTATAACAATATAACATCTGTTACTGAAAATAACAATCCCCACTCAGACTGTTACCAAGGCTGTTTTTCTTTTACGGCAACCAAAAAAAATTGTGATCGTATCCGAATGCCTTTATTATCTTTGGTTTGATGGAATTAATCGCAAAATGTTCCAGGTATTTTTTGATAAACCAATAAAGATGTTATTCAATTTTATTGAGAGCAATTTGCTTGGTTTGTTTATTATTGTTTGACATAGAAATTCTTTTTTACTTACTTACTTTATAATTTTATATAAATCTTTATGGGTATGTTATCTTTATGGATATTTGTGATGCAACCAAAAAATTTCAGTGATCGTGTCCGTACTTTGGTTTGACGATTGACGGGATTGGTCTCAAAATGTTCCATACATAGGCGACTTTATTTTAATAGGAATAAATAAAATACTCAATTGAAATTAATTTGGCTGGTTTGTTTGTTGAGATTTTTTTAAATTTTTACCTTTGAAATTTTGAAACATTTCTTTTTTTTTTTAAACATTTTTGTAATTACGGCGTATTCATCAAACAACATCTATACCAAGCCAACTATATGCAACAACTATGTTGGGGTCGGTTTCCAGTGTAACAGGATGACTAAAAACATTTATAAATAAACGTAATTCTATAATTTCACATCTCCCCGTCATTCCTAGTCAAAACTGGATTCGATTTTCAACTTTAAACGAAATATACTAAAGAAGATATTCAATTGAGATTTAAATACGTACTCGTATTTATCGTCCGTACAAAAATAACAGGCTGTTATTTAATAACAGATATTTGAATCTGTTATTTTTGTGCAACGACGTTGGTTAACGATCATTCAGGCTTCGGGATATAGATTTTTGTTGTGAATTGATTTTCAATGTTTGATTTGAATCGATCCAAAGACCGAATTTTTGCATTAAATAAAATAAATAAATAAAATCATTTTAATTCGGACAACTAAGAGATCCATAAATTGTTAGTAACAGGTTTGCACTTAAAACACTATTATTAGTAACTTAAACTAAAGACGAATTCATGAGAAGACCTCCCGTCATCAACTCGACACCGAGAAATGGAAACTATGGTATAAGTCTTCAAATTGCCTTATTATGGGCGAGGAAGTATCTGCCGCCACAGCCTTCAGGATGCTATTGTGACTGCCCCTTATTCTGCTCAGAAGTGAGGCCGTTTTATTGCGGATGATGGCATGAAATCCATCAGTATGGTTTACCGCGAACATTGCATTGCAGTCATGCGAAAATTATAATTATGGCCATCCCTAAAGTTGACATTTTATGACTTGATTTTTTTATCATGGAGTAGTCCCTATCTGCCTGCGTTTCTGACGTCATTTGGAGGTCAAATGAAAGTCACGTGGTTTCTTGAGGTTATGTTAAAATAAACTCCATCTTATAATTTTAAGCATTAGATAGAAGAATAAGGTAAAGAAACCTAAAAGCTCGAAATGGTTTTGGAATCAGCGTAGAACATTTTTACTTTACATACCGAATTGTTGCCAACATAATAAATATAATGTAGCAACAAAGTCGCCATATCAGCCTTTCGTGTGTTTAAATTGAACTTGAGTTCACGCATATTATGTACAAAATAACGACTTGACGGTGCAGCAAGTGGCGCTGCCACATTTTGTTACGAAGGTACTGGAATCACCGAAAAGGTCGAATAAGAGTGACACTGGCTGGTGACAGTCGCTCTAGGAGAGCTTCACATCTATGGTTGCGTGGCTGCTGTCTTCTGATGACAGAGATGACATCGGGGAGCCGTTGTCGTACCAAAAAATGTACTCTGTGGTCGTACCACGTCCACGACGAACTGCTATATTCTAGAACAATCCTGATGATATTGAAGCTGCTGATTACGATGACCACTTCTGGTAAAGGCTATCCTGCGCCGTTAAGGTTATTGATGCCAAGATTGTCCTAAATTTAGACAATTGTGTGTTCAGATATTCTATTGAAACACACTCAAGCTAAGAGATAAGGCGTTAAGGGCAGTTACTCATGCCCTGTCAGTCGGACCATTACCTAAACCATTTGTACATTAGGTTAGGTGCATAGAGTAAAGGGAAGATATAAATACCTAGCTCCTACCGTGTCATGAGTGCCCATGTAAGTTTATGTGTTGGAAAACATTTTGAATTTAAAATATTGATTGTTGTGTAGCTTTTAGCAAGGCAGGACGGGTGTCGTAATTATTGGGAGTGAGAAAGAGACAAAACGAAGAAAATTGGCCAAGTTTTGACATGCCACTTGTGGAGCGTATATAACCTATCTACATCTTTTTACATAATATAATTGCTCTTACGATTCAGAAAATACATCTATGTGTATTTAATACAATTTATGTTGACACATGAAAACGAGACATGAATAATAATTTTACATAATAAGTTACCACAAGTAAATGAAAAAGAAATATGCGGTGGGTATATTAATGCCAGCATGATTACTTGTCTTACAAAACTAGTCTGGAAACTTTCTTTAACTAGATTTCTGAGAAACTAACCAATTTGTTTTGGGCAAACCTATACAAGATACTAAAATGTTATTCTGAATTTAATCTAAAATCTTCATAGGAATCTCCTAGGTACTCTTTTAATTTACATTATTTATGAAAAAAACACTTACAATATATATTTATAATCTGAAAAATAGGTTAAAATTATTATTTATTTACTAGCTGTGGCCCGCGGTTTTACCTACATAAGTCTCGATTCCGTGGGAATATTGGGATAAAAAGCATTGTAGAGGCTTTACTCCATAAAGCCTTTTTGGCCTCGCACAGGTCTTTTTTTTGTTTGTTAGTTTTGCTTTAAGCTCCTTTTTTATTTTATATAATTTTGTTATTTTTGTATTTCCTGTGCGTGTCCCAAATAAAATATTTTTCTTTCTTTCTTTCTTTCATATAATTATGATTTTAGAATAAAGCCTCAATGTGTTCAAGTAGATGGCATGAATGCAAAATAGACAGTTAATTTATATTAAGAAGAGGAGAAAAGTTTAGACGGTCGGCCCCCGGCTTGTCAGCGGGCAATTAGAATATAAAAAATTATGAATGAATTCAACTCAATATAATTGTTGGTTTTACTGCAAGAAGCCTTATATTTCATTTAGAACCGGTACCGTAGGCTCCCAGAATCTACAGTATACTATGTCCGAACTTTTGGGTCTACCCACAGAAATATTAAAAACAGGGTCTGGGTAGACCCTGTTTTTAATTTTTTGTGCCATTTTTTGTTGTTTTTAATATGAGTTAGGATTTATGATGTGTTTACAGAATTCTTGTACCTAAAACTCTCCACAAATGGTCTGTCTATGGGAACGAATTATACAAAATAAAAAGTAAGGTTACAGTAAGGAATTCAAACCTTAGGTTAGATTGTTAATGCGAATGCCTGATAGTGAATAATAAAAATACTGTTTCTGACTAAAATACACTTCATAACCCACTGCAGTGGATATCGACACGCGCGATCAAGCGTCTCGCCCCAGTTACTCCAACCGCATGTCACGAAAGGACGAACGTTTTTAGAGATAGACGTCTGCATGAAACGTTATCCTTGTGTTAGTGACGCCTCGTTGCGCGACTTTTACACGCTGAAGCGCGATCAAGCGGCAAATATAGTTTGTGTTGGCGCGACTGCAAAGGAAAACGCAGTGTTGAACTTTCTGTTTGAGAGAAAATAAGTTTTAGAAGGTTGGTAATATCTTCTACAAACCACACAGTTTATTTATTGTTTACTTTACAGCATGTTTTTTTCTAAGAGTTCAAATGAAAAGACTTTACATAAAAATCTTAATAAATTCAGCTGATTAAACTACGTACATTGCAGGATTAATGGACTCATAAAGGTTAAAAACTAGCGCTTCATTCCTTAGGGCTTATCCTACCTTAAAATTGGTCATGTATTATAATATTTAGAACCTACTAGCTGCGAACCGCGATTCCACCAGCATAAGTTTCGAACCCGTGAGAATATCGGAATAAAAAGTATTCTATGTCTTAACCCAGGTCATGGTCTACCCATGTGTCAAATTTCATCAAAATCAGTTGAGCCGTTTTAGCGTGAAAGCCTAACAAACAAACAAACTCACTTTGGCATTTATAATATTATTACATAGGATCACAATTTACCGACTATCTAAACTGTGCACTACACTGTTTATAAGGTGTATAAAATACGACTCAAGTTAGTACGCGGTTAACGCGCTTTGATTGGACGACTGCCGTGCGAACATTCGTCGGTTTAGTCCTAACTTAAGCGCGGCAAAAATGTGTCCTTCAAACGCCGCGTGTTGCTGCCGCGCTCTTGTCGCTCCATGTTTGGACACACATTTATGAATTTACAAAGCGCAGGCATTTATGATTTGAATTTGGCCATATTGAAATTAAACGCTAAACAAATCAAGTTTCTTGTATGGCCTTTTAACTTTATTTCATTTTTATTATTTGATGTAATAGCGGCATCAGAAATACACAAACTGTGAAAATTTCAACAGTCTACCTATTACGGTTCATGAGATACAGCCCACTGACAGACAGACGGACGAACAGCGGCGGCTTAGTAATAGGGTTCCGATTGGCAGCCTTCGAGTACGGATCCTTAAAAACAGAATTCAACAAGTCCAACTGTAAGGTTTGGGGCGTGTGTAGATGTTAGAACTAAAGCCGCCATCTTGTTTTTCGATAACATTTCACTTAATGTATGCCAGCAACGCCCCCCGCCAATGTCATTCAAGCGCCAAAAGACTAGTAGCTCTCTATTTCAAGTCCAATGTCCTTTCAACTAAATTCTCATCTAAAACTCAAACTGAATTAGAGAAACGAACACACAATTCGGACGTATATATAGGACTTTCCACTTAACGTAACGTTAAGCAATTATTTGGAAAACTAATTTTCTAGTTTACTTGGGCCACATCAAATTGCTTGGTCTCAAATTTCGTCCAAGATTGGGTCAAAACTCAGTAAAATTTTTGCTTATAACAAAACTTGTGACCTTTAAAGGCCCGAGTTCGGGTTCTGTGGACTGAAATGGCTCAAATTTGCTCCCATGGGTAATATGTCAAGGCGATATAAGCATTTTGGGGACGAAAAAATAAAAATATGTACTTAACTTATTATTAGACTGTTGATGTTTTGACAAAAAGTGTCTTTTTTATATTGTACTTTTACAGTCTAATGTGATTTGAATGTTATCCAGTCAGCGGAAAATTGAAGCAATAGGTACCAACTTTCTAAAAACTATTGATGTAACACCAAATTGGTGTTTTTAGAGCTTTCTCTCACCCTTCAAGTTTGGGAGAGTTTTCCAATTTACCGTTTTTCTTAGATATTGTAAGAAATGTTTGACCAACTGTTTTCTTTTCGAAGGTCAACTCTCTCCGGAAATATTAAACGGTGTTCCCAAGAAGAATAGAAACAGTGTCTTGCATTAATTTACTATTTTGATATTAGAAAATACGTTTATTTCAAAATAACATACACCTACCTAAGTAAGTATGTTATGTTATGTTGACGAGTACACAACCTTTTTTTTTTTTTTGGGTGGGAAATCATCAAATGACGTCTCCCGCTCTGGGTGGAGCGGGAGGGCGTGTCAGACTCTTACTGACTAAAACCTACCCGTGTTCCTTCTGTTGCCTGTGCAATGCCAAGGGGCCACGGTATCCCTTTCGGACTTTCCCGCGACCCCGGCAAGAGTACGCAACCTGTGTCTGTAATTTGTGTGGTTAGTGTTTTCATTGAACATTTCACTGTCGTCCATTTCACATTACATTACAAAATTACCCTTTGAGGTTGAGTTCATCAGAATGATTTTTACAAACTAAAACACAGCAATGTTACCAGGCGGCAGGGCAGAAATACATATCTACCCACATAGCTACATATGATACGACTAAATATTTCAGTAGGGATTCAACTCTAATTAACACTGATTTATTAACCCCTTATAAAAGTTATTCTATTGTCAGCTCTTTGTATAAAGCGTTAATTATTTCACGCTTAGCTTTTGATGGAAGCGAAGCTCATTCACGTAAAGCGCCTAAGGATACAATGATTTAGTGGCTGATCGGTACGCTATCTACGTAATTCCCAATAAATTTTAACTGAATATATGTTAGTCTAAGTAAATCTGTTCTGAGAGAATATTCAAGGACCTCGATGCTAAAGTAATCGGGTTTGAGGCTATAAACGTCATACGGGAACGTTAAGAGTGAGTGATGCCTTTGAGAATGTGTTGAGAGAATTTTTTGAACCAGATTTCGCGTTTGTATGAATAAAATTATTCACTCCTACATATTCTGAGAAATTTCAACACTGATCTACAAGCTACGTGGAACTCATTAGCACAGGTGTGTGTATTTGGTACATTCTTGCAGAAGAACAACCACAACACATGTTCTCTAGGTATTAATTACTTGAAACCAACCCTTAGAGGAGAAAGATTACACCAAGGATGGCTCAACCTACTCATATCCTATCCTACTAATATTATAAACGCGAAAGTTTGTGAGGATGGATGGATATCTGGATGTATGGATGTTTGTTATTCTTTCATGCAAAAACTACTGAACGGATTTGGATGAAGTTTGCCACACAAATAGTTTATAGCCTGGATTAACACAGAATTAATTTTCATCCCGATATTCCCACGGGTTTGAGACGTATGCGGGTGGGGCGCAGCTAGTTATGTTATATTATGTATGAGAACTCTCAAAGTCAAAGTCAAAGTCAAATAATTTATTTCAATTAGGCACAAAAAAGGCACTCTCAAATCTATGACATCGTTCTGAGTGTGATACCGGAGCTAATATTACACAATAATACATGAATAATCTATATTATCTATTATAAACTAGAATCTTTTGACATTATACATATTTAAAACTGATTGAAATTATATTGAAAACTGGTTGACATCATATTTAATCCTGTTTGACATTATTTTAAAAGTTTGACATTATTTTTAAAAATGTTTGACATTATATCTAAAACTGTTTGACATTATATTTAAAACTGTTTGAAACTTTTGAATTTCACTTGGAATGTTAATTAATCATTCATAGTCTTTGTATTTGTATGTAAATTGCATGTATATATTCAACACAATGTAAATTGTTTTTATGAACAAAATAAATGAATGAAATGAAATGTGTTTCATTTGTTTCAAATATGCACTCAATTGTAAATTAAAATTGCCTTAGTGGAAGGTGACTATTTACCGAAAATGGGCAAAAGTAGACTGAAACACCCACCAGCAGTCAGAATTCGCAAAGCAGAGAATCGAGTGTTTTGGTGCAACTTGGAACAGGTCTTCGTCCAGCAGTGGACTGTCTTCTTCTGAGAGTGTCGATGGAAATCTTTATATAGTCAGCCCATAATTTGGCTACGAGCTTGCCACCTTTAGCATCGTCCTTTATATCAAAATATTAATTCAATAATAAAAAAAAACAATAATATTAGTTACACGGATGACATGGTGTTGCTGAGCCCATCCATCAGTGCGTTAAGAAGGCTCCTACGAATCTGCGAAGACTATGCGGTGACTCATGGTCTCAGGTACAACTCCACCAAAAGCGAGCGCTTAGTGTTTAGGGCGCAAAGTAAAGTACATGACGTTGTTCCACCGGTTACTTTGGGCAGAGTTCCGCTGAAAAGAATGACTCGTTTTAAATACCTAGGGCACTGGGTCACCGATAGGCTGTCGGATGTCGCCGATTTAGAGAGGGAACGTAGAGCGTTGGCTGTCCCGGTATAACATGCTGGCCCGCAGGTTCGCACGGCGTACGCGACAGGTTAAAATAACACTGTTCAGGGGCTACTGCCAGTCGCTGTACACGTGTTGCCTGTGGGTCAGTTATACATAGGGCTCGTACAATGCTCTACGAGTCCAATATAATAACGCGTTCCGGGAAATCCTGGGGTTGCCGCGCTTCTGTAGCGCGTCGGGGATGTTCGCGGACGCACGTGTTCTGGATTTCGGCTCGCTGCTGCGTCTGCGAATCGCATCACTGACGCATTGGGTACGCGACAGCCCCAACAGCTTCGTGGCTACTGTAGCCGGCAGGGTGGCTGGCCTTCTAATATCTCACTGGATGGTGGCACACAGACACCGCGGCATTCAGATACGTGAGATAGTAGGAGAATCACATGATTGTGTGTGTGCCTAATTGTTATACTAACATAGATTTTAAGTAATTTGTTATACTAACACGCTATGGGCCTTTGAAGCCTGATAATAAGTTTATATTATTATTCATAAGCGCAAGTAGGACGCTGAACACGACATTAAGTGCCCCATTGTTTGTGGGACAGCACAACATTTACACTCCAGGGCGGAGTCCAATGTCTACTGCAAAACTCACTGCGGCATTCTTTGCATCCAAGAGACCCATCGATATGAAACCTAAAATCGGCCACACATCACTAGACTTAAACTTATTGTCTAGATCTGTCACCCGAACCACGGTGGATTATAATAGGCTGCGTTGATTGATTGGTTCAATGCAAGGTTTTTCCTTCTTTCCTGTACGTTGGTCAAATTTACAACTGACTTAAATTTTCCATATTTCCAAATCACAACTGTCATTCTTGACAGTTGCATAAAATGGCTATATATAAGCCAATATACTAACAATTAATTTCCCTGACAGTACATGCACGCACCTATTGAGGCGTGTACGCACGAACGAACAGAACATGATGAACAGGTACATCGAACACGAACACCATACGAACAGAGGTAGACTTGTGTTCGCGTTCAACCACCTGCTCTCTTTAGTAGCCATGGATTCGTCACGAACATTTTTGACGAACACAGTGTTTGATGTTCGTTTTCACACACAACAAAGAACACACACACACACTTTGTTCATGCACGTGCGAACAAAGTGTTCGATGTTCGTGTTCACATGTTCTTGTTCGTTCGTGCGTACACACGCCTTTGCACAATTTCACATGTTACCTTAACATAGTCTAAAACATAAACCATTAACCGCCGAACGTTAATATCTGTAACATTATACAGCTGTACCAATAACTCTGGCGAGCACATTGTACTTCAGATTAATTGCAGAATTTATCAAACTCGCAGCCCGATGCACCTACCGTTTAGTTTGATTTATTTATTCGATTTCTGTGCGAATGAAAACAATTATGTCATGTTGTTGTTTGTCATCTATTGCTGTATCTATACCCATTTAATGGTATTTCAAAATCACCAGGCTTGATGGTGTTTTGGTGCTATATAGAACCCTACTAGTGTTTTGGTGCCTACTCCATTTACATATACATGAGGATAAAAGAAGTTTCATCATCATCATCATCATCATCAGCCCACACACTCCCACTGCAGGGACACGGCCTCCTCTCAATGAGAGGGAGTGGGCTATAATCCACCACGCGTGCCCAGTGCGGATTGGTAGATGTCACATGTCTTCGAATTTTTGGTTCTAGGACATGCCGGTTTCCTCACGATGTTTTCCTTCACCGTTTTGAGAGCACGGTGAAGAAATAAATTACACAAAGTAATGCGCCTGTCTGCGTTTGAACCCACGACTTACTGTTCGTAAGTCGGGGCCGCCACCACTGGGCCACCGCTGCTCTCAAAAGAAGTTTATAATTATAATATTGACAGTAATTGAGTAGCATTGAATAGCAGCAGTAATTGAATGGATTTATGAAAAAAAAAAGATTATTACGTAACATCATGCCTGTATTCCTTGAAGGGTAAGGCAGAGGTGTACCTACGAGTATAGTACACCCACATTTCGCTAGTTATGTTTAAGTCCCATGTAATAGGGGGCGAGCCTATTGCCATCAACCAGAACAAATCCAGACTCCGGGCTGCTATTGAGCAATTCCAGATTGAAAAACCCAAGTACACTATGCCCGACTCGGGAATCAGGCTCAGCAGTAATGCTTGCGACCACTAGACCAACGAGACGGAGGAAAATGAGGATTAATACTATTATGCCGAATAATATTATTGATGGCTTTTAATATTATTAGAAATCGACTAGGTAGTAGGTAGGTACAAATAATTATTTTTGTGTTGGAACTATTCAGAGTTTCAATTGTTGCGTTACTTTACATGATTAAAAATAGTCGATACATTTTGTTTTTAGACTAGCCAACCAACTTATAATAGCAATTATTTTCAAGTGAAACCTCACCACAAAAGTTCAACAACTAAACTCAAACCTGTGACCTCGTTGACTCATTGTTTGCAAGTGAAGAAGTAAGTATATATATAGACGTTCCGAATATAGCATCGCAAATAGTAATATGGTTTTAACCTTTCGATTGCAAATAGTAAAGCTATTTCAATACGGAGCTACATTAGAAATATAATATGTCAATCAACTGCCTCTTACGGACATTGCTGTAGAGGTAGTTTCTCGCGGTTTCACCCGTATAAATCTCGATCCCATGGAAATATCGGGATAAAAAGTAATTTATGTCCAAATCTAGGTCATGGACTACCCATGTACCAAATGTCATCCAAATCCGTAAAGCCGTTTTAGCGTGAAAGCGTAACAAACACACTTTCGCATTTATAATATTACTAGCTGCGCCCCGCGGTTTCACCCGCATAAGTTTCGATCCCGTGGGAATATCGGGATAAAACGTATCCTTTGTGTTAATTCAGGTTATAAACTATATGTGTGCCAAATGGTATCCAAATCCGTTCAGTAGTTTAAGCGTGAAGAAGAGACAAATATACACACTCACAAACTTTCGCCTTTATAATATTAGTGTGATACTAGCTGCACGCCGCGGTTTCAATAAACTCACGTTATCATTTATAATATTATTTTTTATTTGTCTATTATCATTATTATATTATTAGGCAATCACGCAAGCGGTCCACCTGATGGTAAATGGTAACCACCGCCTATAAACATTTGCAATAACAACAGAATCATTGCAGGTGTACTATCCCTAAAACAAAGCTGAGATACGTGTATTTCCTGTGCTTATAATAATTACAAACGGCAACCCTTATCTATAAACCGAAACACGGCAAGGCAGCTTGGCAGCAGGAGCAACTACCGTGATAGTACCCCAGACAAACTCCTTCACAAACAGGAGTTTAAAAAGAGAAGTAGTAACAGAAACTTAGAGATTAGTTAACACACTTTTATAAAAAGTGTTTGTTATAACTAAACAAGCGGTCAAGCGTGGTGACTGCCTTAAAGAGAAAAACAGAAGTTGGTTTCTCCTTGATAGTTCAACTAAGCCAAGAATCTTGTCCTGTATAGATAGAAGAAACAAGTTACTTCATTAATTTATTACTCGTGACGTGAAAAACAATTTATCAAAGTCACACAACTTTCAAGCTTCACAGCATTCTTTCAGATTTAAGGTCAAATATCCCATTTCAGATTCATCACCAGTCTAGCCACAATCTATACGCACTTGCATTGAAAACCTAAACATTAAAATGTTTTCATCGCACAATGAAAAGGCCATTTTAAAATGTAAAACCTTTTTCATGTATTCCCAACACTAAGATTGAATTTCAAATGTTTTTCATACAATAGTTACATGACTTTAGGGTTCTAATTTATTTTTGAAAAGTGCTTTTTAATTAATTAACTTTTTTCATAAAACGAAAAAGCTGAAACATACGGGAGGTACGTTTAAGCTTTTTGTTTTTGTTTATCTAGCTACATATTATATTTTATTCATGGAAGGAGCCAGCAGGTTTTATTCAAACAAGGACTCGTGAAAGACGGAAGGAGGCCTTTGTCCAGAGGTGGAACAGCGCAGGCTAGGAAAAAACATTGTGAGGGCAAAATTTTAACAAAAAACTGCAGATGATCAAATAAACTAAACGATGAAGTCGACACGGAACCCTACTTGTCTAGTAGCACTGTAAGGCAAAGGAAAAAGGGGCGTTATTCGATGGTAAGATTCCACACCCAATCTTATCACATTTTATTACATTATTATCTATTAAACAGCGTGTATCAGATATTAAGGCCCCTCGCCCACGGCGACTTTTTGTAGCGACAGCATCTCTTCTAACGCGTATTAGTCGCATTTGCAACGCGCTACAATAGCGATGCCAACGCGCTACTAACGCGCTAGTGCATCGCGATTGTATCGATACAAACGCGCGACCGCGTCGGATGACATCGGTAGAGAGAACGGAGGGGGGAGGGAGTGTGGCGCGGCGCGTGAGTGGAAACCGGCATCAGTGCAACACAGACAGGTCCAGAGTGCGTGCTGTTGTCCGTCACAGGCGCAAAATAGAGTCATTTGACACTGAAACGTTTATTACGGCAATTCAGGAGCGTCCTGTAATATGGGACTCACGTCTTCCTGAGTAAACGAATAAGATTGCAAGGTATTTTTGTGTCGTAACTGCATCGCGACCGAATCGCGTTTGCATCGCGACCGAATCGCGTTTGCATCGCGACTGAATCTGGTCCCGTGGGCGCGGGCACACAGCTAGCGACTGCTTCGCGTCTGTATCGATGCTACGCGCGAGAGCATCGCGACTGCATCGCTACAAAAAGTCGCCCGTGGGCGAGGGCCCTAAGAGATATGAGGAATAAGGTGTAAAGTTCAGTCATCCTTTATAGAAAACGGAGGATGCTCCGAGCAGACGAGTGTCGTGTCTAGCGGGCAACTGCCCAACGATTGATGTCGGAAAGTTATATATATATATGTCGATCGCGTAGTAAACTCTAATTGCGCGATGCAGGATTCATGTGCCGTCAGGTATTTTATGGGTAGTTCGCATGTGGCGATGAAAAGAAAAATAAGAAAAAAGTAAGAAAAATATTTTATTTGAGATGCATGCATATGTAGATGCCGCCACAGATAGGTATGTATAATCGCTAAAAATAATGAGCTGTCCCATACAGTTGAGTCGAGTAGGTATTGAAGTTTTTTATGGGACAGCTGTTTGTATTTTTGCGATAACGATGTTGGTACCATGGAGAAAGTTGTTCTGTTAAATTGTCTCTACCGCACCCTTAAATATGACACACATTTCTGATCCACGCTTAACAATTGGCACAAGAGTTTACAATTTTTCTCTGACCATTCCAACGCAGTTTCAAATCAAACACTAACATCCATAACGCAAGCGATCTAAGTACCTATAGTAACACCCACAATTCACCAGTAATGTTTAAGTCTCAAGTAATAGGGGGCGAACCTATTGCCCTGTATCACTTAAGTAATAATTATAAATCTACTGAACCTAGTGCCTTCATTAACTAGACATATTTTTTCTGAAATAAATTGGGGTTGCTACCATAAATTCCCGTTGACTACTTTACTTTCGTTCTGAAAGCATTTGTGAGAATCCATAAATCCAACTTGAATTATGTTATCTACTTAATCCCAAGTACTAAAATTAAATATCAAATCTTAGAAGTTGTTTTAGAATCTCTAAATTATAAATTCAATTCAATTAATTGCGCCAGTTAGTGTTAACTTTTAATTTAAAATTCATTAAACATTTTTTAGTAATAAATAACTCGTTAAGAGACAGTAAAATAATTATTTATGTTTATTTATTACAAAAAATATGAATTAAAAGTGTCAATTGAGTAACATGTTAATTACACGTTATAATAATCATAATCATTTATTTGCAATACGTTCATAATTCAGATCATTCCCAAGTCGGGCAAAGTATTATTGGGTTTTCCAACAGGAATTTCTCAGTAGTAACCCGGAGTCTGGAATTTTGCCCGTATGATGGCAATAGGCTCGCCCCCTATTACAAGGGACTTAAAAACATAACTGGCAAAATGTAGGTGTACTACAGGTACACCTCTGCCCAACTCTTCGGGGAAACAAGGCGTGATTTTATGTTATGTTATGTTAAGTTCATAATTAATAATTGTATGTAGAAAATAAATAAATAAATGCTTTCCATGTTGCAAAACATTTATTTTTATTTTTTATAAGTCGATGGTAAGTTCTGAACTGAGCTTAACTAATTTTATACAATCAACGAATAGTTATTTACCTATGGAGGTGGTACTAATTCATACGCTTAAGCCAACGTGTAGGTTTCATAAAAGTTTTCTGACCTAGAGACAACCTTCACTTATATGTTTAATGAATGAAAAGTACTTTATGTCAAATTTAGTATTAAAAAAAATATCGCGAGTGGGTTGGCTAAAAAAATTCTGGCCAGACTATGATTACTTAATAAAAAAAACAAAAATGACTTTCTTTTTTTAATTGCTCTCAATTGTTTAACGATTAATTCGTTTTAGTAACAAATGTGATATGGCTATTGGGCGACAAGAACATTCCTAAACTTAGGTGTCCAAGTAGTTACCTATTTTGGTCATTAACTCCGAATTGACTAACAATTGGCAAAAGTCGAGTTAGTAGTAAAGATTCTCCTTGAAAAACTATTTCCAATGGATCTTGCAATGTTTCAAAAAAACATTTTTGAATTTTTAATCAACCTTAATTTGGCCAGGTTTTTTTAGCCAACCCACTCGTGATATATTTTTAACATACTAAATTTGAATTAAAATTTTCATTCAGATGGGTCTTTTCTAGGTCGGATCCGCTACTATTATACTCTAATTAACTAACTAACTAACTAACTTGTTTGTGTGGTTTATAACTGTAAATACAAGTTGGTTATTTTAATAAATAAATAAATAAATAAATAATTGTTGATCGCCCGAAATGTCCTCGCTTTTTATACCTACTCGTACCTATATAAATATTTCTTCTACGTAACATAATTTGATAATAATAAAAAATAACGCCCGCTGTTGTGTTAATGGAACAAATTCAATGGACATCTAATGATATAATTATAAAGAACATACTTACTTAGAGGCCTTAAATGGCTAATAAAAACATAACTGAAATATAGTGTAGGTACATGGATAAGTTCAAGAATCCTTTCGATCTTGTTGGATTCAACACGAGATGATGAAAGGCAATTTTTGACGCCCTCAATGCGAAAGTTCTCAACAATATTTATTTTAGCTCTATCTACGATAATGTTCGTTATATATTGTAATTTATGTAATAAAGCGCTTTTTGGTTTCGGCGTTTACGCTTCAAGCGGAATCTGAAATTGCGTAGAGATATTTGATATCATATAATCTAACGAGCGCTGAATTTCTAAATCCAGAATAAATAATAAACTAATTACGAATTATCTCCTGACGAAGGTTTTGAGTGATTGTTTGACAGGGTCGTAATTTTGTAATTTGATTGGATAGTTTTCAACTTTATTATAAATAATCATATTTAACAGGACCTGTCGTGAAAATGTGTCAATTTTGTCATTTAAGCGCAAAATCCTGTTCGCTGATAGTGTACCTACCAATCCAATTCCCTATGCCACAAATAGTTACCATAACAGATATAATTATGAACACCCAGACATAACCTGAAAACTATCCAACAAGTTTTTGTACATACAGTACATTGCAAACCGTGTAAACCGTGCCTTTTAACTTCAACAACACCTTTATACGGATAAAATACCGATGTATGCATACCAACCCATTTAATAATTTTGCGTAAATACCAACCTAATCACAAAATAGTTCCACTCTCAAAGTTCGCAAAACCGATCCGGTTCGGATTATGCCCTGCCTCGGATCTTCGTGAATTATTAGTTTAATACCATCCGGGACTGGACGGCCGGTCAGTAATTGGTCTATTAACACTTCGCCAAATTGCCGATCTCCGATTGTGGTTCGTAACCAGCAGCAATGACTGTTTGTAAGCTTGTAGGAATTAGTTTCTATAGCCATTAAGGAAAGTTTGGGCATTAAAGTTTTTCATATAGGTAAAAGTGTAAAAATACTTTTTGTTGTTAAGTTTCTTCGTGAAAGCGCATTTTTTTTTAATGAAATACATACCGCCTGCAATTTCAGAGGCATCGCAGTTCCTTTGCCATCCTTGCCACAAAGCTGCAACATTTAATTTTTGTCCGAGCAAGAACTGCCACCAACCCCATTTCAAGTAACGCTATCAAGAATAATGAAAGTTACAATAACTATTTACGGTAAAAAGTAAATTAAACAAACAACCTAAATAGGGTTCTAAAAAAGATTATACATTTCCACACCATTAAGTACTGTAGCAAAACAATTTGCATTATTTATCGTTAATAAATTCATAATTATTATTTATTGGCATAAAGTAAGTACGTATAAAAGCCCTTGAACCGTTAGCAATAAAATTAAAACAACACTTTTTCACTTGTGACCCAGAACGCCACTATAATTACTGTAACGCCACCCTTTTTTTTTTTTTTTTTTTTTTTGGGTGGGAAATCATCAAATGACGTCTCCCGCTCTGGGTGGAGCGGGAGGGCGTGTCAGACTCTTACTGACTAAAACCCACCCGTGTTCCTTCTGTTGCCTGTGCAATGCCAGGGGGCCACGGTATCCCTTTCGGACTAATCCCGCAACCCCGGCAGGCAATGGTCTCATCGGACCCCTTCACTTGCTGACATCTCTTTGAGGCGCGCGTGGAACACAACGCGCCGTCGACCCGGGCCTGGTCCTTACCGGACGGCGAGCTACCCATTGCTCACCGTCCGCAAGCCCGCGCCTACGGTGGCCGGGAATCGGCAATCGATTCCCGACGCCCAGGGCGTCTCCTCCTGCGGCGGCTAGGGGCGTGAGGGCGCGAAATTTGCCTCTCCCTCACGCGTTCCGCCTCCTCCTTTGCGAGCATTACTGCTTCGCAGAAGGAGGTGACGGCCTCCCATGCCCTCTCGCTCCGTACCATGGCCTGGACCAGGGCCGGACGCGAGAGATCCCTGCCACCGATCGCCTCCACGAGGACACGGCGGTGCTCTGCCCAAGCCGGGCATACCTCCACCGTATGCTCCACCGTGTCCTCCGGGCGATCCACGCAGTGATGACACCCGGGCGTTTCCTCCCGCCTTATCCGAAACAGGTACCTCCCGAAACAGCCGTGTCCGGTGAGGACCTGCGTCAGGCGGAAGGTGAGGACGCCGTGGCGCCTCTCCAGCCACTCCTCAAAGAGGGGACTTATCGCCGCAATAGTGGCGTGCCCAGCACTGGGTTGCGACAGTCGTACTCTCCATGCCGCCATGAGATCCCGTCGGAGCTCTGTCCGCTGTGCCGCGATTTCTCGCGGCATCGGAGTCAAGCCCCGGCGTTTCGCCTCCCCGCGCCACTCCCAAATATGCGCGAGGACTTTTGCCTCCAGATCCCATGGTGGCAATCCGGCAAGGAGGCTCGCCGCCTCACCGGAGACCGTGCGGTATCCCCGGACCAGCCGGGTGGCCATGACCCTCTGGGACGCGTTCAACCGGCGGGCAGGCCGCCGCCTCAACGAATGCGCCCACACCGGTGCCCCGTACAGGGCCATGGACCGCACGATCCCCGACTGTAACGCCACCCTAACATTTACATTTACACAATATTCAGAATTGTAATATTTAGGGCTTCTGTATACATAAGACATTTGTATGAACAATTTGAAATTTGTAATAACATCCACTACATAACTGCCAAAGAGCGCACTCAATTATTTTATATGACAGGTTAATGCACCTACAATTATTTACATAGACAGGCATTGCCTTCGAAATTTTCAGAAATAAACCAGGTCACAAAGCAGAGGATATAGAGGCATGTCCTTAAAAAAAATCTTTTGACGTTCACCTGCACTGGACACACGTGGTGGACTTCTATCAACTCCCTCTCACAGAGAGGTCATGTCACAGAAATTATAAAGCGCAGTTGTGTTGTAGGAAAGAAACAATGGATCCCAGAAAGATGTTTACGACTACTTGCCATTATTACGAAAAGCTTACATCGTCCTTATGTGTGCCGACAAAAATTGGGATTGATCTAACAGAAATGTCGCGACAAAATCGTTACAAAAACTCATTTGTAACCGCCCTAACTTAAGGCTATAAACTGTTATAAAGAAAAATATGAAACGCCTTGTAATTTCATGTTAAGGAAAAAATTACAGTTGGTAACTTGAATGCTACAATTTATGGTATAATTAGTCACTGTTCCAAGTCGCCGCGGACACATATGTATTCATATTTCTAACAGGTTCGCTAGAGTTATTTTGTTTTATTTGCTAACGATGTATGTATGTACGATTTTTGTGACTGTAATTCGTGGCATTTCTAAATAGAGACTGCTTGAGTCATATTTATATACTTAAAATCATTAGCAAATTTTTACTTTGCCATCATTTTCATTGACTACATCTAAAATTCGAATTTTCTATAATCGAATACAACATGGATTACCGTCGTTATGGTTTAGTCATAGACGCTATAAGACTAGTCGTTTTAAAAAGTTTACAACACCCTTAAAAATAATGTCAAAAATGAGCTGCAATGAAGATAAGTAAAAACACGTTATGTTCAGCAAAAGCTGTTTAAAAAGATGATAGCTGCTGCAATGCCTTTGACAGGATGCTTTTTCATATATTAAAAGTATAATCATGTAGGTAAGTGTTGATATTCATGAAATTCTATGTCATTTGCGCCCTGTTTCTAGAATTTTCTAACAATATGAGCAAAGTAACAAAACATCACGCATTTATTCCACGAAGGGTTGGGCAGAGGTGTACCTATACACAGTACACCCACATTTCGCCAGTTATGTTTAAGTCCCATTTAATAGGAAGCGAGCCTATTGCCATCAACCGGGCACAAATCCAGACTACGGGCTAGTACTTAGAAATTCCAGATGGAAAACACACTCGAGGATCGAATCCAGGACCTCATGCTCAGCAATAGCGCTTGTGACCACTAGACCAACGAGGCAATCGACGTAAAGTAGCATTCTGAAATCTCCCAATCCATTATTGAATAATGCGTAAGTACTTTAATCTATTAGATGGTTAAAGATAGAATTATCAGAATAACATTCAAACAGTTTTGGAATGGTAATAACATAATGATAATCTATTATTGGCTCAATGATAATGTCAGCATTTATGTTTTCAACATTTGTTGTTTAATTTACAGTTGAGTTGCGAAATATTGGGCCAGCTATTTGCCATCGACTCGCTAAAACAAAGTTTACATAGCTGGAAAGTTCTGTTATTACAATAGTAGATTATAGTACCTATTATTTGTAATAGCCACTATAATAAATTGTGCACTAAATGTTGATGCTTCGCATATTATTAGATGATGTCGAACTCGAACTGGGGGCTTTCATATTTCAGGGGAAATTAACATAACATAACATCAGGCTTGTATTCCCCAAAAGGCTAGGCAGATATGCACCTACATATGTATAGTGTATTCATAATTCGCCAGTTATATTTAAGTCCCATGTAGTAGGGGGCGAGCCTATTGCCATCTAACGGGCATAAATCCTGACTCCGGGCTGCTACTGAGAAACTCCAGATGGAAAAAACACTTTGCCTGGCCTGGGAATCGAACCTAGGACCTCATGCTCAACAATAACGTTTGCGAACATTAGACCAACGAGGCAATCAGCGTACGGTGTGGCGTCAGTGTACGGTGAAACCATACACTACGACTAAGCATTTTTACGTAACTTCATTAATGAATATCAATTAAGCAATTAGTACTCGATTAGCGGTCATCGCGTGTGCTCCCTCGCTCCTTTATATTATAGCCTTTGGTCTGTTAAATATATCTATTTTTACCTTACATCGCAGCAGTATCATTGACTATCTTCCAACCTTCTACAGTCAGGGTCGATTACTAATATTCTAGTCAACGAGTGCTTTATTGTTCAACTTTTTGCAGCAGTCTCGGAAAAATATGAACAAAGTTCGATTCGGAATAGTATGTAGATGATTATTTTTAAAAAATAGGTTCCGCTCGCAAAAATTGCAAAAGTTATAAACAATTTACTGTGAAGAAGAGGGTTTGGCTTTTTGCAAATATCTCAAAAAAAATTAAGATTTTTGAAATATTTAAAAAAGAGGAAATTTCCTAAAGAAAGTCCTGACTCCCGGAACTATAGGACCAATATTTATAATTTTTCCAAAAGGGGTGAAAATACGGCCGAATACGGGTACTCTGGCTTTCGCAAGCCACGCGCACTTCGGACACTAATAAAAATTATTTAAATATATTAAATATGAAAATTAAGATATTAAAAATTCAGGCACTAGAACAATAAACCTGCATGTCTAATTGAAAAATCGTGATTTTTCAATTAGACATGCAATTGTTAAACTTTAAATCTGAGGTTTTTTTTTCCTTCCTTGGAGATTTTGAAAAGCTACAGAAAAAAATAAAAAATGTTTGAAATATAACAAATAGAGAAAGTAAAATATAGATTTCACTACCTATTTGTTAGAGAGAAAAAAAACAATGCTGCGTTCAGCAGAAAGACGTCCACGTCCACTGCTGAACATAGGCCTCCCCCAAACACCGGCACTTAGTCCTGTGATGTATTATTTATACTAGCTCCTTATAATATAATTTGATCAATCCGAACATTGTTTCTATGTAATACTGTGTTTATTTGCAAGAAAACAGTGTTTGACTCAACAGTATACTGCACAGTAAAAAGTCACAAAGTTTACCTACATAGTTATAAGTTCGACACCGGTGCAAGTTTAAAACTATAGTGTACAACTTTGTATCCTACAAATACCTTCCTATCTCAGCCTTAGGCTATGCTGGTACCTCTAGGAGTCTATCACGGGAAGCGTCGCGAATTCCTAACAAGATTACAAGTTTCATAGTCGCAATTATTATACTTGCTTTCCAAACCAAATATGGTAATAGGGATGATGCCTGGGTCAAGAAAAAAGAAATTCTATTTAGTCCGTCAGTCAGATAATAAAAAAATATTAGACCCGTATTTTTTTACTTTATCATATTAATAAAAAATGACTTAGATACAACGCATTAAAGTTGGGGAGTGGGGGTTGATACGTCAGAAGTATGTATAAAATCTACATACAAGTGACGTCATGGCACAATGTATCGCCGTAGTCTTTTGATAACGTAAAAAAAGAAATAATACGTGATCGTACTTTTTTCATAATCTACATTACGGACATAAAACATTTTTGAGTCATCTACCTATTATGATTATGGTTTTTTGTAACAAATGTTTTGATTTAAAAGACTTTCCGTGGAGTTTCTTGTCTGTTCTTCTCCATAGAAACAAACTACGCTTTGGAATGAGCAACCAGCTTCATCTTTTTGACTGACCGACCCCTTGACAATTCATCAGGCCTGTAATTTGTTTAATTGAAATAAATTCTTTGAGTTGGAGTTATAAATTCCATTACCATTATAAATTCTAAAATACCGCTTTCAATATCAAAACATGAAAAGCCTCATAAAAATAAACAAAACAAAACAACAAAGAAATCCAACAATTTACCTCTAAATTGAATTCAAATAATCACAAAAATTAGATTAATAAAGCCTGTATAAGCACAAATTACCCAAGTAACTCACCAAACCAGAACTTAATTGAAAAACAGTCCGTACTCCTACATGGAATTAGCTAAATATATTAGTGCAACTAAAGTCCATTTGGAACTGTACTGAAACTATTTTATTACATTGTCGTAAAATGAGACCTGTATTTACCAAGAGAGTGATTTAATTGTGTGCTGTTAGTAAACTTATGCACCGCTAGTTCACGATCTGATTTAGTTGTATTAAACAGAATTAGTGCTCGTGGCTAAATAATAACACGGGTCGATCGTAGGTTAAACTACGCTTGCCGCGTTCGGTTCGTGGATGGGTGACCATCCATTAGTAACCCCTCCGTGCCGAAATGCATTATTTCGAGGTTTCTTGTTTGGCGTCCGCGGGATCCGAACTTTTAAAATGATCTACTGGGTATCTATTATGGCTACAAAGATAAAGTTCTGTGGCGGACTGGTAGTCAAACAGGCGGTGGCGCGTAGACTTAGTAATAGTCCCGTTTGGGTACGGGATTCTTAAAAAGGCGCTTAGTTGTAAGCGCCACTGCTGAGCATTAGGCCCTGCGTGTATGAGGATTCGATTCCCAGGCCGGGCGTGTTAGTCCTGGCGCAGGGGAGGTCGCACCAGGCGGCGGCCGATCTAGCAACACACGGGGTTGGTCGTGGCCAGAATCCGGCAGTTGGGACTCGAGGTGGCCCTGCACAAGTCCGAGGCCATGTGTTTTCATGGTCCTCGGAACGCGCCACCGTCGGGTTCCCAAATAACGGTAGGAGGGGTTCACATCGGCGTCGAGTCGACGATGAAGTACCAAGGACTCGCCCTTGACAGTCGGTGGAACTTCGTGGAACACTTCCGACGTTTGGCTCCAAGACTGGAGCGGGCCGGGGCTGCCTTGAAGCGGCTCCTGCCCAATCTAGGTCCAAACGCCTCCTGACGGAGGCTATACGCGGGAGTCGTGCGGTCCATGGCTCTTTACAGGGCACCGGTGTGGGCACGTTCGTTGAGGCGGCGCCCAGCCCACCGGTTGAACGCGTCCCAGAGGGTCATGGCCACCCGGCTGGTCCGGGGATACCGCACCGTCTCCGGTAAGGCGGCGAGCCTTCTTGCTGGTTTGCCACCATGGGATCTGGAGGCAAAAGTACTTGCGCATATTTGGGAGTGGCCCGAGTAGGCGAAACGCTGGGGCTTGACTCCGATGCCGCGAGAAATCGCGGCACAGCGGACAGAGCTCCGGCGGGATCTCATGGCGTCATGGAGAGTGCGATTATTGCAACCCAGTGCTGGGCACACCACTATTGCGGCGATAAGTCCCCTCTTTGAGGAGTGGCTGGAGAGGCACCACGGCATCCTCACTTTACGCCTGACGCAGGTCCTCACCGGACATGGCTGTTTCGAGAGGTTCCTGTTCGGTATCAGGCGGGAGGAAACGGTAGAGCATACGGTGGAGATCTGCGCGGCTTGAGCAGAGCACCGCCGTGTCCTCGTAGAGGCGATCGGTGGCGGAGATCTCTCGCATCCGGCCCTGGCCCAGGCCATGGTACGGAGCGAGAGGGCATGGGAGGCCGTCACCTCCTTCTGCGAAGCAGTAATGCTCGCGAAGGAGGAGGCGGAACGCGTGAGGGAGAGGCAAATTTCGCGCCCTCACGCCCCTAGCCGCCGCAGGAGACGCCCTGGGCGTCGGGAATCGCAGGCCGATTCCGGGCCACCGTAGGCGCGGGTTTGCGGACAGTGAGCAATGGGTAGCTCGCCGTCCGGTAAGGACCAGGCCCGGGTAACCGGCACGTTGTGTTCCACGCGCGCCTCAAAGAGATGTCAGCGAATGAAGGGGTCCGATGTGACCGATGCCTGCCGGGGTTGCGGGAAAGTCCGAAAGAGATACCATGGCCCCTGGCATTGCACAGGCAACTGAAGGAACACGGGTGGGTTTTAGTCAGTAAGAGTCTGACACGCCCTCTCGCTTCGCCCAGAGCGGAAGAAGTCATTTGATGATTTCCCACCCAAAAAAAAAAATGGGTTTTTCTAGCTGGATTTCTTAGTAGCAGCCCGGAGTTTGGATTTATGCCCGTTTATAGGCTTATATGATAGATAGATAGATAAATCATTTATTTAGTGCACACAAAAAACAGCACAGCATACAAAAGCACGATTAAATAATTACTAAACTGCAAGGTGCCAATATACAAACAAATATAAAAAAAAGAAAAAACAAGACATTGTGATAACACTATTGGCTATGACACACTTTAACGAACATAAAAAGGTGCGGTATGCATACATGACTTTATCGGAAGCACGTAAAAATTAACATTTCCTCCCCAGTACTGATACTGCTAAAAAAAGGGTTTAATAAATGGTGTCTGACATTGATTACGACCTTCGTACACTGTCGACCAATGATATGCATCAATAATAAAGGTGTGTTCCGATGTACCTCGGTTTTATTAATACCGCTACGGTGTATCAGTACTGCTTAGCATAATAACACACGAACAAACCAAGCAGCTACAGCTATAACAGTAGAAACGCAACACAACATTTACTTCTACGTATTTTTATCCATACGAAAGGCTAAAACCATAACTTTTCCTTTTATGCCGTCCAAAAAAAGAGAAATATCGTTATCGAATAAATGGCACGGACGTTGATTACGGCTCAGTACACTGGCGGCCAATTGCTGATCACATATCGGACACGACTCCGGAACAAAATGGCCGCCAGATTATCTGCTGCGGAAAAAATATCAACTTTATTTTTGCTTTATGAATATTGGAAAAATAAAAGGGTTTTATTTGTTCTCAAAATGGTGGATGCTGACTGTTTTTTTATTGGACTTAATACCTTTAAGTGTGGTTTAACAGGGGTTGTATTCGTTCAAAAATAGGTACTGCTAGGTACAGGTAGGTTGTAAATTCTGATATGCTTGCACGACTTTTTATTTATTGTACTGGCACTTTGACGGTTCTACAATATTTACGTCTGCAATAATTTGCTTACTCAATAATCAGAATAAAATAACCATAAGATATTAAATTCCCAAATTAAATGCAGATCATAATCTACTTACAAAAATACCTGATTACATAATTATCTTGTAATCCCACTGGATCACGGCCACGCACCGGACGCTTATGTTCAATACCGGAAATTTTCCGGACAGAGCGTAGTTTCGGTAATTTTTAGGGACACGATATATCGATATTGACGGCCGATACCATCAAATCTGATGAATCTGTTGCTATCAATTATGGCTATCATCGTTGGAGATTGTTGCTTCTGACGCCATGATGGATGGACTTTGTGCGTAATGAATAGAGCTGTGTGGTTGTTAGTTATTATTGTAACCTTAATGTATTGCGTTATAATATTTTTCCTCAATAATTATTCATTCATGTTTATTTTCTCGTTCCATTAAATATATTGTTATTTTTTTTTGCGGTATAGTATTTTCGCACAAGAAATAGACAGCTGGCTAATTTAAAACTTAAAATATATGGCTGAAAATTTAATATTTATCAAAAAAATTACTAGCGACGACATCACAATATTATTTAATTCTGCTACTTATCCACACCTAAAAGAGTTCATAACAGGGTATTCACAAAAACTTTTTACAATTTACAAAACAATGCTACAGCCAGGAGCACGTGAAAACTTATTCTGCAACATTTTTGGCTGAAGTATGTGACAGCCGCACTCTAGTTATCTTTTTCCAACAAAATAACCCGAGTCGTTGCACAAAAATCTACCTACCGACAGGAATCTCGCTTTCCGATAGTCGAAAAATGTGCGATGCAGTACAAAAATACAAAAAAAAGGAACAAAATAAAAAAATACATCTCTCCGGGCAGTGATTTACAGCGCTTTGATTGTCGACGAAAACTCGAATAAATATTTATGGTTGGCTGTTACGCGTGACACCGAGTGTAATATGACGTCACAACGCATAAATCTGGTGCAACATGCGAGTTTGTTTTTTTGTTAATTTTTTTATTAAGTTTTCTGCTGTGATTGGTGAAAATTGGTTCGAATTGAGAATTTATTATTGGCTCGTGTTATTCACTTTGATATTTTTTCTTTGCCCTGTAAACTCTCTAGGGAGTAATAAGCCTTTTCACAGGGACGTTACTGCCCTTTATCTTGTGGTCTTCATATCGACTCTATTTCCAACAATTTCTCGTCTATTTGCACCATTTGCGCTGTCGATAAGCGGCAATAGCTCAATGGTTACGACGTCGGATTGGCAGGTTGATTGAGAGGCCGCGCGTTCGTGCCCCATACGTTTTACTATTCACATCAGCTTAATTGAAGGGTTATAGATACAATATACACCAATACAGTGATAGGTATAATTCTTTGAAATAATTTTGTTGAATACAAAATTAATCCGTTGAAATAAAAGTAGGTCATCCTAATTAAAGTCATATTATACATACATAAACTCACGCCTTCTTCCCATGGGGGTAGGCAGAAACTACAGAATGCCACCTGCTACGATCCTTACATACTCCTTTTGCCTCGTTTACGTTCATACATCTGGTCATACACGCACGCCGGTTGCGAGTACTACGCACCTGTCCTTTCTGAAGAACATTACCAATAAGGTCAGTATAAATATCCTCCTAGGGCGTCCCCTCATCTGCCTCATCTGCCACATCTACCTTGTAAATACATTTTGTTAGTCGTCTTTCATTCATCCTCTCAACATGACCAAACCATCTCAGCATTTACCCTTTTCAATTTTTGTCACTACACACTACATCTTCTTTTAACTCACACCGATGTCTTATCATTTCTCAGCCATTCATAGTTCGACCTATTATATATAAATATATATATTTATTTTTATATATTGGTATTACTGCTCCTCTATGCAATAGTTAGTTACAGTTTTGGTTAAAATAGTTACCGTTTGTAACAGAATATTTAAATACTCTATAACTTTCACGGTTTTCCGGTAACAAGCCAGGACTTGTTCGTATGTAGAATGTTGCGTCCACTCTCCAGCTTACTCATTTGTTTAAAATGTATGAATGAGTAAGCTGGAGTTTAAGTTGTGATAAATGATTTTACAGCCTTTATTTTCAGAAAGTGCAGTGGTTAAGCGATTGACTGCTGCGCTGCGTGTCACGGGCAGCAATTGATGAATATTTTAAATCATAGAAGTGACGAGGTTCTCTATTTGTGAGAAAAAAACGCCAATTTCATAGGTACCCAATATTTATAACTTTCCGACATGAATCGTTGGGCAGTTGCCCGCCAGACCCGACACAAGTGAGGTCGGAGGATCCTCCATCTTCTTTGGAAGATAAGTGAACTTAACACCCTGTTCCTCATACCTCTAAAGAATTAAGTTGGTACCTAAATCGTACATTTCACTCATCATTATTAGGGGAAGACCAAAGATACGATGGATGGACTGTGTGAAAGATAATATGGATGGAAAGGGGGTGACTACCCAGATGATGACAAATAGAGAAGTATGGAAGGAAAAGACATGTTGCGCGGAGCCAAATAAATTGGGATAAGAGCAGCAGAATGATGTTATTATTTTTCTTAGCTGAGACATTGCTTGCACATACCTACATGGTATCGGAAAAGGATGCAACATTTTGATTTGACTAACCGAGTGGTTCCTAGAACAGACGACACTGCGAATATTATATTTGATAATAATACTGGCTATAGATATAATTATGTATGATTAATATCAGTTTCTTTTTGTTTTTATTATAATAGATATTTGCACACCTGTTTTAAGGTAGGATATGTTTTTGAACTTCTAATGTATGTATCACCTCGTGTACTCGTACCTACTCATAATTGAGCAAATAAATGATTTGATTTTTATCACTTATCAGGGCATTTTTATAGAAGAATGATAACTATACCACGATTGAAATGGTGGCAGTTTTAAAACAAACATGCCAAACCATAAAGACATCACAATTTTTTAGACCGTTTTCAAGAATTCGCAATAATTATATTTATTGAGATTGCACTTAATAAAATTAATAAATAAAAAAACCACCTATTATACTAACCTTACCATACTTTTTTTTTACAAAATGTTTGTAACATGCGTTTAAATAAAATATTATCTTAATACAATTTTATCCATGCAATTTTTTTTTAAACATTGCCCCACACTAGGAATTTTTCCTGTATCGTGGGAGCGTTTACAAACATTTAAACTCACATACCCAAACAGCCAGACCCGAAACAACTACTTGTAGGTCATACAAATATTTGTTCCGTGCGGGAATCAAACCCTCGACACGAAGTGCAGCAGTCAATCGCTTAACCACTGCGCCTCTAATTTTGATTCGGAATTTTGAGAATTTCCAGTGCAATAACAACTACTGTCATAGAATATGTAACACGGGACAAGGGCAGGAAGATGATGAGTGTCATAGAATATAAAAACGAGTGTAGTTTTAAATAAAAGACACTGCTACCATTCTCTTCAAGATGAAATTTTAAAGTATAATATCCTAATATCGTTGAGATGAAGTGAAAAAACTTCATAAAAATTACGGGACTATAAAATATGCTAACGAAGATATTCAAGTTTAGATTATTATATTATGCTTATTAATACCAGTCACGTAGTCATGACGCTTTGTTATAAGTTTTCGCATATCATCAAAACAAGTTTCAACTAAAAATGACTGCGCAGGCACGGACTAATTACGGCAAGATATTTTACACAAAAAATATTGTATACAATATTAGTTGAGGGAGAGCACAGCTGTTCAATAATTTACCAGAGAATTTAAAAAAGTTTTTTTTTTTTTTTTAATCTTAAATATTACATGTATGTAGGGTTGTAACGTCACCAACATAATTATAATTACTTACTCGTAGATGTAAGCACTTTGTATCTTATAAGTGAACTGTTATCTAAGTTCCTGTGAGAAAGAGAAATTTGGGGGTTTATTTATAAACATTTCTTAAAGTTAAGTGTAAAGGTAAGTGAGTGGTGAGTGAGTGAGGTAAGCCGATGGTCCCGGCTGTCAATCGTGGATCTTTAACAGTCATTACGGGTCGCCAGAAGCCCGAAATTCTGACAACCAGTCTTACCAAGGGGTATCGTATTACCCGGTTACTGGGTTGTGGAGGTCTGATCGCTCCATGTAAAATACTGGTACTCAGGTCAGCTGCATCAGATTATACTGTAAACCAACCCCAATATAGTTGGGAAAAGGCTAGTCAGATAAGCTTAAAGTTAAGTGACGTTCAAACGTCAAAAAAGTATGGATATACAGTCGCTAATCCTTACTTAACTTAAAGCAACGTTTATAAATAATCCCCAATTTCTTTAAACCTTTCATAATTCTCTTGCCTTTATCTCAATTTATAAATTATCTAGCCAAACTTCACAGACATAGCGGGTATCAATATCTAATCCTGATTAAACAAACTAAAAGATTTTCTAAGCTCTTAATTTGATAACGAGAACAACGGCCGCGGTCAGTGACTGAAACAGCATCGATTTTTAAAACCCTTTTCAACAACATAATTAATATTGAATAATTAATGTGAATTCTCAAATAGATTTAAATCTATCTAAAGAAGCACACTCTAAAAGTGTTCAATTAAAATAAATAATTGAGAAGCCTTTTTATACGACTTAATCAGGTAAAAAGCCATTTACTGCCTTTGACAAGATAAATGACATCAAGACTATTTAAATTCACTGAAAGCACTAACTAATGCACTCAAAGCTAATACTTTGAAGTCTCCAAACATAATATTACTTGATACATTAAAGAGTTTTCATGACTACGGCTTTCTTAGTAAGATGCCATTTCAAAAGCACTTTCTTAATTAGCAGGTAGGTATTAAATCACCTAGAAATTTCAACAATATTATTTTAAATGACTGTTTTATGAAGTTTTGTGATGCGCACAAAGAAACTTTTCACAAGATATGGACTAAACTCTTCCCTCGTACGTCACGTTACCTCAGCAATTAATACAATTATTTATTAAAACTTTATGCACCAATAAAAAATATACTGTACAAAAGCGGACTTAACACATGGCAGGTGGAACATGAGTGATAGATAACTCGAAAAAGAATTAATACTAATACATAGATACCTACTGACATACATGTAAACAAAATGGACATAGCCAAAAGAAATAACATTATGTAGATGCGAAAACGAATCCAGCAAATCAGCGCTGGGATGATTCTGCCAACTTCTAACAAATATTTTCATGTGCCTTCAATGAAACCAGAGTGGTGATGGAACGAAGATTTTTACTATGAGCAGAGCATAAGTATTAAAAATGGGAATTCAGGTAAGAAAAAGTGTGTTTGTCGAGTTTAGTAAACAACTTAGATTGAGCCCTCAATTCTCTGCGCTGACGAATGGGTAACCATTTTAAAATCAATCGATGCGCGGATATATTCGATCCAAATTCAAAAGTCATTTATTCAAACTAGGCTGAGAATCAGCACTTTTCGAACGTCAAAATTACATAAGACAATCCCCCGAAAACGCCCGCCCTTCACCACTTCCTAGTGCTTTAGCTGGGAAGAAGAAATAGCGCAACAAACTCCCCAGCAGCACAGCTGTCTGTTCAGTTAGAAAAACTTTAATACTACCTACATTATGATAAAACTTACGAAACTTCTATACAATAGTACATAATTATGATACATTGTCATACTTACCAAATTGAAAACAGTTATAAACAACACAACAATAGTTATGTGTAACAGAATTGAATGCAGTTATTGAGAAGGAGGTCTAGTTTATTGAGGAGATCTGCATTCAGCTCATAGTAACACACATCACCAATCCATCACCACATGAACCTGTATCAGATTCTGAATAGCCGTATAAATATGTCCCATGACTGACTTACACGTATCACCCTGCTTATCACTTAAATTTCTTATCTGTCATTTATTAAAACCTCCTTTTTTATACCTATGAAGTTATGTCAGTCTTAATTCCCCTCAAAACTCCAAACATCCGAACAAAACAAGATGGATCCGAAAAAATACGAGAATTCATTTCCACATTTTTGGTAACACTTCCTAATCTATTCCCATTTCTTCTCCCAACACGTTCGCTAGTTACGGCCCTTTATCTCCCCATAAGGTCGATAACTCATGCTAGTGCCTTCCGCTATAGGGATTAAGGTCTATTTTCAGGTTAAATATAGGTTTATTTTGTCAGGTGAGATGTTCTTTATCGAGACCGAGAAATATGTCTGAGATTATATTTTTGAAAGGTGTGATGGGTGAGTGAGTGTGCGAAGAGTGTTTCCGCGTTACTGTATGTACACGGAATATGTGTGTTTCGATCGAGTATTCTGTTCAACTTTCTGACAACCACTCTTATCATGGTTTACTGTGTTAGTAACTGGGTTGTGGACGTCAGATAGGCAGTCACTCCATGTAAAATTCTTGTATCTCTACTCCTACTCCTGCATCCGGTAAGACTGGAAGCCGACCCCAACATAGTTGGATAAGGGCTAGGCAGATTGATTTAACTTTAGTATAAGGACATGTTTTAAAACAAAGTTTTCATGTAAAATGTATTCACCAATATAAATGCTTATTTTTAACATTTTTAACCTTAAATTAATTGATAAATATAACCGCCAGACCGCCCATTGTGTCACTTTATGTAAAATTTCTATATTTGTATCTGTTATTAATTATGGTGTTTAGCATAAAGAGTATTCTAGTATATTACAATATTCTATAACTCTCACATTAATATTTCGATATTTGTAATTAATTAGCGTCACCCACATGCAAAATCGAATTTATAACATCATAATACCACACCAAATAATTAATTATAACGGCAAGCAAAGAGAGGGTATTACCAGTAATTCCATTTAAAAATATCCATTGATTTTAAAAACTTGTAGTGCGGTGAATTATGGTCTGTCTACTTTATTGCTCTATGAATTCGAAAAATGTTTTGAATTTATCTCAGCGCTGTTCAGTCACAGAGTAGAATGAAATGATTTATTATCCAGGTAGATTTTCAACCACGGTCGCTAAAGCGGATTTCAAAGTTAAGGAAATAAAAAGACTTTTCTAAAGCATCTTTCTTATTTTTTTACGTATCAAAGAAAACAATGTTGCTTGAAAAATGATGTTTTGTTTGTTTATGCATGACTGTGTTAACTTAAGCTTTTGTTGGGTTTTCTTAAAAAAGCGCTGGTATGCATCATATAAAAAAAAATAAGGGATTTCCATCGGACAGCTTTTGAACACGGTTCATTGGTGAAATTCGCCTATTTCACCAATGAACCGTGCTCACAAGCTGTCAGTGTCAATACTCCCCATCAATGAGTGAGTGATACTGACAGCTCTTGAACGCGTTTTAGATTGTATTGGTCGCGTTCAGTTTCTCTTATTAATTCTGTGCAAAACTGTGCATTTCTGTATACAGTGGACAACGCTTCTTGAACAATGTAAAACTCAGGTTATTTTATCACATTTCCTTGAACTCACTTTGGAGTAATCGATTCAATGATTTTCTCAGTAACCAACTATCGTGGTAACCAAATGGTAGTTTTATACGTAAAATAATAGTATTGTTAGTTTGTTTCTGCCAAAGGAATACTTGGTAAAAGTACACCCTTTTGGTATTTGTATTTTTTTACTCCCACATTTATTGAGACTGCCTCTTTTGTCTAGGTAGTGGTAGCAAGCACTAACGTTGAGCATGAGATCCTGGGTTCGACTCCCGGGACGGGCAAAGTGTTTTTGGGTTTTTCTATCTGAATTTCTCAGTAGTAGCCCGGAGTCTGGATTTGTGCCCGGTTTTAAGGGCAATTAGATACACCTCTGCCTAAACCTTCGGAGAAACAATGTGTGATGTTATGTAAGTTATTAACTAAGACACACGATCGTCTTTGACCTTTAACTCTTATTCAAGGCATCCAAAGATTGTTCTTGTAATTGCAATTAATTTGGAAAGCAATTAACAAATCGTTAAGTTCTTTATCGACCATTAAGACTGAAACTTTCGATAAGAAAAGCCATTAATGGTATTTAAACTCAAACAAAATGTTTTTAAAGTTCTCTAAAGTTAAAAGCCTTAAGATTATAAAATATGTGTTTTGGGAAAACTCTCACAGAAATAGCTCTCATAAAGAGTTGAGAACTAGAAATACGTGATTTTTTGTTTTTTGCATGGACTGTGCTTAACTGCTCTCAAAACGTTGAAGAAAAACATCGAGAGAAACTAGAATGTTGTAGAACCAAAAATTTGAAGACATCTGACATCTACCAACCCGCACTAGGCACGCGGGGTGGATAACAGCTTACTCCTCCTCGAAGAGAGAAGGCCTGTGTTCCAGCGGTGGGAACATTATAGGCTAGTAATGCTGTGCTTAATTACGTTGATTAGATTTTTATTGTTAGTGTCTGTATAAAAGGAAACAAACAAAAAAAAAAAAAAAAAAAACTGTTCTATATACAGGTTGCTAAAACCACTCGATAGTTATTATTCTACAGTTTTCGCTGTTGGAAGAATTCCAGAATATCATTTACCGACCCAAACCCTAGGCCTAAATTTCTAGTTCCTAACCCACATAACATTGGTTTTAAAAGTTAAACTTTTAAATTAGGAAGAAAGAAGAAACAAATAAAGAAAAAGTATTTATTGTGACACAGGAAGATCACAAACTAAACTAAACACACGATGTTGAAACTATTAAATAAAAAACAATATACAACGTTAGGACTAGGTATAACATCAACCTGCAATAGAAACGAAAAATACACTGTACGGCATGAAATCGGATTTTCACAAAGAAGTTTTGATTTTCTAGCTACCTTCGTTCACATTATTTTGTGAACACAGATTCACTATTCATGTGTAAATGGGAAACATCATACATTTTTGCATGCACTTAATAGCTGAACATTTTTTATTGCCGCAGTTTCTATAAACATACTATGCAATGTTTATTTATCAGTAAAAGACAATAAAATAAAAACCATGGGTAGACTGGCTAAATAATAATTCTCAATTAGTCAATTCGTGATCGAATGAAACTGGTTTTAACAATTTATTATTAGGATTATAATAATTATCATCAAAAGTCAATAGTATTACTGTGGGCTGAAGCGAACCCGAGGCACACATACGTGAGTCCATCAATGCCTGGTTTTGGCCTAGGCTTGTATAGTACCTACTTTTCTCAAATAATGCCCAGAAATTCAAACTAAGTAAATTCCAGAATAAATGACGAAAAACTATATTTTTTCACGGCCATTTGTTTCTTCTTTACTTTAAACATTTCTATTTGCAAACTAAATCGAAATTTAAATGAAATCATTGATAATTTACGTCCTTGGTGGCCATGTCTGGTGTTCTGTGAGAGAAAGTATGCCAGGGAGTCCACTGTTCCACGTTAGTTTTAATTAAATTATACACAATATAATTCATAATATTAATCTTATTATGTTTCTATGTTAATTAATGTAATTGGTGTTGTACCGTTTTAATTAACTATAAATAAATATTATATTATGTGTTGAAGTAAATAGTAATTTATTTGTCCGCTAAATACGACGGCGATACGATTTACATATAAACATTGCCGGCTTGGCACTTGCATTCGACTAGTACAGCAATTTCGATTTATCTAGAAGAAGTTTGTCAAAAGTTCTGGTATAATTCTACCATCAAGAAGAAATTATTTTAAAACAGATATACAAATTAGACACCTAAAGGGCTAAAGCGATTTTTATCCAACTTAAACCTACATTTACAGCCATATCTCAGCGCTTCCATAGCAGTCACTTACAGCAAAAATAAGCCTGAAAATAAAACATGCATTATTAAACCCATACGTTTCCAGTAACTAACATCTTGGTTTACATACCTGCGGTGGAGCAATATATTCTGACTCATTGGGGCGACTAAACGAACGAATTCAACAGTTAGTGAATTTTAAAGTAGGTTTATTCTTGGGGGCCTATGTCCCGCAATGGACGTATTTCGGCTGTAATGATGACTCAGTAGTGGATACCTATAAAATAACTTCTTACACTTGAATATTTCAGTTTTCCTTCAAGACTCTGAGGAGACCTCTCTCCACTACAATACTAATCAGAAAAAAAAATGGGAACAGAATTATTCTTCTTCTTTCCGTATGGTTAGTGACTAACCTAGTGTCAGTTTTACAGCCGCCCATGGGCATCTGGCTTGGCTTCACATGCCGTCGAGAAATATCTCTCAGGCATGCCAATTTCCTAGGATGTTAACCTTCACCATTTTTGTAGCAAAAGACAAAAAATCAGAGAGGAAAATCATCAGGCTGTGCAATGAAGAATATCATAATTACCTATTTCTGGTGAATGAAAACCTTCTTAGAAGTGCCCGTAAAATCAATTATTTAATTCATGATTATGCCATTAAAAAAAATCGACTTGATGTCAGTCGTGAAAACGCAAATAAGTTTTTGGACAGTCACAAAAAGCAAAAAAACTAGAGCAATAATATATAATAGCCACCAATTTGACCTCAAACTACGTCAAAATGTCTACACCAGTGGTTCCCAGCCGTTTCTTGACTAGGAACCACTTTGATATCTTTGTAGCAGGGACAACGATGTACAAGAAAAATAAACTTATCAATCCGAAAAAAAAACTTTAATCAAAAACAAAATAGTAACGGTAACGTGCGCTAACAATATTATTATAATAGAAAACATAACGTTTTTTGTAGAAAGTTAAATCAATTTTGAATCAATGTGACTTTTGAGCTTGCATCTTCTGCACAAGTTCGGTAATCCTAGGTCCAATTGTATTGCTCAAGCTACACGCAAATCATTACTTACTTACTTTCAATTGATTCCTGGCCATGTTTTTAATAACCAACAAAGCAGAAAACCCTTGTTCACATAAATCCTTCGCGGACCATATTTTGGCTACTGCGGACCACTGTTTAGGTACCACTGACACAATACGCTTCTCATTTGGGTCAATATAAGGAATGTCTCCCGCTGTTTTCATAGCCCTTCTGACATGCGTGCGAACACACCTGACGTGACAAAATGAATGTTCATAACACTGTCTGCGAGCGAATAACGACTGTAGCACTGTTAAGCGACATATTTGGCGACTCTCCTACATTCACTTGTCGCTTGCTGAAGAGGTATTATTATGAGTAAATAATAATAAAATTAAGCCAACAATTTGGTTTATTTGTTTTCTTTTTGTAGCAGGAATTAAGCCTAGTTCAGACTAGCGCGACGCGACTCGAACAATACAATTTCTAAGAAAACTTCACGGTATAACAATAACCGGTGTCGCGTCGCGCTAGTCTACACGAAGCTTTATCCTACCATCGTTAATAGTTCATCAGACACACACATACACACAAACGTATACCGGTACACTCTATATTTATTTAAATTTGTTTAATCCTGAATTTATTATATTGTAATTGGTTTTTGTTTTAATTTTAATAATATTTGTTCTGAGAATTAAATTTTATTTGCTTAAATTTTTCTTATCCTATTTCTTAATTTAATTTTAAGTAAGATAATATTATCACCTTTTGCTGCTTAAACTTGCTTAATTCTAACCTAAATGGAAGAAGTCACTGGCTCCTGAAATACAGGTACTCTAACCTAGCTCTGGAGCCAGGGTCTCAAATTTTTCTGTAACCTGTTTATGGCAATATTGAATTTATTTATTTATTCATTATAGTTTTGTCGACAAGCAGCACATTAAAGTGCTATGTTCCGGTTTGGTGAAATTATAGTCATTTTTTTTTTGTTATGTCCCTCGGTAAAGAATACAATAGCGATTGCATTCGTCTTACAGGGTACAACAAGACATAACAACACGCCTGTATTCCCCGAAGGGTTAGGCAGAGGTGTACCTATAGTACACCCGCATTTCGCCAGTTATGTTTAAGTCCCATGTAATAGGGGGCGAGCCTATTGCCATCAACCGGGCACAAATCCAGACTCCGGGCTGCTGCTGAGAAATTCCAGATGGGTAAATCCCAATGATATTAGAAGTAAAAAGACGTAGATAGGTTACCTACCTAATATTCTATCTTCAAAAACGGCACTATGTCACATTATTATATGACACGTGGAAGTAGCATGTCGTAATTATCGATGGAGCGAAAGAGACAAAACGAAGAAAATGTGGCTAGTTAGCCAACTTTTGACGTGCCACTTGCGGAACGTTTATAACCTATCTACCTCTTTTTACATATAATATCATTGGTAAATCCAATAATGGCCTGACCTGGGAATCCAACAGGACCTCATGCTCAGCAGTAGCGCTTGCGACCTCTAGACCAACGGGGCAGTTAGGAAGCATTTTAGTAATTATAGAAATAAATAATGATGCATTCAAATTATTAAAAAAAACGCGACGTATAGGGAATAATATCAGCTAGATTCATAAGATTATTTTTGTTGCTAGATTTTTTTCTTTCCCTCCAAACAATATTTTAATGTATCTGAAAGTGATAGGATAATTTACTCGTAAATGGAAAATTCCAGCCAGGCCCTACGTAAACCTACTTTGCAGTATCATACATTAGCATATCCTTACTATTTATTGGTCATAACATTCAAGCCTAGAAACGGCAGTAAACACTTTATCTCCGGGTATACAGGGCTGAGCTTATCATATTATAGACTCCCGTTTGTCATTACATCAATATTATGAACATTTAAGCCAGTGCAACAACGTCTTATTACGAGTAGTATTTGATAAATTATAAATTTCTGTAAATAGGTTTGTAACACTTTTACACGTCAATCATATTTTAAAAACTGGATGAGGTCGGCATTTGGTATCACTCTGAGAAGAAAGGCCGAAATAAACTCAGAGGTCTCAGTCTAATTTAAACATAACATAACATCACGCAGCAGATTAGACTATAGGTACACCACCTATAGTCTAATTTAAAATCCAGATATAATCTTGCTCAGATCAAGTGAAGACCATGACATAAATCAATCATTTTCCATGTCTGAAATGGTGTTTTGAGGAAAGAAACACACAGATTGAGTGGACCTGTCCAGTCAGTGCACGCACGCTTAGAAGTTGGTTCAATAGTTGTTATTGGGTTTATCAGATTGTCAAAGATTAATGGGATTCAATGTTGAACATGGCAAGACCTATTATTGTGTAGGAATAAAGAAAATAGTTCCTAGAATAATATAGACATTTGTACTTAAAAAAAATACCATATCTTAAGCTACCTACAGATTAGCAAAATTTTTGACGATGTGATCAAACAATATCGAGTAAACATGTAAGGAACAGACGATTGAAATCGTATTTTTTCGATCGATAAATCAACAATGCTCGACTTTAACCTTCATATTCATGCAAACAAGCAAATAATGCAGCAAGACAGTAACGATTGATAAAATCGAGTAAATCTGTAAGAAGATGACAGATCTTACTAGTCGTCAAAACAAGCATGGCATATTCAGCCTATAGTGTTCAAACTGCTAGGACACATGCCTTACTCTCCTATGAGACATAGTGGGCGGTAATCCACTACGCGGGCCCACTGCGGGTTGGCGGATGTCACAAGTTCTCGAATTTTTAGTTCTAGGACATGATGCATTCTTCACAATGTTTTCCTTCACCGTTTGAGAGCAGTGGTGATAAAGTAAATTACATATATTACAGCACTTGCCTGTCTACAAGTCGTAATTCAGGACCACTGCTCTAAAACACGCATAACGAGCGACAAAAAAGATCGTCAAAAATCGAGCACATCTGTAGGCACCTTTAGAGCCAATAGAGAAACTACTGCCCCGCAGTATGTTGACTTCAGAAACCTAATAAACTTGGAACAGAATCTATTCAAGCGTTTTTAACACAAGATATTCATAGAAAACGATCTTAAACCCAAATAGGTTAAAAAACAATTTCATTCCTATCTGAAACATAAAATTTCCTATACTAAACACAAATCTCGGTCATAAATCTCCCTTTGATAGATTACAGCTATAAAATCACGTACGACGATGAATGCCTGTTAATCTAACAGGGTGCACGCATTTCTGGTTGCTTTACGTCATTCAAAGCATTCGACCGTGGATATTTGGAGTGACGGACCAGTGACGTCATGCATCAATGGACAACACCAGAGGTCCGGTTTGTTCGATCGTGGAAAATTGTTAGGTCTCGTGGATTTAGGTGGTGTTCGAGTCAACGTGGATAGACAGGGTTTTGGGAATTTGATTGTCAGGGACAGGCTTAGGCTTTTGCGTTAAAAGTTATTTTGGGCTGGAGTCAATAAATGTATATCTAAATGAAATGCATTCATGGTCATAGGTAGGCGCATAACTTTAGAACGGCTTGAATTTTTTTTTTTTTTTGTTTTAAAATATTCATCCAGTGCAAATCAGGTACGGACGGTAAGAAAAAATCGGGAAAGTGCATTTTCTATGGAAATTTCGTAGTAATGGGATTTTTCGATAAAAGCAATTAGGGCTGCGTAAAAATATAGAAAAAAAAAATATTGTGACATAATTTCTTAACGAACTGTGCATTGAAATACGCAGATGTTTATATTATGTCAAAAATATAAAACGGTGTATCAATTTTATTTAACTAAATCCTAAAAGAAACGTCCTCTTTTCACCCCTGATATGAAAAACAATACCTAAGCTTTTAAGCAAGCGAAACCAGACTTAGAAAAACACAATCACGACACTTCAAAATAGAAAATAACAAAAAAGTTGAGAAAAAATCACATTAAATGGAAGCATTGAAAATTTCCATCAACAAAAGGGAATAAAGCTCAAAAGAAGCGCTTTTATTAGTCAAAAGACGGATAAAAAAATTGTGTAGGCGACAGTCACAATAGGCGAAGATTTGATGCTTTTAAATTCTCAAAGCTGCTAAATGAAATGAGTGATGATATTATAGAAAATACGTTTTATAATGTGACTTTAATGGTAACGTCTGTTTTGGAAGCGTTTAAGATGATAATGTGTTTGTCATCCTTTAGAAGTTCGTTATAAATATTTGTGAGATAACTTAAGTGTTATATTGTCGCATCGCAAACAATAGGAGTTATGTAGGTTCCTGTGAAAACTGTACTGAACAATCTGAACATGGCTGTTGATAGGCACCTTCATTTTGAAAGTTCTGAGACTACTTTATAAGAAATCTCCTCAATCCAAGTAATCAAGAATATTTGCTTTAAACAATAGGTAAGTGCCTCCACTTACTTACTGGACTCGAAACCGAAATAATATTCCTTACAAACTACGATATCGTACCGTTTAAGGATCGACTCTAAAGTCCAAATTTCCATTTCATTTGCAGGCAAAATTTTGCCAAATCTTTCGCCCTTAACGAGATTAAATCACTTAAAACTTTTAATCCGTTCCCTTTCTATTTCGAAGTCGGTAATGCCGCCGTATTTTGTGATACGCAAAACGCGATACGGTTTATCTGTGCCTTGTTGCTATCTTGACTTACCATTGTAACACGATTTTATTTAACATTTTCTTTTAACACAATAACAAAATGAAATGCAAAGGAATACCAAAGCCAGTAATTTTGTTATGCAAGCAGACGGCAACGTTTAAAGGAGAGCAAGAATAAAATTTTAGGAATACAAAATGACATTGTGTTACCAATTTTTGCTGTAATTATTATTTTTGCTGAAAAGTCCTGGCTGATGATGATTTAGACCTGAATAAACTTCAAATATCGTCATCAACATCATTTCAGCCAAAAGACGTCAACTGCTGGACATAGGCCTCCCCCAAGCACCGCCACTTCTACTGGTTCTGTGCCTCCCGCATCCAGCGTTTTCCTGCGGCCTTCACAAGGTCATCGATCCATCTTGTGGGAGGCCTTCCAACGCTACGTCTTCCGGTACGCGGTCGCCACTCCAGAACTTTTCGACCCCATGGGCCATCTGTTCTGCGAGCAATGTGCCTTGCCCATTGCCACTTATGTTTGGCAATTCTTCGGGCTATACCGGTTACCTTGGTTCTCCTCCTCTTCATTTCAAATTCGAACACGTAGGGAAACTCCAAGCATAGCCCTCTCATTTGCCCTTGGGGTGACTTAAATATTATCTTATCAAATAATAATATTATAAATGCGAAAATGAGTTTGTTTATTTCTTTGTTTGTTTGTTACGTTTTCTCGCTAAAACGGCTGAACGGATTTGGATGAAATTTGGCACAAGAGTAGACCATGACCTGGGTTAGGTTATAAGACTTTTTATCTCGATATTAACACGGGATCAAGACGTGAAATCATGCGGGTGAAACCGCGGGGCGGAGCTACTATTTATTACAGGAAAAAGAGAGTGATCTGTCGTTGATTAATACAGGGTGAAATGTTATTCATGGGCATCCTCGTATGGGGTCGTTGTACTCATCATTATGTACAGTTTTCATTATGAGACCAACCCTGAAATCGTACATTTATGTTTGTATAGCTCGTCAAAATGTGGGGAAACAGCTGATTTTTTTTCCCGCTTAGTTACTGCGACCAATTTGGCATTAGGAGCCACACTATACGTTTATTGTGACTGCAGATAAGCCATTCTGCATTACGTCTAAACGTGGGTACCGGTTTGGTTAAATGTAGCGCAATGTTTACATAACGGAACTATTTTGTCGAACAACTAGCGGTTTTGTAAAACAGCGGGTTCGATAATCCATCTACGACATATTATACATATTATTGTGATGTTTTACGACTGGGGTCACGCGAACGAAATCACGGTTAGAAGCTAGTGATAAATATACCTAAATTGTAGTACTCAATCTAAGAAAAAGTCTGAGATACAGGGCAGACAAATTCATCGAATAAATCCCACCTAAGGTTAAGGACTAGGGCAGTATAGATCAATGAAAACAAAATATTACCTCAAACTGTGCAATTTGAAAGAAAAAACTCATCGTTCTAAATTGAACTTCATTAGCATCTTTGCTGTTATTATCAACGCTGTGGGTGAATGACACTTCATTATCCATGCTGCTAATACCACTATAAGCTTCATTGTAACTATTTTCGTCAATCAGTCTGCGTTCGCAATTTATTTGCCAAACATGTAAAGAAACACGAGTTTTAGGAAAAACAACCGTAATTCCTATACATGAAGTTCAGTTTGCGCTACAACTTCATATTATATAATAATATTATATAACTTTATAGTTTTAAATAGACCTAATGTTGTATGCTTCTATTACGGGACTTGATTTTTATTCAAAACAATCATTTCATCCACGATAGAAGCTTTTGAATCATCATTATTTTTACGTATATATTGAAATATTCAATATACAATACAAAATATTATTCATTATAATTTATTATTTATTACGTCTTTGACATTTCTCGTGACCCTAGGGTCCCGCAACTTTGGAAGGCGTACGAGGGGCCAAAGCCAACTCGCAGAGGCCCGTTAGACGTGTTTAATAAAGCGAGGCACCAACCTACGATTATCCGCACTATGCTAGTGCACCCAAGGACAACCCCTAGTTGGCGCAGGACTGTTACTTGGATTATGGGTTTGGGTGGCTAAGTGAACTGGTTATCTAGAACTATGGAAAGAATATGCTATATATAAGCCCCTTCCTGACCAATATTTTATATAAAATACACAGGTAAAATGGCAGGGGGTGACTTGCACACTCAATAATGGGCCCAAAACGGTCGCTAGCTCAAAGTGTAGTAGTGACAAGGGGGCAACATGCCCTGAGGTGCTTATAAGGAGTAGAGCCGTATTCCACGGCTATCAGGACAATACCGGAAGTACGGTCAAGATTCCACTGGAACGAGCATCTTACTGGAATACTTCCTTCCTCCGAACACATTTACTCTTGCGAATCTCCACTCAAGCCGGCCAATAAGGGCAAGACAGAGGTGGGAGATCTATTCCTCGTGAGTGTTCTCACTCCAGCCGGCCAATAAAGGCAAGCCAGAGATGAGGAACAAGGTTTATCCCGGGAAATAGGGTCCGTGGGATCGCTACTGCCGAACAGCTCTCCACATGCTGCCCTGCGGGTTTCTGTATCTCTCTTGGTCTGGCTCCTCATCCCAGACCTATTTTAACACTAATTAATTTTACTCTTTATAAATGTTTTTCAATAATATTATGTTATGATCAATGGAAATCAAAACTTGTTTTCTTCGCTTTGTTTCAAGTTTGTTTCCATAGTAGGGTCTTGATCTCAGTCGTTACCGTATGTTTGTTATGTAAATCGAGTTTCGATGGCCCTTTCACTTCCTGCGGAGTTGATTTCTTCTTGTGTCTGCGATTATTCTGTTAAAATACTATTCAATGGATGTCGTGATTTCCTGGTGATTTTGGGTTTTCAAATATTATATAATATTGTTTTGAAATACCAATGAATATTTCATGATTCCTAATGATGTGAAGTAAGCCTCATTGTTTCAATTTGAAGGGTTGGTATGAGGAAAATAATTTTAGCTACATTGTGCTCGAATAATTAATGACTCTAAAATATTCAGAATTTCCTGCCTGTTTAATTCTCATAGATTATGTGTGCTTAGCCATCTTTGACTTTGAAGACAATTCTAAATACAACCTACTAACCTATATTATATTTCCTACCAAGTAATTTTTACGTAACCGCGACAGCAACGACGTTTATTGAACAAAAACATTTTTCCGAACCAGAAAATAAACATTTCGGGATGTCAGAGATACAAAAACAATTACGAAACTATCCGAAATAACACGAAGAGCCGTAATTACTACCATGTTACTGGTTTCCATTACATTATTTCTTCTATTGTAGGAGCTATTAATACCTAATTTCGAAGTTCAGGGATTTTCCCTGAAGCCATTAAACTGGCAATATTACACAGTTCACTCTTTCTTTACAATTTGGACGAAGTAACTGAATTGAACCATGTAAACATATATAGTATCTCGGTATCTAAACTAAGACAATGTGCTTGGGATCGGTTTCCAGTTACAGCAGAGTACCAGTATTTTACATGGACCAACTGCCTATCTGACCTCCACAGCCCTCTCACTGGGTAACACGATACCCCTTGGTAAGACTGGTTGTCAGACTTTTGGGCTTCTGACGACCCGTAACGACTGTCAATGATCAACGAAGGACAGGAGGGCAACGGCTTATCGCGCTTTCCGAGGCACGGACGGGTCTCGATGATCATTTAGCCACTAACAGCTAAACTAACACCTATGTGGGTAAATATTTGAATAAATGAAAATGAATCACTCAAAGTCGACCTGCGGCCATTTTTGAGCATCTGAACCAAAATGAATCAATTTGGTGGAAGCGTGTATTACCATTAGGCAATTTTCAGAATCCGGTACAGAATACTAAGAACGTTATGGAATTTGTTTCGCATTTAATTTTAACGTTCGTTATAGATACGGTTTTTTTCTTCGAAATCATAATCTCCTCAAAGTTAACCTGATTTGGTGAAAACCTTAATGATAATCATCTGATTTAATGTCATAAAGAAAATTTTCCTGGAAGAAAGCGTTTACAACGAAAGATACCGCGAGTTCTATTAACAGGTACGAATTCAGAAAAACAATTAGTTTTTCCAGTTGATTGGTAGTTCCTTTTTAGGGTTCCGTGTAACAGAACTGTATCTTTCGAACCGACAACAAATAATATAAACTAAATTAAAGGTTCCCTTATAAGAAACGTGTTTTTTATTTTATTATAAAAACTAATATTATAAAGCTGAAGAGTTTGTTTGTTTGAACGCGCTAATCTCAGAAACTACTGGTTGGAATTGAAAAATTTTGATATTCTATTTATCGAGAAAGGTTATAAGCTATATAACATCACGCTACAAGTAATAGGAGCGGAGCATAAATGAAAAATGTTACAAAAACGGGAAAAAATATTCCTTTTTGAGAGCTTCCGTTGCATGCGCTGCGTAAACGGTTTAAGTTACGCAAATATCATTTAGGACGGAATTGTTTCTCTTTAAAAGTTCAAAAAAAAAGTCTGCAATAGTATATATCTATCTTTTAAGATTGACTCACTATAACCTTTTTTATCGTAATCAAATTTGTTCGAAATTAATGCATTATTTGCGAAGGAGTTTTATCAACATAATATTAATCCATAGCCAAATAAATATGTTATTAATCACAAGTATTAAATGTAAACAAAATTGTCCTCGACATCACTTGATTTCAATCAACATCTTAGGAGATATAATAATTTTAAAAGAACTCCGCAACAAAATAAGTAGGTATGTTCGAGTTCACGTGCGCATGACGCGCAAGACGCTGGCCAGCGGGTGAGGGGGAGCAATATTATTTATCCAACCACGATAATGATATTCACGCGGACGAAGTCGCAGCCAACGCTACGACCAACAGGACTGGAGCATCAATGAAAAATGTTGCAAAAAACTGGGAAAATTCATTACCACTCTGTGACGCAGACGAAGTTGCGCGGGTCAGCTAAAGTTACAGTATAAAAAAAGTAGTTTTAAATATTGTACGGTCGTACGAAACCTTTCGGGCTACTTTTATCATTATGTTCCTGATAGTTACTAAGATACAGTTACAGCTGTAATAGCAATCACGTCATTATGTTTAAAATACGTTTTTATTTTTATGAATTTATTTATCTTTATATAGATTCTTTTCTATTTTGTGAACGTGAGAACGCTGTAGGCTTAGTGGACTGTAGATTTGCTGACCATCATTATTCTGTTAAGTACCTGGTACTTGTTGAAAGACCTACCTGTCCTCCCATACCTAATAACACTGTTATTTGAAAATATTGTAAAAGCCAATTATTTTTAAAAGAGTAACTGTGGAGTTTCTTGCCGGTTCTTTTCCATAGGAAACGACCAATTGGAACCGTGCACATAGCTTCTGACGTTTCATAAATGCCCATGTAGGTTTATGTGAAAAAAAATTTTTTGAATTTGAATTTGATAGACTTTCGTACATACGTAGTATCTCAGAGAAATGCGTGCAAATTTATTTTATTTAACTAAAAATAGGAGTAGAATGATTTGATTAAATTTGCACGTGTGTGGTTTCAGTCTAATGTTTTTCTAAGTTTAGGTACCAAACACCCAGTCTTTTATTTCAAACTACAGACCTTTACAAAAAGTTTTCTCATTCCGCTATTTCTCCTTACAAAAATCCAAGCATTTCTAAAGTAACCAAAATTTTATTACCCAGCCTCGTTGCGAGAAATAAAACATATTAGCCACAAGACAACTGCCACTGCCGTAAAAACCTTTCCTGCATAGGGTGACCATATTTTTGCGAATACCAAAAGTCTATTATACATTCCAGACGAAATGGGTATTTGGTCTGGAATGTTCTCTGACTATGCTGCTTGAAGGAACATTCCTTATTTATGAAAATCTGGATTATTTATTAAGATATAAAGGGATGTTGCGGATAGATCGGTTAACGCAGGATTCATTTTTAGGGTGCCAAACCAAACTCTATTACTAAGCCTCCGCTGTCCGTCTGTCTGTCAGCGGGCTGTGTCTCAAGAACCGTGATAGATAGACAGTTGATTTCACATATTGTGTATTACTATTGGTGCAATACAACAAATAATAAAAATAAAATAAAGTTAAAAATTAAGGGCCCTACACGAAAATTTCGGCGTTTTTTGCTAAATATTGTACGGTGGTACGGAACTTCGTGGGTGAGTTCGACTCGCACTTGGCCGGTTTTTACATTTTAAGTATTTTTTTAGTCTCAGTTATGCTTCTAAGTCAGAAACTTATCTGAGACTTAAAAACATTTTATTTTAAAGTAAGTAAATTAATCACAAAGTTTATCAATTTTTGTGGTAGTTTTCTGATCAACTGTAAACAACGTTTTACCAGAATAAACTAAATACCTCTTACCTGTAATGTACATATTTAAATCTGTGTACCCAAATGGTTACTTAATAATTAATATATAATGGCACCGAATTGCCGTGTCTGACCATACTACTGTTAAACCCGCGATGGTTTGTGAGATATTTTTAAAAGTTAAACAATTGTATGTAAACTGTTTTTAACAAAAAAAAAACAAACATACGTGATTTTAATTTTAAAGACTCAAGAATTTGTGACAGTCTTATTTCTTTCGTATGGCAGTCTATTCAGTGGTAATCAGAGCGAACCAGACAGGTTAAGCTTATAACAAAAACTATTTTCTTTCGATCATCGAAGGTCTCAAAGAACTAGAGTACTCTTTCGAGACCTACTCCTTGTCTAGATAAAAAAAATATAAATTGTCTTTTATCCTACATGGTAAACCTACTCACACAAAATGTTCCACGTAAAAAACATTGCAAGTACCCCACTAATACTCCTCGGCCGAGTTTTGAGGCGGTCGTATTAGGTCTGTATTTTTTATTTACAAATACAGGGACGTCGGAACTTCTTGAATCGTCTGGTAATCGTAGGGGCTATCTAAAGTGATCCCTAACGAGCTTTGGCCCGAGTTAAGAAACATACACATTGGTGCGTTTTGTTTTTAGCTTACTTTAGAGTTTGTTAAGATTTGGAGGATATTCGACGAGGAGATTAGGTGGTAATAATATCCACGAGATTGTTATTTGCTCAGCTGTAAGCTGTTGATTTCCATCTGATCAGACTGAAACTGACAGTTTGTACTTGAGTGAGAGACTACAGACCATTCACTATAACTTGTCCCTTGCTGTCATGTTGGCACCATTGCTTGTAAAACTTAGTTTCAATACTAATAGAGTTCAACAAAGCGACTGACAGAACAGTAATACTAAACGCGTCACAGGTCAAGTTATAATGAACGCACTGTAGACAGACAGATTGATTTGTAGCGAAAATAGTTGTGAAGATAAATCTTAGTCTTATACATTTGCAAAGTAATAAATCTAGGAGCCCCATTGTTCAATCCAACGAATTGCTGGTGTCACGAAAAATATTCCATTGTGTATCTTAGAAATTTTCAGTATTTTATTACATAACAAAGAAGTTATTCTTTAAAAATCTGTATCAGTATTTCAAAGGCAAGAATTCTTATCGCAAATTCCAACGAAGAAATACCAATCATTCCATTATAATCCAGGCATCAACGAATCTCGTGAATAAACCTTTCAAACCACCGTACAACCTTCTTAAACTATTTATCAGTTAAGCCCTTTGTCCTTGAATCCTATAAGAAATCCTTTGTATTTATTCCAGAAGTGGATCGTTTATACACATATTTTATACCAGAGGTGGGTCGTGTAAACACGTCTTTATTTACAAGGATTTCACCAAAAGCTTGCTCAGAAAAAATCAACCCTACCTATTCGGGCTTTTTTTTGTAAAATATAAAAACAGAGACGGCCATCTTTTTATTTATTTAAGATTATTTACAGGTAATTGCAAAAATAGCTTCTAAAGAAAAAAAGTAGAGCCGAAGCGTGGGAAGTAAGTTAAGCTCGGATAAAAAGATTGGGTTTATTACAATTTTACGAAAAAGTTTTTAATTTGCAGATGCAGCAAAAAATTACGATGAAGATTTGCATGTCAGAACAGCATGAGATAAATAATTGTAGAATAGCTCGAAATAAGCACAAATTGTAGCAGTTATGAACATTTTCTGTTAAATTGCATCAAGAGGACGTGACGTACTTTGTACAGCCACCGAGATTGAGGTTTGAGGGGCAATTTCTAGTTTGGACATTGCATCAGCAAGGACTTTGAAGTTGTACCTATTGTACAGGGAGAACTTTCCAAATGTGTGGTGAGGATTGCCAAATCTGAAACTTTGAATAAGAAATTGCGATATATCCTCCGATAGATACTCCAAAAGATGATGCGGGGTGGTTTTTAATAAAACTTTAGCTGAGTCATTAGATTTTTGAAGAATTTGATAAGTTAAAGTAAGGGTTTGAATACTTGAAAGATAAATGAGTTTATTAAAATCAGCACTTACTTTAGTCTGCTGTATTCTCAAAACTTTTCAAAATTCAATTCTCACTAGCGACACTATTGGATGGTCAGAGTCACTTACCTAAACAGATTTGGCACATAGATAAACCATAACCTGGGTAAGGGTAGGACATAGGAAAATTTTCAGCTAGTCCGGTAATAAAAATAAATAAATACAACTCTGATTATCTTTTCAGAACATACATTTCGTTCATTTGTATTCAGGCTATGACAACATAGTCTAAAGTTAAGAATTCGCCTCAAGTCGCTACCACATCGCTGATTCCTCTAAGGCAATTCACGTTCATTGCCTTATTGCCTCACTGGTAAATTAGATAAAGCCACGTGTATCTTTTGAAGCTTTTTTTCTTGTATTTTTAACAGTGTGCGGAAAATATTGTGTTTTGGTGGAACCGAGAATGAATGATGAACAAAACAGTTTTACAAAATAGTTACTTTAATCGTCTCAGTCCAGAATATTACTAAAAATTTCAATAAATTAATAGTTTTAAAAACACTAGAAAAACACGCTTTTATAAATGCACATAAAAACAAAAAAGAGTGTAAACACGACTATGATACGATATCATATTATTGTATTGTCACCAGAACTACATACAGCTGCCAATTTTCGTTACGCTACGACCCTTCGAAGATGAGTATATTAGCTACCTTAGATTCCATCACATAGTTAGAATAAAAGAAGTCATATTTTACGGAAAAGTTTATTTAAAGTTTAAATAAAATAAACCTTAGAATAATTCTATAAATACCGATATGTAGTCCAACAATCTAGGTCAACCGTTGATCTTTTGACCCGGGAATCGAACGAGGTATGCAGTTCGATTAGCACCCGTTTCATAACTGGATTTCTTGAGTTCCAAGAAATAAACGAACGACTCTGTAAAAGGAAAAAGTAAATAATATGAAGGTACTAGGTTTTGCCCGTGGCTTCACACGCATGGTGGTCGGAAATTATCCCTCGGGAACGTAGATATTATCCTGATAAATAATATTCTATATCTTAACCCAGGCCATGGCCTATTCATATGCCTTTCATCCAAATCTGTTCAGCCGTTAAGGCATGAAAATAGATAGAAAACAGGTTTTAATGATTCTAAGCCCTCGTACCCACGGGTGATTTTTATGACGCGACGATTTTTTGTCACGCACTGTATTTTAATCGCACTGCTCAGTCAATTTTTTGTCGCAATCGATCAGTATATTTTTTGGCACGCTGAGATTGATCCGACCACTAAGAATCCAACACAGTGCATCTGTGTTGGATTCTTAATGATCGGATCAATACCGAGAGTTAAAAATACAGTGAGTGAGTGAAAATTTACAAATAAATCACTCGTGCTTTAATGTCTAACTTCAAAAATAATAATTACTTTTATTTTCATATTTTCACCATTAATTTGAAATACTGTAGCGCCGCCATTGACCACGTAATATTACATGTTAGCCACGTTATTTTGTGACTTTAAATTGTAATAATTTTGGACCGAGGTAACCGGTTCTAATTCAATAAAGATTAAAAGTTAACTCAATATATGTAGTATTTCTATATTTCAAATCCATTGAATTCACTTTCAATAAAACATGTGAATTTTATAATCATCCCCTATTTTAACCCCTTGGGGAATGGTTTGTAGCGGTTACACCGCCACATACTAACTACGCATCAAAGACATGACGTCACACAAATCCTGCATCGCGCGATTAGAGTTTACCGCGCGAACGACATAGATAAGACTATCCGAAATCAACAGTCGGGCAGTCGGCCCGCCAGACACAACACCCGTCTGGTTGGAGGATCCTCCCTTTTCTATGGTGGATGAGTGAACTTTACACCCTGTTCCTCATACCCCTAAAGGTTTAATAAAAATGCTGAATAACGTAATTTCTGTATTTCATACTAAAAGATTAAATTTAAATTTATCTTAAGAAATGCTGAATTTGCCATACAAACTTTCTTCCCCTATATCACCCCCTCTAAGATTATTTTTTAAGAAAAAAAAATTCTATGTAAGGACATACGAGTATGCTACTTTGCAATTTAGCAAGGAAATAGATGGCCCACTGGAGACGGATCCATGGTGCCATCTATCTCCTTGCCAAATTTTATCGAAATCCGTTCAGTGGTTTAGGCGTGAAAAGGTAACATACAGACAGAGTTAGTTTCAAATTTATAATGTTAAGTACGGATAACTGGAAATCCTGGTATTTGAAGTCCGAAGCTAAATTGGATTCAGTGAATGAAGTTAAAATTATAAATTGAATTCTGCACGAGTTGCCTCATTTTTTTCGCGAATCTTTGCAAACAAAACACACACTTTGTATCAATAATTGTAATTGCGTTTCCATCAATTTGACATTGAATCCGGAAAAAATAATACGTAATTCTCATTATTTGTATCTTTTTTTTTTCTTAATTTAGGTGGCGTTCTCTAGTTTTTCCTACCTCTATGGGAATAAGACGTGAGATTATGTATGTGTATTCCGAATTCCTCACGGAAAATTCACAAGTTACAGGAAAAATTCTAACGAAAATAAACCAAAAAGATAAAAAAATAACTGCGAAGACAAAATGATTACCTACTGCTAAAAATTACTCGCTGTTACCTAACTTACAATCTTTGCTAGCTGGCTTCCTATTTTCAAACGGGATTCAAGTTACCTTTAAAACTAAAGTCAAAATAACAGACTTCATTTTGAACATGCAACCAGCAACTGCATTCAGCACCCTAAAACACTTCCCATTTGCTCTTTTAACCTACATTGTAACTAATTTTACTCTGAGAATTCTCATAAGAAAATCTAGACCAACTGAGCATCTTTCTGAAGAGAACCTAAGTCTCGTCTCGTGTTCAATTCAAAGTGAAAATTTAATGTGTATGGAGGAAACATGCGATCCATTCATCATCTTGGAAAATAGAATTTAAATTATATTTTTAGAATACAAGGGAGTATGGACTTCTATTCTATAAGTAGGTAAAATTTATCTGAATTGAATATTGTGATAAAAAGTATAACCAAGTACAACTTACAGTTTAATATTAATAACTAGTTAAGTATTTATATCGAGTTTGAGGGCCTTGTTGTTCTAGTGGTCGCAAGCACTACTGCTGAGCATGAGGTCATAGATTCAATTCCCAGGTCGGACAAAGTGTTATTGGGTTTTCCCATAAAAAATTGCTCCGTAGCAGATAGGAGTCTAGATTTGTGGCAATAGGGTTGCTCCCTATTACATGGGACTTAAACATAACTGGCGTAATGTGGGTGTACTATAGGTATACCTGTGCCAATCCCCTACGGAGATTACAAGCGTGATGTTATGCTATGTACTAATCTCTTAGTTACGGAGTTCGTTAATAATATAATCCACCATAAGCCAGCATAATATAACCAACCTGGAAGTAACGCCCCACGCTCCGGTTTAAAGGGATTGGGTGCCCGTAAAACGATATGCACGCGAGACGTTTCAACTTTGGCTCGAGGCAACACGTGCGGAAAACCATCGAAAGCCGTGACAAGGTTGAACTGTTAATTCTAGTAGGGATTATATCTTCAAACTATAAGCCCGACAAAACTGTTTTGATTTTGGAGTTAAAGCAGTTTAATGAAACTATTTTGTCTGCTGTAAACAGATCAGTTTGATTGCCAGTGTGCGTGCCATAATTGTTTTCACTGAGCGAAAGTCTGACTAATACCCGTTTACACTAATACTCAAACACCTAAATGAACGCCAAAATTTTATTACACTGTTCGATTTTCAACTCTCCTCGCCGAGCCGAGCGTTGAAAATCCTACAGGGCGTTTTTATTTATGTGTCAACTAGTGTTTGTAAAAACGGGTTTCTGTTAGGGGTGCTACACACTTGTTCGGTTCGGCATGATTGAATACGGCTAGGCGGCAAAAGCCACCCCCAAGCACCACCTCTTCGACCGGTTCTGTGCTTCGCGCATCCAGCGGATTCCTGCTGCCTTCACAAGGTCATTGGTCCACATTGTGGCAGGCCTTCCAACGCTACGTAAACTCGTCAAATCGAATACAAGGAAGATATAAATAGCTGCTAGGCTTAGCTCGAATCGTGCAGAGTCGGCCCGAATATGATTAAAAGCGAGGGTAGATACCGAACACAGTCTGCCAATTGGCACGTGTCGAATGAAATCCGATTATGTGTTGTTGTTAATTGCTTTGGGTCGACTTTGTTGTTCAATAAATACTGTTGAATCGAATGTGCCGACCCGATTATGTGTGTAGCACCCCTTACTGGGCTCGGTCTGGCGGCGCACAGCCTAAAACAAATAAAAAAAATATTAGCATATCATTTAAGAACCACAACGCGTTCAAAGCGTTTGCTTACCGTCTAGACTATGTGTGTAATCAGAGGCTTGTTACTTTGAATAAAAATTAGCATCCGCATCTGGCCGTCTTTGCCAGGCTTTTGGCACGAAGCCAAATGACAACAATTTGGCGCAGATATTTTTATAACTCCAATTAACGAAACATTTGAATATTTTAGACATTATTATTGACTTCGTGATTATGGTGATAGGTTTATTTAGAGAACTTTGTCCGTTAAGCAATTAGAACTTTCAATTAATCACCTCAAACTTTACTAAGAAATATAAGATTAACTTAACCATAGCTTATACAGTTTGTTGGAGTAACTATGTGGCGGTAAAACAGGCGAGACCGCTTCCGTTCAAAGTAACATAATATCCATAAAGTAATCTTGAACTTTTGAACAAATTACAGACCTGGGCCTAGTTTGGGAGTTAGAATCAGATCTTTGAAATAAGTACCTACATAAATTGGTGTCTGTCATACTTCAATGTATTTTTTATGACCAATAAAGGTTTTTATTTATTCATAATAATATTATTCAAGTACGTATTAATCAATAAAAATATACTAAAGATACGTAATCTACTAAAACCAAAATAAAATCCGTTGGACCGCAGTCGGCGCCCGCTCTACGCTACTACGACGCTACGCGCGTTGCTACGGCGTAGCTCACTGCGATTTTCTGTATAATAGAAAATCACAGCGAGCTACGCCGTAGCTTAACGATGCCTGGATGTCCAAAGTATAAAATATTCCATGTAGGTTCAACTACTTAATTAAAACATGCCATAATCAATGGTGATTTCAAGAATCAATATAAGTCAAAGATTTTATTTCACCCAAATTATAATGTAACGAAATAATCCGTTGTCAAATTATCCTGTTTTTTTAAGCGAACACACAAAAAGTTCGGCGTTCATTAGGGGTAAAATTTCTTATTTAAAAGATGCTCGGTAACAGACGCTTTGTCGAGTTTTTATTATATTTAGAGGAATATTTCCATCACGGCATAAAACTGAAAGAAGAATGACGAATACCTTTTATTGAATTTGTTTGTTCTTTTATGCAATAACGTTTAAAATGAGAACAGTTTTTAAAACTAGTAGCCAAATAGGATCTTTTTAACCTTTCGCTTTAAATTTTTATGTAACTTTAATTTTGGTTTTGATAATTATTGATAATTTGATATTTTTTTATAGTTTTAATAGGTGTATTTAATGTATATCTTTCTATTTAAATAAATATTTTTTTCCTCAATTCTCGCTATTGCACCTACCACTGTTTGTTTCTGCATCACCCAAAGGTTGACTGATAGAAAATGCCTGCGGCATTAAGTCCGCCTGTGTGCATTTATGTGCTTGAAGTATTAATTAATAAATAAATAATTATGTAAGAGTTTATATTTGATTCTAATATCTCAATACTCAATACATTTATTGCTTCGTCATGTGAACTTAGGTGGTAGGTTTTACAAAAATATGACAATTGTGGACCCTGTCGAGCACAGCAAAGTAGACTAATTAGTAGTTCTTATTCTATTGTAATTATTTTATTAAACTTTATAATAGCAATTAGACAAATGGAATTGTTTTAATTTACTTATACATGTATAAAAATTTGTTATTTTTTAATTAATTCTGGTAATTAATTATATATTTTAATTGACATGACTAGTGTACTTGTTGAGTATATTTTGAACTTAGAGCCTGGTCCGTTTAACCATTTTTTATGGCGTAATGTATCTTTTGACTGTGTTTTCTCTTACAATCTCAATAGGTATTAGGATAATACTCTAAATTCCTTAATGAATTTCATGGCCACCTAAAATGGTCTTGTTCTAAGTTGACCAACCCGAAAACCACTTTTTATATCTCAAATAGTTTGTTACTTTTTTAAGTCATAGGTCAAGCCGGTACCGCGGGCTTGCGAACGGTGAGCAATGGATAGCTCGCCGTCCGGTAAGGACCAAGCCCGGGTCGACGGTGCGTTGTGTTCCACGCGCGCCTCAAAGAGTGTCAGCGAGTGAAGGGGTCCGATGAGACCATTGCCTGCCGGGGTTGCGGGAAAGTCCGAAAGGGTGACCGTGGCCCCCTGGCATTGCACAGGTAACAGAAGGAACATGGGTGGGTTTTAGTCAGTAAGAGTCTGACACGCCCTCCCGCTCCACCCAGAGCGGGAGATGTCATTTGATGATTTCCCATCCACAAAAAAAAAAAAAAAAAAAAAGGTCAAGCTGGTACTCCAGCACTTTCGACGTACTATAAATTACCTAAGTAAAGATAAACCTTCTGCATACTCATACTAACTAAGAGTCTATTAAAGGAAATAGGGCCATTACTTCACTTTATAGCGTAGTACTCTAACACTTATGCAAACACACTGGAAACTTTGAAACACAACGCGTTATCGTTTACCTTGTTTTAACGCAAAATATACAAGGTAATCTTAATGGGTTGGAGCTTGTTTGCGTTGTCGGTATGTATGCTTGTTATAACTGAATTTTGGGCACCGGGTCCAGTTAAATCAGGTATAAATTCAGGTTTTTTTTTTACTCAAAATTTTCAAATCAAAATCTTTATTTTAATATATTTTATCTAGGTAATAAAAGCCACGTTAAAGGTGTAAGCGTAAATGAAAATGCAAAAATATAATGGAAACTGGATATTGAATAGCTCATATTCGTCTTTCCCAATATTGAAAGCTATGGAGCTCCAATGATACTCAATTATCAATTCTTTATTGCATTCCACAATTATATTATTTGCTTCCCCCTTTTTTCGCGGCCAAATGCTTCGGGACGCGAATCCTTCGTACGTTACGTCGTAATATAGCATATCTTTTACTTTATTGACAGTATTGTTTATGCATATCTTATATACGTTATTATCAGCATAGACTGCCTTGTCCGTTTAGTGGTAGCAGCTACTGCTGAGCAAGAGCTCCTGGGTTCGATTCCCAGGTCGGGCAAAGTGTTATTGAGTTTTTCATCAGAAATTTCTCGCAGCCTGGACTCTAGATTTGTGCCCGGTTGATGGCAATAGGCTCGCCCCCTATTACATGGGACTTAAACATAACTGGCAAAATGTGGGAGTACTATAGGTACACCTCTGTCTAAATCTTCGGGAAATACAGACGTGATTTGGTCGTTTTTACGTCGGATGACACGCGGAGTAAATATGTTTTATTTTTTATTAATAATATATTTCATACATCTATTTAATTTTTTATTTATTTTTATTTAGTATTTATTTCTGCATTTTGCCGTGACATCACCGCGGGCCCTATCAAAATACCAGCGCTGCGACATTTATTATTTAATGTCGCAGCATCATGCTGAGATAGAAGCCTTTTGACCTCGCACAGTATGTTCTGCTTTATTTTAATTTTACTTTGTTTTCATTTTAATTGTTTTTTTAAATTTTAATTTTTAATGAGTGTGTTTTAATTGATCTCTTGTGCTTATACCAATAAATACTTTTTCTTTCTTTCTTTCTTAATGTTATGTCCAAAAAACAGGTATATTTTCAAATGTTGACATAATCTACTCATTACAATGTTTTTTTTATGAGTTGTATTGCAATATGTGGTTAGCTAGCGACCTCGACAATTATTTATTTTACCTCGATGGTCCTAGTTTATCAATTGTAACTTCTAGTTACAGCTATATGTAAGCGGGCACGCCCTTTATGCCTGGAGGCTTTTTTTTTTTTTGATATTGTTTACTTTTATTTATTTTTATTTCTACTTGAGTATAGTTCTCGATGCTTTTGGGTGGTATATTGGCGTGTGCTAGCTGTCATATGGCTATTAATTATAGCTATTTAATTAAAATTATTTTTTTGCATATTGAAAGTTGTCTTGCATACTGTTGTATAGAATCATTTTTAATTTTATTTCTAACTGAACAGACAGCTGTGCTGCTGGGGAGTTTGTTGCGCCACTTCTTCTTCCCAGCAAAAGCACTAGGAAGTGGTGAAGGGTGGGCGTTTTGGGGGACTGTCTTATGTAATTTTGACGTTCGAAAAGTGCTGATTCTCAGCCTAGTTTGAATAAATGACTTTTGAATTTTGAATGAATATTAGAATTAAAAAATAATGACGATATATGCAACCTTTTTTGTGTTGGAAATTATCAAATAACTGCTCCCACTATGGGCAGAGAGGGCTTGTCAGACTCTTACTGACTAAAACCCACACATATTGACACGGTATCCCTTTCGGACTTTCCCGCGATGCATCGGCAGGCATCAGACCTGGCGGGTTGTGCTGACATATCTTTGAGGCGTGCGTGGTACACAACGTGTCGTCGACCTGGGCCTGGTCCTTATCAAATCAAGTCAAGTCAAATATGTTATTTTAATTAGGCACAAAAAAGGCACTTTTGAACGTCAAAAGTGCCTTTTTGACGATCAAAAGTTATGAGATATACATATCGGACGGCGCCTGCGCCTACGGTGGCTGGGAATCGGCCTGGGATTCCCGATGCCCAGGGCATCTCCTGCGGCGGCTAGAGACGTAAGGGCGCGAAATTTGCCTCTACCGCACGCGTTCCACCTCCTCCTTTGCGAGCATTACTGCTTCGCATAAGGAGGTGACGGCTTCCCATGCCCTCTCGCTCCGTACGTAACGTAAACTTTCAAAATACATGATTCGGCGTGTAGGGGCCTATAAATAGCTTGAGTAACATTTAATATTTAAATCGGATTATTAAGAGCACCTTTCTTATTTATTGGCTGGTCTATACGAGTACAAGAGTCACGGTACTGGCCGAAATGTACAAAGAATATTATGGAAATAAAATGTTAAAGATGTAATTTATGTCATAGTGTTAATTGGTAAGCGTTTGTTTCACACTCATCAGCTGATTCTGGGAAATGGAATTATATGGCTGTAATTTGGCGTTGTAATTGTATATTCTATGCAAAATAACAGGTTGGACAATTCGAAGAAATTACTTTCAACTATGTTTTACCTTACTATAGATATCTAATGACGGCAACAAAAGCTTCTACAAGTATTTTTTAGTTACAAAACAATATTTTATTACAATACTAATATATTTTTTCTCCACATCTAAAGTGAAACTTACTCAGAACACATTTCTGAAAAATAAAAATGCTTCGCATAAAATATGTAAATTCTTTCAATGTATTAAATTACAATGTTTGTTTTTATGGTTAAAGAATAAAATAAATAGAAATATATTTTGTTTAGAGAAATATTTCAAAGACAGAAACAGTGTTTTCGTTTTTCCTTCGGGAGTTATGCGAATTTGTGTGAATGTAAATATAAATTTTCGTGATGATTGGTGTGTCAGCCTAAAACAAAGTATTGCAGAATAAATTTCACAAAAAATTATTCAGGGCCAAGGGACTTGCCAAAACTGATGCTGTTTATAAAAATGTTTTTCTGTTATATGTACATTGTGTTGCTTTTGATATCCCATAACTTTAGGTTATTAATAAGACCATGCCAAAAAATCAACTGGCTTATGAATTATTTTTCGATTAATTTGTTTTTTCGTTTTCCTTTTTCATACAAAATAATTCGAGACAGTCACGATTATTCACGAGAAATATAACATCGTCGCATTTTCTTAGCTTTAAATATGAATGATTGGTTTGAATGAAAATGATTTACTCGTTCTTATCAATGAAACTTAGTACACACATGATCACACACCGAAAGTCTAGTGCTATGTTATCTTCTAAACTATGTATGTCTTTTTGGAACACTTGTTCTAGAAATCAATGCATTATTATTACTTATAGCATATAAACGTAGTTATGGGATATCAAATGGAAAACGTTGTGTTTTTAGGTTGTAGTTTTCTATTTCTGAGACAAAATCTATCACTTTATTTAATACTACCAGTTTAGGTGCGTAAAATTGTCTATATGGTTGTTTGTAGCTCTTTGCTGGTGTCGCAACTTGTTACATACACTGCTTTACATATGGCATTGGCGTGGCATTATGCCATTCCGGAAGTTTTGTTATCTGCGATAATATTATCTATCTATGATTGTAATTCTAAAATAAAAAGAGCAGCGGTGGCCCAGTGGTGGCGGCCCCGACTTACGAACAGTAAGTCGTGGGTTCGAAACCAGACAGGCGCATTACATTGCGTAATTTATTTCATCACCACTGCTCTCAAAACGGTGAAGGAAAACATCGTGATCGAGGAAACCAGCATGTCCTAGAACCAAAAATTCGAAGACATGTGACATGGACACTGGGCACGCGTGGTGGATTATAGCCCACTCCGTCTCATTGAGAGGAGGCCGTGTCCCTGCAGTGGGAACGTTATAGGCTGATGATGATGATGATGATGATTGTCATTGCTTACTTCTAATAATCATAAACTTATAATCAATTGAATCGATTTACCTCACTAGATTATTTCTTGTGGTGTTACGTTAATGATGAAGTGTACAAAACAAGCTTTGACACCATTGAAGACCTACAAGCAGCCATATAATCAATTTTAATGTAAATTCACCACCTGAAGATACGAAACGCAATAATAAGATCGTTACCTAAACGAGTTGAATGTTGTATTGAAAAAAATGGTGGTAATTTCGAAAACTTACTAAAATAAATTAAAGGATATGAAAACAAATGCATCTTTTTACGAAAAAGTAACAGGCTTGCAAGAGAGAGAGAGAGAGAAAGTTTAAATTTGGTCAAAATGATAATCCAAGAAAAAAAAACTAAAAAAGAATATTAAAAAATGAAATTGAATTTGATTTTTGAATGAAATTTTCGTCATTGGTGTCGTTTTCGTAGTTTTCGAGGGCGCTAGAGCTGGTAGTGAGGACAAATGTAAATCCATGATGGCGGTCTAAAAATTTTCAAATTCATCATCATCAGTATCATTTTTAAGGTTGCTAAAACCGATAGTGGGGTCAAAATGTAAATCCAAAATGGTGGCTGCGAAAATTTTCAAACTTTTCGTCATGGGTGTCGTTTTGATAGATTTCTAGGGTGCTAAAGTCGATAGCGAGTCAAAACGTAAATCCAAGATAGCGGCTGTGAAAATTTTGTTTTCGCTTTAAATCATACGTAAGATGTGGGGGGTGGGAGTGGGGGTCGGACCGCACACGTTTTTTTTTCTCATTGAGAGTAATAAAAAGGAGTGTTCACCTCGCGAGCAACACTATATTAAGCTCGAGTGACGTACTTTGAATCCCTCGCTGAGAATCCTTCGCTCCACTCTGGATCCAAAGAAACACTCTCGCCTTAAGGGGCTTGCGGAGCATGTGTAGTTCATACAAACGAAATACCAAAATAATTTGTAAATCAAACATGAATTCTTAAGGTAGTCCGATTGGATTACAGAATATCTAGGCTCCCAAATATATATTTTGAATGGACACTGATTTAAAGACGAGTTATGAGAAAAATAAGTTTGTAATTACGTTTGTATGAACTACGCATGCTTTGCCGGCCCCTAAAAAACAATCTACTAAATCAGTTTCGGAGTTGGTTTTCGGCACAGTTATCCCAGGTTCTCACAGGCGTATTTTTATTACGGCAATTATCAAAATTCAATAGTTGAATATCAAAATTCAAAATATTTTATTTCACATAAACCTACAAGGGCACTTATGAAACCTCAAAAGATAGGTGCACGTTTCCAATTGGTCGTTTCCTATGGAGAAGAGCCAGCAAGAAATTCCACTGTTACTCATTTAAAATAAAATGGTATAAACAAAGTTTTCAAATTACAGTGTTAACAGGTATGAGAGGACAGTGTAGGCCTATCAACTAGTACCAGGTACTTAGCAAGATAGAAAATGGTCGACAGATCTACAGTCTGTTAAGCCTACAACGTTCTCACACAAAATCTAAAAGAAAAGAATCTATATAAAAGAAAAATAAAATAATAAAAATAAAGGCCTATTTAAACCAAATGACATTTTAGGGCATGAGGAACAGGGTGTAAAGTTCACTCATCCACCATTGAAAAGGGAGGATCCTCCGACCAGACGGGTGTTGTGTCTGGCGGGCCGACTGCCCGACTGTTGATTTCGAATAGTCTTATCTATGTCGTTCGCGCGGTAAACTCTAATTGCGCGATGCAGGATTTGTGTGACGTCATGTCTTTGATGCGTAGTTCGTATGTGGCGGTGTAACCGCTACAACATGATCTCCACTACAGCTGTAACAAATCTATTTTAATAAAAAACAGAGAATATTGAAGGTTTATAATGTCAAATAACGAAAAAATGATGCTGATGATGTCAAGGAAGTATGTAAAAGAAGAAAATAAATAAAAATAAAATAATAATGTTAATTTGGGAGCAGTTAATAGACATTTACATAGTAATGCCGTTAATGAGGTACCAGGGAAGCCACATGTGCAGAAGGAATTATTTTCAAACTTCCTTGTCTTCAACGTAGTCTTTAATCTTATAATAATTATGCTTTTTTTATAAGGACACGTTTGATGTGGGTTTTGAACTTTCCATCGCTAAGTTCTGTAACCGACTTTGGCAAACTTGTTATAAAATCGAATACAGTTTATAACAAATGACTTACTAATTTTAGTTAATCTAAATTTGGTTACAACAATTTCATGTTTACTATTCTTTATTGATATTATGGAATTCGCTTCTTATTTTGAAAAGTCCGAACATACAAAATACTTTTTAAGATATAAAGAGCTGAGTTAGTATATCAATTTCTTTGAATTTATTTCTAAGGGACTTGCGAGGACCCATTTTATAGATAGCGTGAATTGCCCTCTTTTGTAAAATAAAAATTGAATCAACTTCAGCTGCCGATCCCCACAGCAGAACGCCATAAGACATAATACTGTAGAAATAAGCAAAGTATACTAACCTAGCTATGGCTACATCAGTCATCTGCCTTATTTTTCTTACTGCATATGCAGCTGAACTTAATCTACCTGAAAGAGCTCTAATGTGGGCGCCCCATTGCAATCTGGAATTTAAAGTAATTCCTAGAAATACCGTTTTCCTATAGCATCTAGTTTCTTGCCATCAAGTTTTAAATTTAGATCTACCTGAGGTACATTTGGTAATGAGAACTTAAGACATTTATCAACAGTGTGTTTTCTTGACGTGCCGGGATACGCGCTGGATGCGCTCTGTTGGATTCTCAATGCTCGGCTCAATACCGAGAGTTGAAAATCCAGTGTACAAGAAAAGTCGCCGCGATAAAAATAGGGCTTATAGTGCAAACCTTTATTTTTGTAGATATTTAATTATTTTGTTTATAAAATTATTCTTTTATAGTGTATATTTATTTTGTGAATTTGGTTCATGTTTATTAAAGTGATAATATTAAACTACAGATGTATTTAAATACATTCCAAAAAGATGTTGAAGAGAAAAATATTGTTATGAGGATAACGGATACTGACTATTTTGCAACTAGTAAACAAAGCTTTAAATAATGCAAATAATGAATGAATACGAAGGTAATAGACCGCGACAATTTAGTTGTATTTGTGGAATACTGAACATTAATTACTTCGATAAATGTTCCAAAACACCATGTTCGCGCTCGATTTTGACTTTTATTGGCATGGCAATAAAAGTCTAAGTAAGTAAGTACTAATATTCCATAATTTATTTTAATTACATATTTTATTGAGGAACTTAGAACATTGCACACCTTTTGGCTGGTATTGTGTATTACTGTGTATTGTTATAAAAAATATATAACTATCTCGACTGCCTCGTTGGTGTAGTAGTTGCAAACGATACTGCTGAGCATGAGGTCCGGTTTCGATTCTCAGATTGGGCAAAATGCTAATGGGTTTTTCTACCTGGATTTTTTTAGTAGCAGCCAGCTGTCTGGATTTGTGCCCGGTTGATCGCCCCCTATTACATGGTACTTAAACATAATTGGCGAAATGTGGGTATATTATAGGTATGTACACCTCTCCTCAACCCTTCGGCACAAAGCACGATATTTATGATAAATATAATTCCGGTAAGTCTCCTCGCAGATAACATATGACTATGGATATAAGTGACAGTAAAATTAATTATTCCTACGTTTTTATAGTTACTGCATATAGTTTTTCATTATTATTTAGAGAGTTTGCGTCTGCTTCAAGTTACGCGTTGATCTTTATTAGCGTTATGTATACCTATAATTGTTTCTCTTAGGAATTACATTATGATATTGTCTAAAGAGGTTTTAAAAAAAAATATCTTTGTAAATTTACCTACATTAGGAACGTCTAAAGTGCAAGCCAGACTGGGAACGCAGCTCAGATCAATGAACTTTGCTGCGTTCTCAGTGTAACCTGCGTTTCATGCGAACCATTTTATAGTAAAACTAGCTGACCCGCGCAACTTCGTCTGCGTCACAGAGTTGTTTAAGTAATGAATTTTCCCAGTTTTTTCGCAACATTTTTCATTGATGTGCCGCTCCTATATCATCATAATAGTCATAGCATTGCCCACGACTTCGTCCGCGTAAATATCATTATCGTGGTTGGATAAATAATATTACTATGTCCTTCAATCTTCGTCAAAATCGGTTCAGTAGTTTAGCCGTGAAAACGTTACAGAGAGACAGACAGACAGAGTTACTTCAAAAACTGTTATGACATAGCTGTACCAGCGTTTTGATGAAAAATCCTAAAAAAAATGGAACTATAGTAAAAAATGGCACGGGAACAGGAATAATAAAGGAACGTTGGGTAAAAAAAAGTACTGGGGGTCTTATAAAAATGTGGGTAAATAAATTAACGATAATATAATTAGTAGTATTTTTTTAAGGTATTTTAAAGTACTTCAGAGTAAATGATATTTTTAGTTTTATTTTCTTGTGGTAGAAGAACATACTGATTTTCTCCGCAACCTGATCTTGATAACGCGACATATAGTTTGTCCATGTGAAAAGCAGTCTTAACGTAAATCGATTCCTACGTGTTTAAATGTTTGCCCCTGTGCTTTATTAATTGTTACGACAAAAGATACCTTAACGGGAAATTGAATTCTTTTAAAAATTAAAAGGTAAATCATTGGGAATCATTGGGATGCGAGGTATTAGCACTGTTTGACCAACTGCTGGACCAGTCAAAACTAATGCAACTCGCAGAACTACCGGGCGGCGGCAGGCCAGCGCCCCTTCCCCTCACCCGCCGGCCAGCGTCCCTCCCCCTCACCCGCCGCGTCTTGCGCGTCATGCGCACGTGAACCCGCACATATCTATTTATTTTGTTGCGGAGTTCTTTTAAAATTATTATATCTCCTAAGATGTTCATTGAAATCAAGTGATGTCAAGGACAATGTTGTTTACATTTAAATACTTGTGATTAATAACATATTTATTTGCCTATGGATTAATATTATGTTGATAAAACTCCTTCGCAAATAATGCATTAATTTCGAACAAATTTGATTACGATAAAAAAGGTTATAGTGAGTCAATCTTAAAAGATAGACATATACCGTCGCGGATTTTTTTTTAGAACTTTTAAAGAGAAACAATTCCGTCATACATGATATTTGCGTAACTTAAACCGTTTACGCAGCGCACGCAACGGAAGCTCTCAAAAAGGAATATTTTTTCCCGTTTTTGTAACATTTTTCATTTATGCTCCGCTCCTATTGGTCGTAGCGTGATGTTATATAGCCTATAACCTTCCTCGATAAATGGACTATCTAACACAAAAAGAGTTTTTCAATTGTAACCAGTAGTTCCCGAGATTAGCGCGTTCAAACAAACAAACAAACAAACAAACTCTTCAGCTTTATAATATTAAGTATAGATAATCGATCAAGAATAATACATGCCTGATAAATTAAGTTAAATATTTCAAAAGTATCCACGAAGACTTAGAAGTAGCTACGAAATAATATAAGAAAACTTCTATTAGAAGTCGAGATTTTATTTTACAACTGCTTTTTTATTTTTATTTTTTTGTTTAATATGCAGAGAATGAAATATTAAATAAATACGTGCGCATAATATTATTTTCTAGCAGTACATATTTACGCTTTTCGGTAAATAAATTAAGTAAAGATCGTTATGGTGGTTTCAAAGTAAGCAGTGGAGCGTTCACATTTTAATAGACAGTGCATAATTAATTATAACATTAACTTAGCTATGTGTGTGAGCACTCACTAGATTCTAACTTAGTATAACGTACTCACTAGCTTCTGCCCACGAATTTGTCCGCGTGATTTTTTTTTTTTTTTTTTTTTATCAGTCGGTTATATTTAGCTAGCGACCTTCGACATTTTGATGATAATATGATATGATAATTATTATGCATGCCTGAGCAACCGGCAGCAAGTTCGTCATAGATGTCACTACTTACAGTAGCGTCGGGGGTCGGGTTGCCTCCTTCCTTCAAATAAGGCGGTAATGGCTAATCTATGCGATATGCTCGTGAACGGATGCTGCTTGTGGTGACTGGTCATCTTGCTGACCATGGTTTTGTTATTGTTATAAATAATTAACTGTTTTATTTATTTTACTTCGATGGTCCTAGTTTATCATTTTTGACTTCGAGTTACAGCTATAATAAAATAATTTCGAAAACGAATTCACTAGGAAGTGGTGAAGGGTAGGCCTTTTTGGGGGACTGTATTATGTAACTTTAACATTCGAAAAGTGCTGATTCTCAGTCTTGTTTGAATAAATGACTGAATTAATAATGTAGCTTCCAATTTGTGAAAAATTTTTTTTTTGGTGACCCCGGGCTGTTATTACTTAGCCACGAGCTCCTCTTTAAAACGGAGAAAAACTATTTTTCAAAGTACATTACCTACATTGTGTCAAGTACACACGGCTACACATCAAGCTATAGATTTCCAGCTTATGCTGCATTGTATAGGATTTCCGTACAATGTGAGGTCAGCTTATACTGGACATGTATAGCTTGATGTGCAGCCGTATGTACATTGAAAAAAAAACATTAGAAATAGTATATTATGACTTATTTATCATGAGTACCTAAAGATTTTTATTCTCATCAAGTCTTCTTCATAAAATTAACTAAAAAAAAATCTCTCATCCCATCATTATTACACTTATCTATCCAACCTTTCTTTGAGGCAATAAATTAATTCAAATGAATACAATAAAGAACTTTTACGAGAAAACAGCTTTTATCCCCAGGGCATAGAGGTCAAGGTCGCATGCTAACAGCATTATGAATTTTAAAAGTAAATTGTATATTCTGTTGATTGCCTCGAAACAGATATCGTTATTATTAAAATCGTCTGGAAATGTTTTACCTTATTTGACGAAATTGAACAAGGGGTTTCTAATTTGGATAAAAAGTGGATTCTTTTAAAGGTTTTTATTAGGTTTGCTTAAGGTAAACGGTAAGAAGTTTAAATGTTAATGTAGCAATTTCTCATCTGTTGTTAATAAAAAGAAATATTTCTTTGTTCATTCCAGTGCATAGTTATCAGTTTTCAACACAAATTAAACAGGGAAATCAATATTATTTAAGAGCGCGTGAAAATCAGGCATTACATATATTTTGTTTGGGAAACTTTTATGTAGCTAATTTATACAGTGTACTTAAAAATATGATATTGAGGGGCCACTTACAAGTTTCCACTGATAAATACTAAAATAAGAATAAAAGTAAAAAAAAACTAAAATATTATATTTAGTATAATATATTTTTGGAATGTGCTAGTTACGCCTTTTCATTTGATTTGCCCAACATGGCATCATTTTTTGTTTTGTACTTGACTTGTTTTCCTCGTAGAGGGTGTATATTCAATTTAATGTGACGTCACAAAGTCTATATCCAGCAGACGATCAAGACGCGTCGAAGGATACATCATTTGTCAAATTATGATGAGCAGTTTAGACGTTATGAGGCAACAGATCAACATTCATACAGACATACGTACGTACATACATAGATACCGGTCAAAATCATAACCCTCCTTTTTGCTTCACCGTAGTCAGGTAAAAAGAAGGTCATACACACACATACTTGCAATAATTATACGACAAGTCAAGCTAATAATGAAACGCATAATGATGACTTTCCAAAGAACGAGAGAACGAGCATTATGTTTGTAATCAAAAGAGACGGAACCGATTACATACAATCTTGGGTCTGAATGTAACGAGATAAAAATGGTGGGAATGAATAGATTTAAACTTATCAGTACCTCGCGATTCATAGTTTCAACAATATCCAATCCAAATTCAGGCGGCGGTAAAATCCAAAATAACAATTCCAAGTCAAATGTGTGAGCGATCTTCGGTGTCCAGTGTGAAAGCAAGGGTCGTACAAAGTAGGCAGAGTCAGAATCCGTAAAAGACAAAGCACTGGTCGATGAAAATTAAAAATAATCGAGAAAGCACTCAAAACTCATCGGAAAACATAAAACGGGTGAGCATGAGCAACCAAGAAGCAGTCGGCAACTGTCTAGTGTCAATATCAGTCAGCTTTCATGCCAGTAACTAAAAATATAGGACGGTTTTTTAATCGTTATGAAATTGATAATTTTTATATTGTTTTTTCAGTTATGAATTAATATTCTATTTATTAATATGACTGTAATTAAATGCACTATATTGTATACTATACATTAACGTGCATTTAATTACCTACTTTGATTTAATTACCGAGTGCGAAAGTTTTCTTTTTGTAATTTTATTTTATTTATTCGGGAAAATAAACAGTTATACATTAAAATTTTACACTAAGATATAAATATACAAGGTTTATAAATGTATAACCTACGACATTTTCCACAACATATTAAAAGTTATATCTAAAGTGCGCTATTATAAGATTTTAAAACAGAAAAGTAGTTAAAAGTGAACTTAAGCATAGACAAGCATGCAAACAACATAAAAAGAGAGAGAGAATGAGCAAATATTGAACTAAATAACTAAACTAACTATTGTATTCTAAAATTATTTTGTTTGTAAGTTTTCTAAATTTTTGAGCAGAGACAAAGAAAAAGTCGATGTCTTCAAAGATCTTATTATATTGGTTGGTAAGGCGGCGTAAGGGTGCTCGCAAGCCCGCGTTTGTGCGACAGGAACTTACTGCAAATAAAGGTCTTGCGCGCACCCTACGGCATATCGTTGTTCTGGGTACTACGTAGCTGATTTTTTTGCGAATATCAATACAGTCATAAGTATTACACATATCAAACAAGAACATTGTTTCCAACTTAATTCGTCTAGACTTTAGACTTTGCAGGTTATACTTCTGCAAAAGGTTGGAAGCCGATCTGATTGTGATGAAGATCATTGTGTTTGGTCAGCTGTGAGTTCAGCATACTGTCAAATACCTTTGATAGTGGCAAGAGAGATACAGATAGTGCAATCCACGACATCGTGACCCACTCCGTGATTACTGTACTGTAAGCTGTACTTTAGTACGGAGCGGAGCGGAGTGGGGCGCGTCGTCGTAGATTGCATTATCTACAGGCCTGTAGTTGCTCATATCTGATAGATCCGCTGTCTTATTTTTAACGATAGGTATAACAATGGTTTTACTCATATCTCCAGGCAGATATGAGTGGCTTAGACTAAAAACAAACAAAACGGTTAAACAGCATAGCCAACTATCTCGGTAAGTGGGGTCCAGCATGCTGCAGATTTTCAATGCTCAACCCGTCATGGCCGGGAGATTTCTCTTCTCTAGTTGGACATCCAAAACCTATCTTTTCACCGCTCTTAAGATTGATCACCGACTGAGAGGCCATTGGGGTGACGATTTGACGGTAAAATGTTGTCGAAACAGATCTGCTATTTCATCGGCATCGCTTACGCCGTCGATACACACAGGAGTAACTGGTTTGTTAATAAGTTTCTTTTCATCGCATCTATTCAAAAAGAGCTAGTTTGTTCTTCATAAACAGGGACCAAATAGCTCTTTGATCCCTAGGGACCAACATAAACATTGTATGAACAAGTAACAGGCTGGCAAGAAAGAGAGAGGAAGTGTGAATTATTTGGTCAAAATGAAAATGCAAGTTGGCGGCAACGACACATGACGAAAATTTTCAAACTTTTCGTCATTAGGGTCGTTTTCAAAGTTTTCAACGGCGCCAAAGCTGATAATGAGGTCAAAATGTAAATACAAAATGGCGCCTGCGAAAGTTTTCAAGTTGTTCGTCGTCGGTGTCGTTTTCATAGTTTTAGAGGGTGCTAAAGCCGATAGTAAAGTCAAAATGTAAATTCAAGATTGCAGCTGCGTAAATTTTCAAAATTTTCATCATTCTGGTATTGTTTTTATAGTTTTAAAGCTGCTAAAGTCGATACAGAGATCAAAACGTAAATCCATGATGGCGGCTGCAAAAATTTTGTTTTGGTTTTAAATCATACGTGAAAGATGAGGTCGGACCGCACATGTTTTTTTTTCTCATAGAGGGTGATGAAAAGTAGAGTTTTCACCTCGGGAGCAACACTATTTTAAGCTCGAGTGACGTACTTTGAATCCCTGGCTGCGTTCAGGATTCTACTCTAGATTCCTTCGCTCCGCTCTGGATTCAAAGAAACACTCTTGCCTTAAATATAGTTGTTTGCTCCCTAGGCAAACAATCTACTATTGTACCTTTCCAAAAAGATCCAAAATTGTTTTTTGAGTGATGAGAGGAAATATCAATTTTTAACTGTTCTTCAGAGTTCTGACACCATCTCAGTCGGTTCTTAAAGATTTTCCTGGCCTCACACATCTCGCACATAAATGAATGAATTTGGTTTGCCATACCAACACCACAAAGAAAATTTCTTAACTTCCCTGTGTGCCTCGCCAACATGAAAGTTCTACCCTGCAACATACTGCTATAAATCTACCTATTTGATTTATAATTTCTGTCACTAACTAACTCTTACTTATTTTTAGTTGGGACGAAACAAATGAAAAAAATAAGGAATCGTTTCCTATATATGTATGCAAGGATCCGACCCGCTATCCCAGAAAACCACTAGATACATTATTGTGATAATACAGTTTTACTATCACGGTAATGGATTGGTTAAAAATAACAACCAAATTCATCCAACATGGCTATGGAATTGCTAATTATTCTATATTTTAGTGTAATGTCCCATTGCTGGGAAAAGTTCGCTCTTTCCCTTTTCCACCCACATCTGTCTGCTCATTATAATAATTTTGTCAACTCAGCCAATCGCAGTCCACCTCTGGACATAGGCCTCTCTTTTGTTGCGCTTTGTGATAGCACGGTGCACTGTTTAGCTCATCGCTAAGAACAGGTTTTTGCTTGGACAGTTCCTGCTGGTTTCGGATTGTGTTTTCTTTGTTTTTAATTCATATTTGATTACTAGTTTATTTATTTATTTAGAGGGTTTTTTTTAATGTATTTATTTATTTATTTAAACTTTTCACACTCAAAAATGTACAAAGGCGGATTTAATGCCTTAGGCATTCTCTACCAGTCAACCAAGGGTGGTGAGAGATTAGATGGCAGGTGCTGTTTGAGAGGAACCAAGAAAAAAAAATAGAATATATCATTTGAAATAAAATAATTATGAATAATTATAATTCACAATACATATTTAATCAAATATATACCTATATTATATACATACATATATACAAATTCAAGGGAGAGTGGTGTTGATATGACTACTCTATTTATTTAGACAAAATATTGCAATTTCCGCTTAAATGAATACCTTACCTCAGGTACCTTGAAGCTGTTGGTACTCCTCGTCACTTGTCCATAGGGGTTCATTAGAAAACCAGCGTCAGACAGCATTTGTCTTAATGCTGAAACGAACCTTTTTGGCTCAGCCATGAGGCACACACTATTGCTATAAGATTATTTTCACTTTTTATAGTGTTTCACGGACCGTGTCCAAATAAATATTATTCTTTCTTAATTTCTTCCAGGCTGCGCCACAACACTCTGTTCTCCGCCTTCCACATCCAGCCTATTCCAGCTATCTTCTAAGGTCGTCAGTCAATAATCAGTAATAACCACATGGGTCGAAAAATCTACGGTATACTACGCTTGTCGCGGTCAGTCTGTGGATGGGTGACCATCCATTTAATAACGAGACGTCTCTATACTTCGGAAACACGTTACGCCATGTAACGTGTTTCCTCTTTTGTCTGTTGGTCTCGTCAATTCCATAGTATGTAGTTGTTTGAAAGTTGTTACAGCTAGTTAGTCGTATGTCACTGCAGGGATTCAGCAGAATATCAGCGTCAGGTATATTTGTCTGTCACATGCTGAGCTGGACTCCCATTTGGTGCAAACTTGAAGCGCCCACCGCACTTTTTTATGTTCGTTAATCCATTATTTTAAAGTGTGTCATAGCCAATAGTGTCATCACAATGTCTTGTTTTCTTCCTTCTATATTTGTTTGTATATTAGCACCTTGCAGCTATTTCCTAATAGCTAATTAGTAATTATTTAATCGTGCTTTTTTATGCTGTGCTGTTTTTTGTGTGCACTAAATAAAATAATTATCTATCTATCTATCTAGTTAGAATCCCGAAAGTCAGACAACCAGTCTTAGCAAGGGGTATCATGTTACCCAGTTACTGGGTAATGGAGATCAGAGCCCAGAATTGGCTAGGCAGAATTTTATTAATAGTGATAATTATTTGAGAACGGGTCTTTGCCCAGGTAGCAGTTCGAAAATTATGCAGGCTTAGCTTAGCAGACTGATTTAATTAAATCAATGGAATAGAATAGATCTTTTTATTATCAGTATTCTTTTTTCTCTGTATTTTTTAAGTTAACCAAACAAGTTCTACGCCATTTTTCAAACCAAACTTAGTTGCTGTTTCACTTTTAAAGTTAAAAGTAATTGTATTAAACTCTTGAACTTTACCGAATTAATTATTCAATTAAATAAATTGCTTTTGTTCCAGTGGGGTTATTGAACTCTCCTATATTTCTACGTTTAGGGTAGTGCTAAAATTGTCGTTCCGTAATTTGGTAGGTATCTGTTATAGCGAGCGTGTGGGTTGAATAGTTCATTTAAATTTAACTAGTGCCTTGACGTCAGCGATGTCAACTTCGTGCCTTGAAATCTCAAGTACATTACTAAAATAAGCCTCTGTTACTCAACGATTGAGAGATATTTATTTCCAACTAGCTGACCGGACAGACGTTGTCCTGTCCAAATTTCAATTCCCACAGTAAATTGCTTTCCTCGAATTTGAAAATTTTCCAGAATTTTTTCCAATTTTTCTTTCCGTAAGAACCTAATTTGCATATTTGAAATTAGACAAATCGGTTCAGCCGTTATCAAGTGATGCGCTTACCAAAGAACAGCATTACATTTTTAGGGTTGCCGTACCCAAATGGTGCCAAACGAAACCCTATTACTAAGCCTCTGCTGTCCATCCTTCCGTCCGTCTGTCCATCTAATGAACCGTAATAAGTAGACAGTTGAAAACTTCATAGATTATGTATTTCTATTGCCGCTATAACGACAAATAATAAAAATTAAATTAAGTTAAAAATTAAAGTGGGTGATGAAAAATTAAACATGTAAAAAACGTGTTTTTATCAGCGTTTTTTTTTTTTCTAAATATTGTACGGTGGTACGGAACCCATCGTGAGCGGGCCCGACTCGCACTTGACCGGTTATTTTATTATATAGATTCAACATAATCTGTTTCACTAACATCATGAATTCATTACTAAGCATTAAAAAAAAAACAAGAAGTCCCAAACGGTTTTTACATGTTGTTTTTATCTAAAAGGAATTTCAGCACTTTTTAACTGACTTCAATATAAGGAGGAGGTTCTCAATTCGATTGTATTTTTTAATGTTTGTTACCTCAGAACTCCGTCATTTATGAACCGAGTTTTTATTGTTATTACAGCCACAATCTTCGAAACATATTTTATCTTCTTCTTTTTTTGTTTACTCTTTACTGTCCCACAGCTGGGCAAAGACCTCTTGCATGAACTCTTTTCCCTTTTCACATTAATCTTATTAACGTTTTGTTGGAGAGTTGTTGAGGTTTTAATAAATATCTTCAATTCCAGCATTCAATTCTCATAAAATCATGCAAAACTGACCTTGCTTTCATCCACATATCTATTGAATCAGTTTACTATTTACCTAAAGAAGAACCGCGGAACTTATTCGCTACTGAATAGATTAATAAAACTAATAGGTTCATTTGTTCTATTATACGACAATGGCTATTTGGCGTGTACGCCCGCACTCCGGTAACATGACCGCCACGTGAGTGTGAACACTTAGTTGTGCTGGATATGACACTATAGTATAATTATTTAGCAGGGTCTTCCGCCTCCAGTCTGCCTCTTTGGTCTAGTGGTCGAGAGCGCTGATGCTAAGCATGAGGTCTTGAGTTTGATTTCCAGATCAGGTGAAGTGTTCTTGGGTTTTTCCATTAGAAATTTCTCAGTAGTAGCTTGGAGTCTGGTCAGCCTGGTTGATGGCATAGGCTCGTCCCCCTGTCACATGGGAATTAAACATAACTGGAGAAATGTGGGTGTTACTATAGGTACACTTTTGCTTAACCCTTCGGAGATTACATGCGTAATGTTATGTATTGTATGTTATATTATTTTGCCAAAGTTAGTCTGTGATTTTGGTACAGATATAGTTTGCATGTTTCTTTTGTTTCAAACTCAAACTCAAAGCATTTATTTCAATTAAACCATTTACAGGCCCTTTTGAATTGTCAAGGGGTCGTACAGACAAAAATATGAAGCTAGTTGCCCATTCCAAAGCGTAGTAGGTACCTATGGAGAAGAACGGGCAAGAAACTCCACGGACACTCTTTTAAATCAACGATTTGATGCAAAATATTGGTTAAATCAATCATTTTGAAATTATGCATGTGAGAATAATTTAGAAAGACGTGCACGTTCGTAAAAGCATCCGTAATAAAAAGAAAAAATAAAGAATCATTCAAAAACTTAAAATAAATTAAAATAAGCCATGGCAGCTAAAAGATGACCAGTCCCAACCGACGGCGCCCGTTCACGAACATGACGCATGGATCAGCACCATTCAGCTCAACCATTTTGAAGGGAGCTAAATGATCCAACACACGCGCCACTATCAGCGAGACATCTGAGTGAGCATGACATACTGACAGCCGCCAGGGCACATTCAATTCAATGAAATACATAGTACCCGGTAAATGGTAGCTTTTTAGTACATAGTACTCACACCCCAGCTATGCAATTATATTTATAATACAAAGGAGATTGAGTTTATACAATACAAAGATGGTCATACAATCTTCAGCAGCTCCAACAGTATTTTCAAAATGTTAATCTATTAGTTGTGGAGCAGGACCAGAAATCAGCCGAGCATTGTTATCAGTGATGTAATTCCGTTGTGGGGGATTACATCATTGTTTTCATCAATTATTTATTTAGTGGAAATTATAAGGCATAGGTATACCTATGCCTTATAATTTCCACTAAATAAATAATTTATCTCTCTATCAATCTATATTTTGTAAAAAATAAATAAATGTCTTATTAAACCTCTGGTTCCGGACATCGAGAATAATGTTAACCATTGTTTCACTTGTTATAGTTGCCTAAAGAATAATGTAAGTACGGCAAGTAGTCAATAAACATAGGCTGAAATGTCTCTCCGATGTCAAGTTATATTATGCCCTAACCTCCAAACTACTAAGACGGAGACAGTAAGAAACCAAAAGAATAATTTGACCTATTTTAGGAGCATGAGGAACAGGGTGTAAAGTTCACTCATCCACCATAGAAAAGGGAGGATCCTCCAACCAGACGGGTGTTGTGTCTGGCGGGCCGACTGCCCAACTGTCGGTGTCAGATAGTCTTATATATATGTCGTTCGCGCGGTAAACTCTAATTGCGCGATGCAGGATTTGTGTGACGTCATGTCTTTGATGCGTAGTTCGTATGTGGCGGTTTAACCGCTACACTTTAAACTCGTTCCAAGTGGCGTTCTGTAATTTCTGCCTACCCCAAATGGAAGAAGGCGTGAGTTTATGTCTGTATGTAAAGAATAATTTGCTAAAACGTCAAAATTCAGATCAGTTTTTAGCCTTTTGTGGGATTTCAGCAGAAATCTGGATATGTCCGAATTTAGAGGATTTGACATTTCTGAACTACGATCAAAAATGTCGTGTCACTTCCACCACTCCAATATTCTTCGCTCGTGTGACCATAATTGGTCCAATTTTTGGTTGAATAGCGGTCGTTTGGCAAATAGCTTTAAGTTTCGCGTGAACGAGACTTTTAGTGTCCAGTGGTGGCCCTAATTACCATGGATTTGTTCACGGCCTGGCATTCACATTAGCCTGGCAGCCATTGCCAGGCTAATGCGATTTTTTTTAGTAGCTTAGTCATAGATTATGGCCTTGACTCTGAATCGCCATAAACAAATGAGACTCGTGTATTGAAGGACCTGAAGGTCAATTCTCGAACTAAAAAAAATCGTTCCAATCGCGATTTCATCTCGGCGATAATCAATGTCAAATTTTGCTCAAAGCATTTATTTCAATTAAACCAATAACAGCCACTTTTGAATTGTCAGGTCAGTCAGTGAGATGAAGCTAGTTGCCCATTCCCAAGTATAGTAGGTCCTAGCAAGAAACTCCACGGACACTCTTTTACATCAAAATTTTGTATCAACATAATTAGTTTACATGTTGAAATTATACATGTGAGAACGATGTACTCGTAGACAGGCGTGCAATTCCGCGATAAAAAGATAAAAAAGCAATTAAAAATTTACAACAAATTAAAATAAGCCGTGGCAGCTAAGAGTTGGCCACTCGCTACCGAAGGCGCCCGTTCACGAACATGACGCAAATACTGAGATAAGAATGCGAACTTAATTAAAAATACGGGTGACTCCTTCACAGGATGATCCGATTAAGAAAACTGGATATGGAATTATAATAGATCCGTTCGACCGCCATTGGACTACGTTAGGCTGAGTAACTGTATTTAATTGCACATAGCAAACACAGTAGCGTTTACTACTCCCAATAAATACACGATTGAGATATACTAATTAGATTACGTCTAAATTCTTAAACCATAACGTATTACCTAAAACACAACTAGGTTCAAATTATGCCTACGTCTGACACAGTTAGCTGGTACACTAATCACTTAATGGAGCTTGTAAGCAATGTTATCATTACTTATGCACCGCTAGCTATCTAATTATGTAAGGCTTTAACCATTGCTATAAGTACATCATCTTGCTGCGATGCAGTTTGCTAAAATTACGCGATCAAGCTTCCGTAGCCAAGGTGACGGAAAGGGTTTACGTGGTGGAGAGAAATAAGACCTCGTATTTTTCAACATAAAATATATTTTATAAATACGAGAAAGAGGGTAGGTAGGTTTATGGTTACAAAATTTCCTTCATTTCCCTTAGCAGTAGCGCATTACTCTCCTGGCTCAGCCTGGTGTGACGGTCACCCCAAGGGGTGTGTCACGCTGTAGACTCCAGGAATGGTGACAGTTGGCGGATGGTCGCGCCAGACCCGTAGGCGGTTCATCGCGGATACGCGGGTAAATAAAGGAAGCCGGCATGGAGCTCGAGGTTACCGGAATGGCTCGGAACCCAGTGGTTGCATGACCGGGATAGATTCCGATTAACTTTGGACGATTAGCTGGAACTTTGGATTATCTTATCTTACCTTATTATCTGTGATGCATAATTTTGAGAGAATTATTGTAAATTCGTTGATTACCTGTGATTCACAAAAACTGTACTATTTGCCTCAGTCTTTTTAAATTATTTTTAATCAAAAACATTGTTCACTCTTGCTCAGAAAGTCGTAATTAAAACATTGTAACAATCCGTGAAATCTTTAATGAAATCCCCATTATTGTATTTTGACTCTCGGTAGCGGAACGAGTGGGAAATAAAAAGTTCCAATCATCATCACTGGGGAGGAATGAAACTTTTTTTTCCCACTCGTCCACGCCCAGTGGGAACGACGGGGCCGGGACGACCGGGAATAAAGGTCTATAATCAGCATCTTCAAAATAATCTATTTATTCTATAGATAATGTCCGATAAGAATTAGCATTTTTGGCATTTCGGCATCATCTAATCTAAATTTAGAGGTGAGACTCTTGTGATAAAAGAACTCATAGTACAAGAGCCAGGGCTACACTGATTGGGCACGCCACTATTGCGGCGATAAGTCCCCTCTTTGAGGAGTGGCTGGAGAGGCGCCACGGCGTCCTCACCTTCCGCCTGACGCAGGTCCTCACCGGACACGGCTGTTTCGGGAGGTACCTGTTTCGGATAAGCCGGGAGGAAACGCCCGGGTGTCATCACTGCGTGGATCGCCCGGAGGACACAGTGGAGCATACGGTGGAGGTATGCCCGGCTTGGGCAGAGCACCGCCTTGTCCTCGTGGAGGCGATCGGTGGCGGGGATCTCTCGCGTCCGGCCCTGGTCCAGGCTATGGTACGGAGCGAGAGGGCATGGGAGGCCGTCACCTCCTTCTGCGAAGCAGTAATGCTTGGAAAGGAGGAGGCGGAACGCGTGAGGGAGAGGCAAATTTCGCGCCCTCACGCCCCTAGCCTCCGCAGGAGGAGACGCCCTGGGCGTCGGGAATCAATTGCCGATTCCCGGCCACCATAGGCACGGGCTTGCGGACGGTGAGCAATGGGTAGCTCGCCGTCCGGTAAGGACCAAGCCCGGGTCGACGGCACGTTGTGTTCCACGCGCGCCTCAAAGAGTGTCAGCGATTGAAGGGGTCCGATGAGACCATTGCCTGCCGGGTTGCGGGAAAGTCCGAAAGGGATACCGTAGCCCCCTGGCATTGCACAGGCAACAGAAGGAACACGGGTGGGTTTTAGTCAGTAAGAGTCTGACATGCCCTCCCGCTCCACCCAGAGCGGGAGACGTCATTTGATGATTTCCCACCCACAAAAAAAAAAAAGGGCTTCACTGATGTTTTGTCTTGAACTGAAAAATATAAATCAATTATTAATATTATTATTGGTCATTGAAAAAGCCTATGGGCCTCGGTCAAGACATTTTTTGTGGACTGTTGGATTAAGTATAATATTGTCTTTTCCGTGGTTTTTTCAAGTAAGGGTTTGTCTGATAAACCGATTTTAACAAAACATACGCTGAAACAGTAGATGTAACGAAAAAAGCCTGCTTAGGCAAAAAAAAAAACAAGAAAATTTTGCCCGCCAAATAGTGAGAAAATAATTTAAAACAAAAAGATTTAAATGTTGACACATATTGTACCTCCATTTCCCAAATGGACTCATGATGTAACTTAACTTGTCTAAATAACATATCTAAACTATATTTACAGGCCAAACAAACTGAGTAAGAAAAAAAATGTTTTATTATTTCATCCATCTTTTCTTGAGAATCAAATTTCGTCAATTTTCCCCTCATTCTTATACCACGAAACGATTTTTTCACCTTCCCTCATAGACTCTTGGTAAAGTAAACACGGGATATTGCGGTTATAATGTATGAGTTACAATAACAGCCGACTAGCGAGGAAGATTATTTTGTGGCTCGAGGTGGAAACACCTGAACGATGTTTGCTTTCAGAAAATGGAGTGTAGTAAAGAACTTTCTTTGATAGTGTCATAAAAATCTTCTTAAAATTTTGTACAGAGAAATAGAGTGGAGTTTCTTTGATGTGCTTATACCAAAATTACTCATTAATCTGCGCGATGTGCTAAAATAAAACTAACAAAAAAAAAAATGGCATTATTCAAAATCAACATAATTTAATCAATTTTAAGCGATCCAGACTGAAGTAGATTCAGGACCTAACTAAAGGGTCACAAGAGGACATCAAAACAAAATGCTTACATAGGACCAACGCACGATTTAGCACACACCATTTGCAAGTCCAATCCGAACAAATTCCCAACAGCTTATAACTTAAAGCAAATAATCCCCGGTGACCGAGAACCCTAATAAACATGAATAAAATAAAACCTCACAGTTTAGTGGTGAAAGTGGCGCTCAATAATATACCGGGGCGTCAACAATTCACTGGCTTGGACCCTTTTTCGGGCACTATTATTTATATGCTAAAGAGGAATCGCGGTGCATGGACGCTAGGGTTGTGAAAAGGCTCGTATCAAGACCTTACAATGTCAAACCACTTATGTCATTTGATTTTGACAGGTGGGGCAAATAAAGAAGGTTGTACAACAAATAAGCTCTGATCCCCGACTTTCTGACCTCCGTGACTTGGTCGCTTTTGTAAATCGACCAATGCCCAAGGTCAGCAATCGATGGTAGCCATTACAAATGCTGTATATTAGTGCTTAATTCTACAATTCTTATCCTTTGAGAATTGACAACTCTTTATAAGGCTGTACATTGGGTAAGGACCAGAATGAAATAAAACAAGTTAGTACTCAATTATTTTCGCTAAACCTAATGTACCTAAATCACTTTGACTAAGTAGTAGTCACGATCTAGATCAAATATCTAACCCTAAAACACAAAAAAGGAATCCACTTTACCTACAATCATTATCCCTTTCGCTGGAGCGGAAACCTGCCAAATGTAACCTTAAACCTAGACAACCCTATCTGGGTATCCCTGTTATTATCTTGTCTTTTAACCCCGCCCTGACCGGCCATAACTTATACCTAAGATACCTACTAACAGACAGGGCATGCGTAACTCAAAATTGTAATAATTTATTACGTTACTAACCACGAACTTTGTCTTAGTCGACTATCGTTTGAAATACATTGTTGATAGATTTATTGGCCTTTTGAGTTCGGTTTTGGGCTTGAGCTATAGGTAATTGATTAATGATTGCAGTAGTTTAAGTAATGTAAGTTTTGCTAAAAGCTTTTGCGTGTTGTTGGGCCATAAGTCCATTAGCATAATCAACCTATAATATTCCCACCGCTGGGACAACACAAGCCTGCTCTCTATGAGAGGGAGTGGGCCGAAATTCACCACGCGGGCTCAGTGTAAGTTGGTAGATGTCATATGTTTTCCTTCACCGTTTTGAAAGCAGTGGCGATGAAATAATTTACACAAGGTAAAACGTCTGTCTGGGTTCGAACCTACGACCTACCACTCGTAAGTCGTAGACCAATGAAAAGTCCATTGATTAAGAATGTTCAAAAAGATAAATTTTATTTTCAGGCACATGTCTTGATTGGGTCTGCACAAAAATAATCGATTTGTCTATTTCAACCCACTATATTTCTTTGAGTTATAAGAAACCAAGTCAGTGACTTGGACAAATTGTTTTTGTAACGAAACTACGGAGAGGCGTACATATTGTATGTCTAACATTGAACGCGATAGGTTGAGTTGATTAATTGATTTTAAATCCAATTTCTTGGAGCCCAAACTACGTGAAGATATCTCAAAAGAAATAATGCAATTATTCTAACACTCTTTTTACCACCATTATACCATAACGTTAACATAACTTCATGCCTGTAAATTCCCTAAAGGGAGGAAGCAGAGGTTTACCTATAGTAAACCCACATTTTGCCAGTTTTGTTTAAGTTCCATGTAATAGGGGGCGAGCCTATTGCCATTAATCGTGTACAAATCCAGACTCGAGCTGCTACTGCAAAATTCCGAATGGGAAACCCAATAACACTTTGCCCGACCCGGGAATCGATCCCGAGACTCATGCTTAGCAGTAGCTCCATTATACTATTATTAATTAAAGGCTATCCACTAGAGTCTACAGATAAAACTAGACCAAGAGACCGAATTAACTTGACACAACCTAAGAAAGTAACAATCGCACGTACGTATCTAGGTACCACAGAGGCGAGACCAAGGTTATATTCAAAGTTAGAAGCTTAGGCGCTCACTCCATCGTATATTGTGTATCTGAAGTAATTAATAAGTTGCGGCAGACTCGTCTTGTACCTCTGGTTTTGCTTGAAATAGACGCTTGACAATTTAATTATTAAGATGGATGGCTTGAAATGTGTTTTGGCTTCCGATGAAAGGGTATTATAACGTTTGTAGACAATATAATTTGTTTAATGTATTTGTGACGTTATCATCATTGAAAAAAAATTACGTCTACTGCGGGTCACAAGCCTCCCCCTATACCAGTTTGTAGCTGCACGACTCACCGTCAGATCAATGTTAGCAATGTTCAAGTTTATTTATCTTGTATAATAACTTATATTATTAATAGTACCTGAGTGACCGAACTCTGCTTTGGTAAAATAGAGAATGCTCATTTATTAGTATAGGATAGTTCATACTAATTCCAAGCTGCCATGTCATTATTGTACGATAGCCATCTTGAGAAAAATCTTTGGGCGACCGAGCTATACTCGGGTGAAAATAGAGAAAACGAATTTTCACAGATATGAAACCTAGCTAGATAGATGTTTCGGTCCGTAAACCCCTTTAATTCAACTTTCATCGAAAACGTTAGAGAAGGTTTTCGGGAACGTGATTACAAGTATGGAAACCACATATATGCAATCAATGAAACTACATACTTGCTACCGCCTTTTCTGACGATACACAAAAAATGGACGAAATCGGTCCAGTAATTAGGTCAAAAAGTAGAGTTCTAATTTTGATCATATTTGAACACTCTGTAGAAATGGATCACTAGGTCAATAATTCAATGAACTTGATTCCTTTTTTAATAATTCAATGAACTTGATTCCTTGATTAAAATGTTTTTAATAATTTGGAACAATTAATTAATCAGCAAATATACAAATACACTCAAAATATATCTTCAAAGTTAAGTACAGATACAACAAAAAATACATCTGCTACCTGTCACCAAAATAATAACTTTTTTCGTCCATAACAAAATTAATATATTCCATCAAAATATTAACGGACTTATTGCAAAATCTGACCTTTTATCTTTATCTTTAGCATCCCTTGAGGATGAAAAAAACACATTCGATATCTTATGTTTCACAGAACATAATATGGCTCATACAGATACGCATTTACTTACAATACCAAACTTTACTCTTGCATCCTCCAATTTTAGAAAAAATAGAAGAGGTGGTTCTTGTATACTTGTACGAAACACTCACAATTTTAAACCAATTGAGGGTTTAAAAAAATACTGTTTTGAAAGTATCATAGAATGCTCTGGTATAGAACTCCTACATCACAACATTATTGTGATCTGTATTTATCGTCCTCCAAAGTCAAAACATGAGGACATACAAACCTTCTTTAACTCTTTTAATTCTTTGCTTAATAAATATTGCTGTAATAAAAAGAAAATGATAATCTGTGGTGACTTTAACATAAATATATTAAATAAAAATAACTTAACCAAAACATTTTTGGAAACAATAACTTGTAATAATCTTAAACTATCTATCAATGAGCCCACTAGATTAGCGAGCGGAACATGCATTGACAATATTTTAACTAATATCCGTGGGTGTACTGGCAAAGTCCTGGAGTTGGCACTATCTGACCATACAGCCCAATTGTTGGCATGCCCTGTACAAATACGCAGTTCATTAAAGTACTGGTATATTGAAAGACGTGATTATAGCCAAGAAAACATAGACAAATTTATTTATTACATTAATTCTCTCACATTCTCTGAAGTTTTTAAGACTCATGATACCAACGAAGCTTTTGTCCGCTTTTTTGACCTTTTTTCTTTATTTTACTACTTATGCTTTCCAGTGGTACTTACGAAAATAACCTCGCATAGTCGACCAAGATGGATAAGCAATGGTTTAAAGAAATGTTGTATGCGTAAACGTCAACTACTGTGGCGTTATCGTTTAAATCGTACAAAGGAAAATAAAAAAAGTTTCAAGTCTCTCTCAGGACGATTAAAACATATCATTAATTCCACAAAAAAAGCCCAAAACAACCATTTCATACAGACAGCTCACAATAAGTGCAAAGCAACGTGGACAGTTATTAAAAAATCAACATTAATACTACCAAAAAATGAAATTCAAAAAATAAGCATCGATGGCAAAAATGATATTGATAATCCCTTAACTATAGCAAATTTATTTAATGACTTCTTTATTGATGGCCTGAAAGGAGATACTTTAAATAACGATACGAATATACAAATACCTCGCAATCAAAAATCTATGTTCATGAGTCCGACTAGTCCAAGTGAAATTCAAAGAATAATTAATAATATGAAAAATACTAGCAGCACCGGATTTGACCAGATTTCAACACAAATATTAAAGCTGGTTTCTCTTAAAATTTCTGACATACTATGTCATATTATAAATTTGGCAATATATAACGGAGTCTTTCCGGATAAACTGAAAACTACATTAATAAAACCACTTTTCAAAAAAGACAATAAACTTTCAATGTCCTGTTACCGTCCTATAGCTTTAGTTCCAGTATTATCTAAAGTTTTTGAGAAAGTAATTCACAACAAATTATATATTTTTTTTGAATCGCAACATCTACTAGCTGAGGAGCAAACTGGATTCCGTAAAAATAAAACGATAAACACAGCAATTTATAACTTTCTTCAGAAAGTAATGATTAATATTGATAAAAAAACTCCAGTCTGTGCACTCTACATGGATCTCAGCAAAGCATTTGATTGTGTTAATCATAAAATACTTTTGGAGAAGTTAGCCATGTATGGAGTTCGTGGTAATGTTCTTAAACTAATTGAATCATATCTTAGCAATAGAAAGCAGTTTACCCAAATCACTCGAATATGCCCAAAAAGCAACAAAGAGGTTCATTTTACATCCGAAAACAGGTATGTGAACTTAGGAGTCCCACAAGGAAGTGTATTGGGACCATTGTTATTTATTATTTACATCAACGATTTACCAAAAATTATAAAACAACCAACATTTATTTTTGCTGATGATTGTACTATTGTATTTAACGGTAAAGACAGAATTACACTTGAAAAGGATATTAATGACGCCATCGATAAAATTATGGAATGGACTAAATTTAACAATTTAAAATTAAATTTTGATAAAACAAACATAATGATATTTCGTAATAGAGTTGCACAATTTAGTGACATTAACATTAAATATTCAAACAAAGAAGTCATACACGTAGAAACTACAAAATTTTTGGGTTTAGATATTGATTGCAGTTTGAATTGGAAAACACACATTGAGAATTTGTGCTTAAAGTTTAATCAACAATCGTATGCTCTATATATGCTTTCCAAAATGGCCGATATATCGACTGTACTGTCTGCATACCATGGTTATGTGGGATCCATAATAAGGTATGGAATAATATTCTGGGGACATTCTGTTTACAAAGATGATGCTTTTAAGGCTCAGAAAAGATGTGTCCGATCAATATGTAAACTTAGACAAACAGATAGTTGCAAAGAATATTTTAAAAATCTCAAACTACTAACACTTCCATGCATATACATTTATGAAATTATTCTTTTTGTAAGATCAAACATTACTTCCTTTGAAAAATATAAAAGTAAACGACACATTAATAAAATTTGTTGTCCTAATAATAAAACAACTCTCTTAAATAACAGTATATTTTGCATGGCTCCCCGTGTATATAATCATCTACCTAAATATTTAATGGAGGCATCATCGCCTGATAAGTTAAAAAAACAACTAAAAAGGTTTTTAATAAATAAAGCATATTACAGTGTATCTGAATATTTGCTGGATAAACTGTAGACAGATAGACTGATCTCATTCTTAATTTTATTCTGTTTAGTTTTTATTTATTGTGTTTTCTTTTTACGTACTTTGCACGCCGAAAGGTAAAATATGGTGTTACTAAGACTGTGATATACCCTATTACATGAATGTAAAACATCTGCACATTATTTACCCATATTTGCAAATAAATAAATTTGAATTTGAATTTGAATTAGATTCCTTGAACATTGAAAAACGACTTCGAAATTTTGATTTCGTCGAAAATTGTCAAACTAGGTATCAAAGCGCCAGCACCGACAAAAATGCCGCGCGCTTGCATAGTTGCCGTTCTTCCTGGGGTCAAGGTACTTATCTAAACAGAGTGTTTACTTTTATAGAATTTATTTTGATATTTATATTGTTTGAAAATTTCATTTTTTTAATTTACGGTTTTTTATTTAATACTACATTTGCTATACTTCTGTGGATTAGTATTACTTGTGGTTTCATTAATTATTGCATATATGTGGTTTCCATACTGTATATAACCCACCAAAAACATTTTCATGTAAAATGTTGCCAAGACAAGAGCATATGGCTCGCACTGTCAAAAGTTATCAGAAATCATGTAAAGCCAAGCTTCTAACTCTACACGCCCTAACTCTGCAAGCCCTAACTTCACAAACTCTACACCTTACTCAAAATATGTGGCTTGGCCGTTTCACTACCGTCGCATGGGCGTAAGGTGAAGAATTTAATCACTGTTCATTACTTTTCTGTTATATAATTTCATATGTAGGTGTGTTTCAAATGAGGGTGTACCTGCTACAGGTACACCTCTGCCCAACCCTTCGGGGAAACAACGCGTGATGTTATGTTATGTTATGTAGAACCAAGCTTCTAACAGCTCTACACGCCCTAACTCTACAAGCCCTAACTTCACAAACTCTACACCTTAGTCAAAATATGTCTTGCGCGTTTCCGGCTCGATCGCCGTCGATTTATTGGTGGTTTAATGCATCAGTAAAAATATGCAATGCAATTTAGTCAATCGTAAGCCCACGTCAGCAAAAAGTGATCGCCGCGTTCATAATAATGTCACTTTTTATTCGGAAAACTGGGGGCCAATTCTCGATTTTAGAGATGGTGTCGAACTCGACAAAAATTTCTAATGACGTCATTTTTTCGACAAATTTTAAAAGTTGTTATTCTGGGGATGTCGAATTCGACATTTGTCGAAGGCTAACGTTAGAGTTCATGTCGAGTGCTTCTGAGCAGTAGAGATGACATGTCGATTGTAGAGATACGTCATTTCTGAGTGAATTCGTTGAGTTTTGGATTGTACACTGTGTTTTCTTTTCTTTGTTTTTAAATAAAATACGGCTTGGCATCTCATACCTACTGGAAATTCGATTTATACTCTTTGATTTGTGCATTGTGTTTTCTTGAAACGACGACCTTCGCGCAAATAACAGACTCTGTAATTTGTGTACCCACGATTGGACTTGAAACCACTGAAAGATGGACGAGTTTATTAGCATTTTTATCTTGGAGTTGTTGGAAAGTGGCGAGCAACTGGCCAATACACGGCGACAACAGCGCACTTATCCCACCGTCAATATTTACGACTTGAGCGAAACAGAAGTCATTAAAAACTTCAGATTAGATAAAGATTTAATAAGGGTTCTAATAGATCTATTGGCTCCTGTAATTCAGGATACCACGAAAATAGACCTGAAAACGAAGGTAAATAATCGTCTGCTTCATAATTTTATTAGTCATTTAAAACTGTTCACTAAACTAACCTTACCCACCAAAAATACTAATTGCACACCCTAAAATACCTAAATTAATTATACAATCAACTGTCAATTTGTCAAACTGATTATTTTTACACTAAACGTTTCGTTTTATACTTAAACAATTAGGTTTAGTCAGAGTTTTAAAACAAAATCATTCATTAACTCATAGCTACCTAAAACGGAACGTGCGATTCTTCATAATGGTAACATTATCTTCACTCGACTCGACATTTTCGTGACATTTATTTCTATTTTGACTGAGAATACGGAATTCTGCTCAATTCGACATTTTTTGGTAGAGATAGAGATATTTTTAATAGACATAGAGATAGACTTACGATCTCGAACTCGAGATAAATGGCGAAAATCGAGAATTGGCCCCCTGGTCGAGTTATTGCATATTTTTACTGATGCAACAAAGCGTTGAAAACGAACACATTGGTAATGTAAGAATCATATACTATTAAATGAGCAATATTTGTTTAGGCTCGCAATATTATATATTTGTAATCACGTTCTCAAAAACGGTTCTAACGATTTCCATGAAAGTTGCATGAGGGGGTTTATAGGGGCGAAAAAACTATCTAGCTAGGTCTCATATCTGGGAAAATTCGTTTTCGCACGGTCGATCATTTTGGTTAGGTCGTTTCAGGCATTCAAGTTACCGTAAATATCGCTGCTCCACGATTTCTAATCCAACCAAGTGAACAACTTACCACCCGAGAAATGTATTGAACATTATCAAAGTATCTTAAAATAGAAGATAGAAACCTGCTCTTGCTTAAAATATCTTCAATAATCAAACACAAACTCCTACAGATTCGTACTATAATTAAAGGGACTAATAAAGTTACCTGTTTATATACTTAAGGTTTACGTTTTAATGGTCGGGTCGCTTCGAGTGTCTGCTTTTACTATCTATCCACAGATTATATTCTGGCCAGTGATTTAATTAAATATTCAGTGTTATAGTGAACATTTCGTATAAAGTTTGGCAGTAAGTTTATATTAACTTAACTGAGCTGCTGGGGAGTTTGTAGCGCCATTTCTTCTTCCCAGCTAAATGATAATGATAAACTGATAAATGATTTTATTTCTGAAATTAGGTTTGTATAAACACTTTTACACATTAATCAATAAAACAAAGTACTAGGAAGTGATGAAGGGTGTTTTGGGGGACTTATGTAATTTTGACGTTCAAAAAGTGCTGATTCTCAGCCCAATTTGAATAAACAACTTTTGATTTTGATGAAGTGTTTGTTGTTGCAAAGTCATGTCATGATAAATATACAGGCCTATCGACCTTAGAATACTACAAATTTTACTAAGTATTTGGTTTCACGAAACAGCAATGGTTAGTAAGGTAGGACGTCCTCAGGCTAGGTGGAGCGATGGTCTTCGCGGGGTAGATGAGAGAATGCGAGGATCTAGTAAAATCGTGTGTGATTGAAGAGATCAAGGTCCACGGGGTTGATGAGAAAAGATTGAGATCCAGTAAAATAGTGTGTGACTGGAGAGGTCAAAGTCCAGCTCAGCAGACTGCTATAGTCTGTTGATAAGGAGGGTTTGATTCCCGGGTCTGGCAAAGTGTTACTGGGTTTTTCCACCTGGAATTTGTCAGCAGCAGTACGGAGTCTGAATTTGTGCCCGGTTGATGGCAATAGACTCGCCCCCTGTTAGATGGGACTTAAACATAACTGGCGAAATGTGGGTGTACTATATGTACATCTCTGCCTAACCCTTCGGGAAATATAGGCGTGATGGTATGTTAAGTAAGTATGTATGTATTGTGATGCACCACGTGTTACTATTTACTGTATAAAGATATAAGGAACAGGGTGTAAAGTTCACTGATCCTCCTGAGAAAAGGGAGGAGCCTCCGACCAGACGGGTGTTGTGTCTGGTGGGCAACTGCCACCAGACGACCTCCCGACATCAATCATTGATTGATGTCGGGAGGTCGTATATATACTCGTCGCGCGGTTAACCCTGTTTGCGCGATGCAGGATTTGTGTGACGGTCAGGTTTTTGATGCGTAGTTCGCATGTGGCGGTGTTGATGCCACCACAACTGATTCAAAGACAGCATAAAAACCAGTAAAATAACCTATTTATTAGTAAATAAGTATGGCTCGTTTTCTCCCTGGATAATAAAGAAAACTTATCAGTATTAAGTATTATCTATTCTATGGCGCTTGCTTCTGACACGTTATTATACCGATCAGTTTCACTTTGATTGGCTTCTTTATTAACTTGGCTTCACTTGGTAAAGCGTTGCTTGGACCAACTTCACGAATAATATTGTTGCTGAAACTTTGCCTGTATTTCTCGACGCAGATTCATATCGATTAAATGTTTATTAGCATTGATTTTGTATTCTTAGTTTTGAAAATATTCATTCATCCTACTATATAAGTAATAATCCTAACTATAATATTATAAACGCGAAAGTAAGTTTGTTTGCTTGTTACGCTTTCACGCTAAAACGGCTGAACAGATTTGGATGAAATTTGGCACATGGGTAAACTATGACCTAACATAGGATACTTTTTATCCCAATATTCCTACGGGATCGAGACTTATGCGGGTGAAACAGTGGGACGTAGCCAGTAATATTATAAACGCGAAAGTTTGTGAGGATGGATAGATGGATGGATGTTTGTTACTTTTTCACGCAAAAACGACTAGACGGATTTGGATGAAATTTGGCACACAGATAGTTTATAACCTAAATTAACACATGTAATACATTATATCTCGATATACCTACGGGATCGAGATTTATGCGGGTGAAACCGCGGGGAGCTAGGGATGATGATTAAAAAAATGTATTTGTCCGTAATGTAGATTTCTTTTTTTTACGTTATCAAAAGATTACGGCGATACATTGAGTTATAATGTGCCATGACGTCACTTGTATGTAGATTTTATACAAACTTGTGACGTATCAACCCCCACTCTCCAACTTTAATGCGTTGTGTCTGAGTCATTTTTCATTAATATGATAAAGCAAAAAAGACTACTACTATTTTTTTATTATCTGACTGACGGACTAAATAGTTTTTTTTTTTGACCCAGGTTTCATCCCTATTCGTCCGCGAGCCTATAAACTTTCTCAAGAATTGGGCTATCCAATGCAAAACAAAATTTCAGATCCGACTAGTAGTTCCGAAGATTACCCTCTACATACAAATTACAAACTAAAAAAAAACTAATTTTACCTCTTTATAATATTAGTACCTATAGATGTAGCTAGAACATCGAATTGAACATATCATGAAATGGCCAGCTAAAATTGGCCATATCGTTAAAACGTCAACGTTTACTGATATGTCAGTTGACGTTTGGCCAAAACATTAATGTAGGGTATCCATGGTTTAAGATGTAGTAAAAATAGCCGAGTAACTGCGACCAACTCATATTATACTGTATTCAATGATCTGGCCAGACCACATCATGATGTGAACAGAGGTCGATTATCATTCCATGAAATGATCAATGCATGAAAAGATCTGACCACGACATAGATAATACATATATTGACTAAAACAAATTATCGTAAAACATTAAAGAGGTGTGAGGAACGGCGTAAATTTTACTCATACTCGATAGAAAAGGGAGGATCCTCCGACCAGACGGGTGTTGCGTCTGGTGGGCTACTGCCGGTCGATTGATGTCGGGACGTTGTATATATACTAATCGCACGATAAACCCTGCTTGATAAACGATTATCTTTATTATAATATTACTACGTCATTATTGTAATAAAGATAATCGTTTATGTGCACACGCAAAAAAAATTGTTTCAACGCTCAAAAAGTGCATTAAAAACAATAAAATTTCGAAGCAGAAAAGCATTTCCGCACTTTTCACAGAATTTCATAATCTCCTCTTTCATAATATTTCATCGTGCAGTTAGTTGGAGCGGAGCCTCACTAATCTGCAGATCTAAAAAATGCACGCGGACTGAACCAGATTTGTAACTGCTCGTAGTACACCGAGGAACAGTTTGTCTAGGACCTCGTTATCTACTTGAAGCGAGTGTTCAACTATCCGGAACTAATGGTAAGAAACCAAGATGCAATTAATATAAACATAGAATTACTTAAAGGCAATCGATTCAGTCAAAATCGCCGTCCTTGTTTCTGAAAAGGGAATATTTAACTGATCCTGTAAGAATGTTTTTTTACTATCTGACAGCCAATTGTAGCACAGTACACGCTCATTGGTCAAATCAAATAGCGTGCGTTTTTCCGGATTCCTATTACAAACTTCCGTCTCTTTTACGAAATCATTCCCTATTCAGATTGCCGGAAAGTAAGTAGACAGATGGTACACATAAAAAAAGCGATCGATTAGTATTTTTAGGAAATAAAAACCGGCCAAGTGCGTGTCGGACCACGCACAATGAAGGGTTCCGTAGTTGAAATGAATTTATCGTAAGAACAAACTTAACTTTGTAATTGAAAAACATATTCTCCCATACGGAAAATATCGGAGAACATGTTTTTGCAACCGTAAATTTAAGTTGGTCGATTATTACTCGTAAACTTGTAAAGCCCACTTAAGCGTGATAGTTTTCCTTTAAACTTCGTTATATATAAATACTAATGCCGTGACATTTGAATTTCTAACTATGCTACGTTTAGTTGGTAGAGGGGGGGACACTTGACTCTAACGAAAATTGGTACTTTAAGGCTTGATAAGTCACGAACGGTTTACTTAATCAAAAAACAGTCTTCGCAAACCCCTAATATTTTTGAAAGACCTATCCAACGATAGCCCACACTATGGGAATTACGAAAAAAAAATGTATCATCCCCACTTTATATGTAGGCGAGGTACCCTAAATAATTGTTTTTTTCAAAATTTTATTTTACCACTTTTTTGGCGTCATTAATTTGTATACTCATGCCAAATTAAAACTTTCTAGTACTAATAGTTTTTGAGCTAATCCGCGGACAGACAGACAGACGGATATGGCGAAACTATAAGGGTTCCTTGTTGACTACGGAACCCTAAAAATGGGAATGCTTATTCAAACTGAGTAGATACTTACGTGTTTCTTGTCTCAACCAATTTTCTTTAGGTGGGATTTTCATCCATTAGCCCAAGTATGATGTTAGTGGACTTTTAAAGTGGAAAACCATTTCACACAGTGTTCCATTTATTGCTGAAATGATACTAAACATTTGTCGATCAAAGGATAGACTCGCATTTATCAACTACGTTTTTCTTACGATTTGAAGACTAAGTCGTTCATACCTAACTGGAATGATTCTTCATATTTTTTGTTTGTGTTAAATGTTCCTTCAGAGATGAAAGTAGGTACATTACGCTTAAGCCTGCACAGTAGGAAGCTATAAAAATAAGATGTCCGACTCAACGTTTAAATGAAAAATAATGGTCCCGTAGGTGAGAGAGTCAGAGAATTAAACCCCTACCGTTCCTGTTGGTAGTATGCACTTTGTCTACTGACGTTATTTAGTAAAGAGGCAATTTATGAGACGGCTGGGTCTTGACCTATTCTTTAAAGTTGGTCAATTATATCGACTTTAGAGACATTTATTTGGTATAAAAGTGACAGACTGCAAAGCGAAATGTAGGTTTACAATCGGATATGCCGAACATACAATTATGTAAGTATTACCTATTACTTAATGTTTTGTGGTTAGCTGGTCAATCCAAAATGCTCATTAGCCTGACACAAAATATCATACAACTTTAGCCTGTTAATTGCCACGGGGTTTCCCTATAGACGAAGAATAGATAGCAAGGAATCATCCCGGGGGATAGTACCAATTATGAAACAATTTCAAATAAGCCAAACTCAAAGCAAAATCGATTTCCACGATTTCTGTAACTACTACCTTCGAGGACTATTTGTCATGACTTTTAGGACTCATCAAAAAAGATACAAAGTGCATTATTTTACGTGGTCAATATATATACCCTTTTAATTAGAATTTTGCAATGAGATCACTTATTAGGGGTTAAAGTATGAAATTGCCGATTTGTACTCAAAAATTGAAATTAGTTTTTTTTATTTTATTAGATTATTTATTTAATCAAAATAATTACCATTATTATCTATACAATGCTGCCATCTAATAGGAAGGTCATTTATGCCTTTGCGATAGAACTCTCGTGATCTAGATTCGACAAACTGTGAAAGCTTTTTGTAGTGCCTCCTGAGAAGAAACTTTTTATCACGTGGAAAATTGTCCAAATCACGAAAAAAATGGTAGTCCGTTGAAGCAAGGTCTGGCAAATACGGAGGGTGACGAATGGTTTCTAATTGCAGTTCCTGTAGAGTTAAAACGGTTTCTCGTGCTATATGGGGTCTCGCGTTATCATGGAGCAATAATGGAGATCGATTCATGAGTCGGGGCTGTTTCACTGCTAGTTTTGCTATCATTCTTCGGAGTTCGGCACAGTAGACATCTGCCGTTATTGCTTGACCAGATCGGAGAAAACTATAGTGAATAACACCATGCTGAGACCACCAAACAGTTACCATTACCTTTTTATTGGTAAGCTTTGCTTTAGGACACTGTTGCGGCGTTTGACCCGGGGTCAGCCATTGCATTTTTCGCTTACGGTTATCGTAAAGAATCCACTTTTCATCCCATGTCTCAATGCGATCCTATATTTCTTCATTTCTGTATCGATTCAACAAAGTTTCAACACGCGTTTCTTTCTGCAGATCAGTCAAAATATCATGAGGCACCAATTTCTCATATTTTTTTATTTTATTGATTTGACGCAAATGAGTCAATATTGTTGGTACGGTAACGTTAAACCGTGCCGCTAATTCCTGGGTAGTTTGGCTCGGATCGGCTTCCACCATCTCTTTCAATTTATTGTTATTCACCTGTGTGGGAAGTCTTCCAAGTGGTTCGTTCTTCAAATTAAAGTTTTCATCACGAAAGCGTTTAAACCAAAATCACACGGTGCGTTCATTAGCAGTCCCCTCTCCATACGCAACATTGATATTGCGAGCTGTTTCTGCCGCGTTAGTTCCGCGTCGGAACTCGTATTCAAAAATAACTCGAATTTTGGAAGTATCCATCTTTTATGTCTAAGCTGAATAAAAAAAACAATTGAAAGTCGATAATCGAATGATGCATATTTTTTAAAAGAAAAACTTCATAGGTACCATGTGAAAAAAGGTTCACTCAAAAATCTCAAACCATGAAGGTTCTATGTCAATTAGAAGTACCTTTTACAATAAAACGGTCAATTTCATTCTTTAACCCCTATTACAAAAATTCAATCGTGATAATGATTACCTAAAAACATATAAAGGATTTAAAGCTTAAACCATTTTCTAGCTCGCTAACTCCCAGAGACCAACAAAAAAAGGATGATACATTACATTTCCACAAAAAAAAAACAAGTCAAAAACTTAAACTGCACAAAAAGCAGCTTAGCCGTAAAAATTCAGGGCGACTTTTATTCGAGCCATTTAGACTGTATTATTCCGGCCAAACAACTTTGAAATATTCCACGGCTTTGTTAGTGTGAGATGTTGTCGTCTCGGGTGCTCGAAATTTAGAGCTAATGTACGCGCTTTAGTTATGGCTCGTGCTTATCAGGCACCTTCCTTTCGACTCCGAGTTTGGGGAAATTTAGAAGACAGGTTGTGTAATCAGTTTTATTTAGAGTGTGTACTTCTTGATTGTATCAGAGGCTGGCGAAAGAACTAAGAGAATGTGTAATTTTAGTGTGGAAAATTGTGGCTGTTAGAAGATAAATGAGAAAGATTAATGTGATGTGAACGAATCTGTTTTAATATGATATTATTTTAGTTTATATGAACTGCTTTTTTTCACACGCGGGTGTAAAAGAGTCTGAATATACTAGTACTCTGGATATGATGTCTTATAAATTTATATCTTCTGGCATCAAAACTACGTTGATGCTTAATATCAATACAGTAGGGAGAGTTTTTCAGCATTTTGTTAATCTTATTTTTTTAAATATTCGTGTTCTTGAGAGGCTTGTATTCAGCATTGAATGTTTACCACTCCGCCAGGGATGACAATGTCTCATAGCTGCATATTATATATACGTAATAAGCTTATTACACCCGATCTTTACACCAGAAATCAGACTATTTCACTAATTTGCTTCTAACAACATTTCCAGGATCGATAATCATTTCCTACTTTTATTCCTAAATTAATACTATCCGAGATTACACCTCCGACTAAATTAACAGACATACCCAGGATAGTACTTTTCCAGCGACCGCAGTACGTCCCACAATCATAAATTTTATACGTCAAATTGATAGATAGTATAAAAGCATGTTACGACGACAATCGAGGCTTAACGACCGACTCGGGATCAGCACGTTACAGAATGGAAAACGAAATCATTTCGAAATACATTGCTGGTTTACTGCAGTGCAATTATGGAGAGTGAAAAATATTTCGATAAAAAACACGCAATGTTGTAAAAAGTAAATGATATTTCAGATTTTGGGTGTGCTGTATTAGAATAATTTCATCATGAAGCATTTTTATAGTGGCGTCCTGAAATATACGGTATGAATAAAAATGGAATTTAGTTAAGTGACTCCAAACTATATTAGTATCCCGAATACATAGTACCTGCTCAGAGATTGCAATTATACAGTAGAAATGCCAGTTGTATGTCAATTAAAATGTATAATAAATTAACACCTGCCCTGAGAATGTTACCAATTAATCATTTTAAATGTAAAATGTTTGATTGGCTCTAGCATTTTTATTTTGACCTATGATTTTATTTTGACATTATGATTTATTCTTTGACATTATGATTTATATTTTTGATTTAAATATTCATATTTTGACATTATAAATGATTCATTTTTGATGAATCTTAACCAGTCTATTATTAATTTGTCATTAAAATTATAAATTCATAAACAAAAAAGTAAATGAATATGATATTGGTCCATATGATTCACCTGAGATAGCAAACCTACATAATGATTTGTTTAGACATTAATAATGAATATTTTATTTGTAGATGTAGTTTATAATAGTTTAAGTTATGATGAGGAAGACATGCCACTGTGGATAAAAGCCACCTAAAAAAATTAAGATATAAAAAAAATAGAATTATGAAATCTTATACGTGCTCAACAGTGTCTCTCTTTCCTTCTTTGTCTTAGTACACTCCATAAGTAGATGGTGAACTTCTTCAACCGATCTGCATGTTTTACAATTGGAAAAGTTCACTTTCTTCATCAAATAACCAAACTTGCGGGATGGGTAGTGACCAGAGCGTAATCTATGAAACAGAACAATATGATATCTACTCATTTCCTTGATAGCAAACCAGGAGGCTGATACTGTATAGTTTGATACCAGATACCCTTTTCCCTACTACGTTCGTCAAAGTACTCCTTAGACCTATCATAACAAATTGTTTTGCAATTACATAATTTTCTGAATAATTAGGTAATATACAAAATTCTTGACCTTGGAAGACCGCTAATTTTGCTAGTCTATCAGCCTCTTTATTACCTCTCAAACCTACATGAGATGAAACCCATTGCAATTTAAGCACTATGCCATTGTTTGTAAGTTCTATAACCTTACTTAATATGGAGTAAGCTATCGAAATACCTCTGAAACTAGAGGCACAACGAGCTAAATACTGAAGACCACTCTTACTATTTGTGAAAATCACCAAATACCGATCTTCCGAGTTGTAAGCAGCGTTAATGGCTTCATAAATTGCAATGAGTTTTATCGTAATAATAGACACATTAGTGCTTATTTTGTACATAGCTGAATTGTTTCTATCAACGTCATAAAACGCTGCTCCCAAACCATCTTTACACTTAGAACCATCAGTGAAATATTTATTATAATGTAGGTATTTATCGTGAATTTCTTTAACAATTTCAAAGAGAAGCCAAATTTAAAGATTTTTTGTTACACTTTCTAAATTACATTTAATCATCTTATGTGTTGTAAACAAATGTTACTGGTTACCCAAACATCTAAGGAAAACATATTTAAGGGATCAGAGGAATGTACACGAAAATAATCACATTCATCGAGTACCGATATAAGTAAAAGTTTCTTTTTTTTGCTAATATCTCATCTGCACGAGATCATTTATGCAAGAAGTCGCATAATTAAACTGTTTGACTATCTAATTACGCAACATATTTTCGTAAACGATTACGACTAATCTGTTTCATTTTGACAGTTCAACAACATTCATTGCGTTATTTACGTTACTCTGCAGTTTTTTTTTTTTCGAACTTACGAAGCAATGTATTAGCAGATTGCATTTGTTTCAAAACGATTCAGATTCGGATTGATTGTGCATTACGTAATTAGGGTACAGGACATACTTTTCAGGCAGTATTTATATTCAGAAAGAAATAGCCTTCTATTACCTATGCAAAGGGGTTGCCCCCTTTGCACAGCTCGTTTTCCGTTACATGAATGGGACTGCTTTTGATAAATCCTCCGATTATTCTCGCAGCTTGATTCTGCAATTTATCTAATTTATATAGATGAACTATTTCCGAAAAAAAAAACCATAATCGAATCTACTTCGGATCACCGATTATATTTAACGTACGTAAATACTTTGGATGCATTCTCCATTTAGAGCCCGCTAAGACTTTTAAACGTTTCAAAAATTTAAATGATATTATTTATATAATAGTATATTCTTATAATGTACCTATGTAGTTCTGATTTGCATGTACCTTGCTTATTATTTAATATTTCTACACTGGCAATGGTAGTATATGTAAAACAGTGTTTAATTTAAGATCTCAATGTACCATATACTGAAAAATAAATAAAATTCAATTCATATGTTCTGTTTTCTCATAATAATAAGTATCTTGTTGGTACCCAGATTACAATCGTATATTGTCGCCTAGATATATTAATAGTTCAACCAATAACGATCACAGTAAACTCAACATTTTATCGTTCCTAACATTGTTTAGACAACAGCTCAGTCTTTCCCAGTTCGAGTACATTAAACTAGAAGGGAAATGAGGTCGTGAGTTTGAACCCGTTGGGTAATATTACTAGACCGAACTTTATACAGAGGAAAACTTGTTTGACTCCTAAAATATCTCGTAAAGTAAGAAACTACGGAAGCAACTTGCGAAGGATCTAATTTCAGTAAAAGGAAAATATAGTTTGTTAAGAGCAATAAAACGAGGGATATGTTCGTGGATGTATTGAAATATCTGGTCTGGTCTGGGATGGAGGAACTTGGAGTGCAGCTGTGTTTCGTCCCACACAAGTTGTAAAAGTCGGTGGAGAAATTATCGGTGAATAGCTTGTAGGCGGCATACTGGCAAGTAATAATGTTGACTACCTTACTTAACTTTACTGTTCTACTAAAGATTAATGAATATTAGCAAGCTTTCTGCTCGTCACTCTAGTCAGAATTAAATAATTCCCACCGACGACAGTCCAATCTCATTTAATTCCTTACATAATATATTTTTCTGCAAAAAGTTTCAACTAATTATGCTGTAACCTACCTTTGATATTCTTTGAATAAATTGTGAAACACTTGAAGAAGCCTAACTTCCTTTTGTTTACATTAGAGAGGTAAGTTGGAGTACATACGTGACATTGTGATCCTTCCCAGTATGCTCTAGAGCGGAACACCCATTCCATCTGTTGTAAACAATGCATGTACCTACAAATTGCAAGCCACGTCTCTAGACATTGCCCAAACTCACAGAGTTGTAAGCAAATGGAGTAATAATTAATATACAGGTCAAAGATGTGACGCTCATCTGCATAAACTCAGTAAAAGTTATGAATCTAAAATACTAAGTCTGGTCTTTTTTTTTTTTTTTTTGGGTGGGAAATCATCAAATGACTCCTCCCGCTCTGGGTGGAGCGGGAGGGCGTGTCAGACTCTTACTGACTAAAACCCACCCGTGTTCCTTCTCTTGCCTGTGCAATGCCAGGGGGCCACGGTATCCCTTTCGGACTTTCCCGCAACCCCGGCAGGCAATGGTCTCATCGGACCCCTTCACTCGCTGACACTCTTTGAGGCGCGCGTGGAACACAACGCGCCGTCGATCCGGGCTTGGTCCTTGCCGGACGGCGAGCTACCCATTGCTCACCGTCCGCAAGCCCGCGCCTACGGTGGCCGGGAATCGGCTATGGATTCCCGACGCCCAGGGCGTCTTCTCCTGCGGCGGCTAGGGGCGTGAGGGCACGAAATTTGCCTCTCCCTCACGCGCTCCGCCTCCACCTTTGCAAGCATTACTGCTTCGCAGAAGGAGGTGACGGCCTCCCATGCCCTCTCGCTCCGTACCATGGCCTGGACCAGGGCCGGACGCGAGAGATCCCCGACACCGATCGGCGGTGCTCTGCCCAAGCCGGGCATACCTCCACCGTATGCTCCACCGTGTCCTCCGGGCGATCCACGCAGTGATGACACCCGGGCGTTTCCTCCCGCCTTATCCGAAACAGGTACCTCCCGAAACTGCCGTGTCCGGTGAGGACCTGCGTCAGGCGGAAGGTGAGGACGCCGTGGCGCCTCTCCAGCCACTCCTCAAAGAGGGGACTTATCGCCGCAATAGTGGCGTGCCCAGCACTGGGTTGCGACAATCACACTCTCCATGACGCCATGAGATCCCGTCGGAGCTCTGTCCGCTGTGCCGCGAGAAATCGCGGCATCGGAGTCAAGCCCCGGCGTTTCGCCTCCTCGCGCCACTCCCAAATATGCGCGAGGACTTTTGCCCCCAGATCCCATGGTGGCAATCCGGCAAGGAGGCTCGCCGCCTCACCGGAGACCGTGCGGTATCCCCGGACCAGCCGGGTGGCCATGACCCTCTGGGACGCGTTCAACCTGCGGGCAGGCCGCCGCCTCAAACTAAGTCTGGTCTGAAGTCGTTGTGTCTAAAAACGTTTCTTAATTATAATACGGCATTTCCGTCCCCAAATATAACTAGTGACGAATATTGTGGTCATGTTTTGAAAAGTTAAAGAGTGAAACACTCTAATCGTTTAACTTATTACATCACTGCTTCACCTATAAGCCTCTCTCAACTTACATATACCTACTAACAATGTTTTGATACTGCTTTGTTAATGAAAATAACATGAATTAGATCGCAAACATAGCACTCCATTAGCTTACTCCTCCATGCCAGTCACTCAGCTACATAATTTTGTACTGACATAATTTACTCACCAAGATTTTTATTCAATTACTTGACAGTCTGCATTCTGTTGACTGCAGAGTTAATATTTCATAGTTTGTGACACTTTGTGTTGGAACAGAATTTATTTTCTTTTTAGGAGTCCCTCGCTAAAAGGAAAAAGTAGAACCTTTTTATTTTTATCACTTCAGTCTTTGTGAAAAGCCAGGTTTATCTGTATCTGTAACTTTTTGGTTATATTAAACAGTGCTTCAAGAAATAAAACGATGAACTAAAATTATTGTTCAAGTTCACCAGCATTAATAACTATAGCCGTCTATTTGAATGAACCTTTCCTAAAAATATTATTGAACACTAATAGAATGATTGTGCCTGTTTTTATGAACCTCTAATTCCTATTTCGGGGTCGTAAAATACTAAATAGCCAAATTACTGCGAGCAACTTGGATGCACCGCTCGCTTCGCTCGCTCGGCTCGCGCCCGGATGTCACAGTTCTAACCTAACCCATTCGGTCGTCCGCTCTAGCTTATTGACTGCGGCTAATTCGGGCTTGGGCTCGTACTGTGACCAACCGGTCACAGTTCCAAACTAAGCTTACCTGTTTAGTTAGTTATGGTAACTAAGTTACAGCGACCAAAAATCCAGAAAGATAAAATGGCTCATTTATTAAAAAACCGGCCAAGTGCGTGTCGAAAAATGGCCGTATTTTTTTTATTGCCTTGTACTCAGAAGCTGCAAGCTTTAGACCTACAAGGCACCATAGATATTGATATTAATTTCAACTTGATACCTCTTCGCGTTGCTGAGAAAATGGGTCTTGAAAACGGACAACGAAGTCATCCTATTAGGGTTCCGTTTTTTTTCCTTTTGTGGTATGGAACCCTAAAAATTACGCATCATTAGAAGCCAAAAGAGTTTTTAGAGGTTCATTAATTTAAAAATGCGTACGTCTTTTTAAAGTCAATACGTTTTTTTGAGAAACAGTTAAATATTATTATTATTTCCCTAAATTAATGTTATACCTAATGACGAATAACGTATACTTAATTATTATTGCCTCGTTGGTCTAGTGGTCGCAAGCACTACTGCTGAGCATGAGGTCCTGGGTTCGAATCCCAGGTCGGGCAAAGTATTACTGGGTTTTTCCAACAGGAGTTTCTCAGTAGTGGCCCGGAGTCTGGAATTGTGCCCGGTTAATGGAAATAGGCTCGCCCCCTATTACTTAAAAACATAATTGGCGAAATGTGGGTGAACTACAGGTACACGTCTGCCCAACCCTTCAGAGAAAGAAGGCGTGATGTTATTTTATGTAAATTATTATAATTTTGTCTCTCTAGCCTATCCTCGAGTTGAAAATCAACTCGCACTTGACCAATGGCTTTTTCTTAAAGTGGTTTCTACTCTATATTACATTTTTTATGAATTTCAAAGCGATCTTTTATTAAATGAGTAAAATTCGTGTGTTCCATACGTATATAAAAATGTCATCATATAATTTTATCAAGCGATGCTTCCAAAGAATGTCTTTTGAGTAATTTCCTTTGGGGATATTGCTCGTTTTATATCTTTTAAAGTTATAAGGCTTATTTCTTTGCGTGCCAATATGTCGTTATGAATCAATTATTCTAGACATGGACGAAAATGAATGTAAGAATATGAAACTTAAGGAAATTGAATTAAAATGAGATACTTCTCTGTCAAAAGCACCCGACCCATTAAATCCCATCGATAGAAGAATCAACCTATAATATTCCCACTGCTGGGAAAAAAGGCCTCCTTTCTATTAGAGGGAGTGGGCCGAAAAACGACCACGCGTGCCCAGTGCGGATTGGTAGATGTCACATGTCTTCGAATTTTTGGTTCTAGGACATGCCGATTTCTTCACGATGTTTTTCTTCACCGTATAAGGAGCAGTGGTGATGAAATAATTTACACAAAGTTAATCGCGAGCCTGGGTTCGAACCCATGACCTACAACTCGTAAATCGCGGCCGTTACCACTTGGCCACTACTCACACATATAAGTATATTAAGTATATAAGGTTAATAAGGAATTATTTTGGCGATCGAACGCTTGATAAAAGAGTGCCATACCTTCTCAACCAATTGCCTACTGATATAAGAAGTCAGGAGAAAAAAGGTAAATTTGCCAAATTAGTAGTAGTTAGAATTAGTAGTTTGCAGATTGTTGATGGAGAGCAAATAAGTAATTAAGTAGGTAGTTATATAAGTTGTAATGTATGTTGTAGTGTATTGGTAATTTTTCTGTTCTGTTCCCACAGACAAACCGTGAAAACGGGTTTGCGGGGCATAGTTCTTAAGTTAAGGTTTTTTTTTTATAAACTGTTCATGATAAATAAAACAATAATAATAATAATAATTATTGAAGACAAAAAGACTTCGACTTCGACTTCCTGAAGCAAAAAGTTTGTGCATGGGCGAGCCGTATTCGGCGGTATAAGCGGCGGGTTGATCGGTACACACAGAATCGCATGTTCCAGAGCGATGAGAGGTGGGTATACAGGGTGTTTGGCGCATGGACCGACACAATTATTTGGGGGATTGGGAGCGTCATTTGGGAGGTTTCACCCAAAGACCCCATGTCCTAAGTGTCACGGTTATTGAGATGTTTTTTTTTGTTTTTTTCACAAAATTACCCGAAATCTCGCCTTTAAATAGTCATTACTTTTTTGTTTATTGTTCTAATTGCACGAAATAACTTTTATTGTATTCTGCAATGTATTCTTATTCTAAATAAATAAAGAACTTTTTTAAATAAAACTATGTTCATAATTTTTGGAAAAAATCTAAAAAAATCATATCTTATTAACCGTGACACTTAGGACATGGGATCTTTGGGTGAAACTTCGCAAATGACCCTCTCAACTCCCCAAAAAATTGTGTCGGTCCATGCGCCAAACACCCTGTATAGAGCTTGGGAGCGACCTGAACAAAATGTGACAGACGCGTGCCGCCCGGGTGATGCCGCCACGAGTGCATTCTGGCGCAGCATCTGGTCGGTGCCCGTCTGTCATGCTGAGGCTGACTGGATGCAGGATGTCAGGCGAGTGTGTGAAACTATTCCAGAAATGGAAGCCATTCTTATCACGCCATCAGACGTAGCCAGAGCAGTCCGTCCGTTACCGAATTGGAAATCAGCGGGACCGGACGGACTGCACAACTTTTGGTTGAAATGGCTGATTAGTTCACACACTCGCCTGGCATCTCAATTCCAGTCATCCCTAGAGTCTGGGTCGCTACCGCAGTTTCTTACAACAGGCGTTACCCACCTACTCCATAAGTCAGGTAGTCCCGCGGAACCCAAGAATTATAGACCGATCACATGTTTGTCAACGGTCTATAAACTTCTTACATCCATTTTGAGAGAGAAAATTAACACACACATTGTCAATAATTCAATTATGTCTGCCTCTCAAAATGGATGTAGGAATGGGTCCCGCGGTACTAAGGAGTTACTCCTCATCGACATGGCCATAAGCCAACAGGTTCGTCGATCCCGCAAGGATCTGTCGACATGCTGGATAGACTATAAGAAGGCCTACGACTCGGTGCCACATACATGGCTCATGTGGGTGCTGGAGTTGTACAAGATAGATACAACTCTACGCTCCTTCCTGAAGTCGTGTATGGGGCAATGGAGGACGGTCCTTCGCTATCCAGGATGTCGACAGATCCAGGGGAACGATGAACCTGTATGGATTAAACGGGGAATATTCCAGGGCGATAGTTTGAGTCCACTTTGGTTCTGCTTAGCCCTGAATCCTCTAAGCACACTGCTGGAGGATTCAGGACTGGGCTATCGATTGAGGAGAGGTGGTCAGGTCATATCTCACCTCCTCTACATGGATGACTTGAAACTCTTTGCCCCCAACAAATTGCGACTGATGGAGCTACTGAAGGTAACTGAAACATTCAGTAGCGCCATCAGGATGGAATTTGGTGTGGACAAATGTGCAGTCATGCATGTAAAGCGAGGGGAGATTATGGAGTCCGAGGGAACTCAACTCACGGACTCCATATACCTTAGATCCCTCTCCTCAACCGAAAGCTATAAGTATTTGGGTATGTCGGAAGCGTTAGGCATCAACGTTGCTGACATGAAGCAATCGTTGAAGGAGCGCTTCTTTGGTCGCCTGAAGAAGGTTTTAATTAGTCTTCTTTCGGGCGGAAACAAGGTGCGCGCCTTCAACGGTTGGGTCATGCCGGTTTTGATGTACTCTTTCGGGATACTCAAATGGACTCAGACCGAACTCGACGCCCTGGACAGGAGGGTCCGTACACTCCTGACCGCAAACCGGATGCATCACCTACGTTCATCGGTGATGAGACTGTACATCCCGCGGAAATGCGGGGGTCGAGGCTTTTTAAATGCGAAGACCCTCCATAACCGCGAGGTGTGCAGCCTCAGGGAATATTTTTTAAAAGCCGAAGTGGGTATGCACCGTGATGTGGTAGCAGTGGACAAGGGGCTCACCCCGCTTTCCATGGCTAAAGAGAACTGGCGCAAACCTGTTGTACTTACTACAGATGACCGCAAGGAAGTATGGCAAAGCAAGGAGCTTCACGGGCGCTTCTACCGGGCTCTTCACGAGCCTGGTGTAGATTTCCTAGCGTCCGTATCCTGGCTACGTTTTGGTGACCTTTTCGGGGAAACTGAAGGTTTCGTCTGTGCAATTATGGACGAAGTTATCTTGACGAATAACTACCGGAGACATATTATGAGGGACGGGACGGTTGACATGTGTCGGGCATGCCACCGTCCGGGTGAGTCCATCAGACATATTATCTCTGGTTGTTCTCGTCTGGCTAACGGCGAGTACTTGCACAGGCATAACCAAGTGGCCAGGATTATTCACCAGCAACTTGCTTTGAAATATAAACTTGTGGATTCTGAGGTACCGTACTACAAGTATGTGCCCGACCCAGTTCTCGAAAATGACCATGTCACGTTGTACTGGGATCGGTCTATCATTACTGACAGGACTATTGTTGCCAATAAGCCTGATATAGTGGTGATAGACCGATTAGCGCGCCGCGCAATGATAGTTGATGTTACCATTCCACATGACGAGAACCTCGTGAAAGCTGAGAAAGAGAAACAAATAAAATATCTCGACTTAGCACACGAGGTTGTCGACATGTGGAATGTGAGCTCGGCTATCATTGTGCCGATTGTCGTAACGGCCAATGGGCTGATGGCCGAAAGCCTCGACCAACATCTCTCGAGGCTCTCGTTAGGCGGTTGGATCAAGGGCCTGATTCAGAAGGCAGTACTTCTCGATACGGCTCGTATTGTGAGGAGGTTCCTATCTCTGCAGCCCTAACCACCGGTAGCTTGGACCCTGCTCCCGACACCGGCGGAACACTATTTTTTATATTTTTAAATGTTTTTTATACCCTTTTTAAAAAAAAATATTTAAAAATGTATTTTATATGTTAGAAAAATAAATAAACGATAATAATTAAATAATTTCCTAATACTCCAGAAATATTAAAGTAACAGCCTGTAATAAAATTGTGCTCAGAAAAAATTTGAACTGATCATAAGTGCTCAGGGACACGACGCCGTCACTGCGCCGCCGTCGTCGCTCCGGTGCCGCGCCGTCTCCGCTTGATTTTGTCATATCACCTAAACAGCGCGTGCATTTTTGCAAACGGCCGGCGATGGTATAAAAAAACAGTTTAAACAGTACTAGTGGTGTGGTGGAGGCGCCGTGGCGGTACGGCGGCGGCGCGGCATAGCGGTTTGGCAACGTTGCATATACACAGCTTAGAGGCGCAGTGGCACTAAGGCTTTCTCCCTGCATGTTCACGATTTTAAAGTCCAGCACACCCTAATTGCGTAACACGTCTAATTGTGTTTTGAAGGAAATTCCTAATCTATTGCTTCATAGGCTTGAAAAATTCGTCTGCCCAGCAACGTAATAATACAATAAACGAAGCTGAACTGTCAAAATGCATTGCCATCGACTGCCATTTTATCTGTGTCACGCAATAACCCGCAGGATTTCTCTCCATGTTTTCTTTAGCCATAAGTACAGATAGTGACGACGCGCCCCACTCCGCGATTACTGTACTGTAAGCTGTACTGTAGTATGGAGCAGAGCGGAGTAGGGCGCGCCATCGTGGATGACACTATCTATTATGACATGTTATGTTTGAGATTTCTTCAGAAAATAATTGGCAGCTGATGTTTAGAGAGCTAGTCTGACCTCGGGCTACCACAACGTGTTACTAAAACATAATTTATTCCATCAAACTTGGTTTCATATTCATAAAATATCTCTACTAGTAAGTACCTACCTCACTGCTTTTACACTAAGTACTGTACCTACTTAAACAGTTCACTATACGACTAAAAGTATCCATAATTTTGCGAACAATATGAACGCCAGTGAAAGCCCTCTAACAACTAAAACAACTTTAATATAGAGCAGTTGACCGAAAAATTTAAACTGTGGCCGTTACAAAACGAGTTCTAACTTCAGTCCAAGCTCAGGCCAGTTAATGTATTTTGTTCTTTATTCAGAGCACGGTAAAGTTCTGATTTCGAAATTGACTACATAGATACGGATTTGACGACAGTTTTTGTGATTAGAACTTTAACATAGTTGGAATAGTGTTCGTAATAAAAAAATGGTTCGATAGATTAGACCAGGATCTAAAAATTAACCTTGTTTTGTGGCCGTGGAAGTTTAACACAGTTTCGCTACTAAAAATTATAGTTGTTTTATTTGTTACTAGGTACTGCCCGCAACTTCGTTCGCGTGGAAGTCGTAAGACACCAAAACATAGGTACTAAAATAACAGCCACATTTTTATAAAACTTTCCTATATACTACATTTTGTAGTTTTAGTCTCAGCAGCAAAAATATACAGAGAGTCGTACAGTTGTCCGTATGAGAAGTAGCTCGCTTATTGGTGATTCAAAACGGGAAAATCGACTTCTGGAGTTGTCAATTTGCTCCTGGGGTCCTGACACCTTCAGTAAAAATTGCTTACGAAATTTTTTGTTCTTAGTGAATGAAATAAATTAATGCCTGCGTACCTGCACCATGATCATCATCTTTTTCCTGGCCTTTATCCCAATTTATTTGGGGTTGGCGCAACATGTCTTTATCGTCCATACTTCTCTATTAGTTCTTGCACGTACTACCTAATGGTACAACACTAATACACTGGCTGATGCATTCGTACATATTATTTTGGACAAATGGCTATCACTAAAATAATATACTTATCAGTAGAGGATTTCTTATTGACAGTCGCTTATCCATAGATATTTATTTCTAAAAGCTATATTTTCGGCATAAGAATCGTTCCCGTTACCTCGTAATATAGAGTAGAGAATATTATTGAAAAAAACGTTATTGTAAACTTTTTTTCAAAAATATTCTTTGTATAGTTTTGATTTTATTATATGTATAGATTAAGCATAACCAGTCTTTAATGTTTCCACTACTGGGACAACGGCCTCCTCTCTTCGAGAGGGAATGTAAGTATGGGTTAGTTATTAAAAAAACTATGCTCTTTTCATCTGGAAGTTTCAAAAGTATATTTTCCCAGAACCACAACCAATACTAAATATATCGTCGCCTCTCGTCTGGTCACGATTTGTAGGTAATAATATAAGATCAGACCCTGTGGCATAGAATGACAATGCAGTCAAAACCTTAAACAAATATTACAACAATAATTGTACACTTATTATGGTTAATAAACCATAAAGTTGTAAAAATTGATATTATAAGTAGTTTCTCAAATATTTTCTCACAAACAAAAACATAGGCTATATGAATTAAGTAAACTAAAGAGATAAGAAGTTGTGTTAGGTTATCTACCTTGTTCTCTAAGGATAAATCGGTTGACTTGACAGGCTCTTTGAACATTGGGATCAACTCAGCGCACAAATCGAGCACTAATTCTTTGGATAGCCTCTAGCGCCTAATGAATTTGGCATCCACAAAATTATTGAAGGGGTTCAACTGGCCGCGTAACTGGAGCCTCTTACGTTTTTGGGCATAGTGTGAGGCAGAATATTCCTCAAAAAACTCAAATAAAAGTAGTTCATCAGACATCTGTTAAAGAAAAACAAACGCAGTTAAAAAAGGCATGTAAAATTGGTATTTTAGACTATAGTAGAAAGATTATAGCACACTTACATTGGTTTTTGTCAAATTCCACTAAAATACCACTAAAAAACTTTATTTTCCTCAATAATTCACTAAACGTTTCAGTTTATGTTAGAGAAATAGTAACTTTTATTGAATCACTTATTTTGACAGTTGAGCGTTTCAGTTGAGCTGTTCTATGGACGTCATGGTACCAAACAAGTACAAAATTTAATGACTGAACCCAAAACTTGCAACTCAGTTTGAGACAATCGCTGTCAGATGGCATGGCCTAAATTGAATTGTTAAACTGACGTCATGGTACGAATTAGAAGAACAGTTCTTTTTAGGTCCTAAAATGGATCGCGTTAAGAGCTCGTGGTAGGCATTCTGGGCTCTATTCCCCGGAGGGTTGGGCAGAGGTTAGTATACCCACATTTCATCAGTTATTTTTAAGTTCCAGGTAATAGGGGGCGAGCCTATTGCTATCAACTGAGCACAAATCCAGACTTCGGGCTACTATTGAGAAATTCCAGACGTAATACTGAGAGGTGGTAGTTTTGTGGTATTCCTCAAGATTCTGTGATAATGAGTTTTGGGACCAACTAAAGTTCAGGCTCTGAATTGTTTTTCAAATAATTTACACCATCTGGCTACTTATAATTTAAATAACTTGTCCATAAATACTTTGAACAACTAATCCAATATTGTTGAACAGCCGAACTTTTTGAATAAATCGTACACCTATTTACTTCTTTGGTTACAGCTGCACTTGCAAACAATTGTTTGTTGAACAAAGTATAATTTGTTTTATTTTCTCTGTGGTTTACCTTCAAGAAAATTAACAAGGTTTGAAGTAGTTTTTTATTCGAGCAAGTTTAATCTGAAATTTATTCAAGACTAAAAAAGCCAATTTGGTTTTATTTTTATTTACTAGTCATTAGACTTGTAAATAAAATTGAATTGTAATTTGTTTTTATTTACTTTTTCATACATGTACTGTACTTGTACAATTAGGTAGACACCTACCATCTTACTGGTAATACGAATTTTAGACTTAGTTTTCAACATAAAAAAAACTTAGTTTAACGTTTCATTTTAATCTACGAGTTACAATCCACAAACTCCAAAATGTCAGTTTTCCTTAAGTGTGAGATTTAAAAAAAAAAATGAAAAACAGCATTTTAAATTAATATCAAATACTGTTTTTTTTTACATGACTGCACAAAAAGGAGTGTTATGTTTTCAGGATCCATGTATTTATGTGAGTTTCATTATTCCACCATAACTTTTTTTTCATTCAGACATCAGTTTGACCTCAAAAAAAGCATAATGACGTGTCCCAAACTTCTGGCACGGAGTCAATTCTTTCTAGGAAGTCATTATTCCCCTATTCAACAAATTAAAGAGGATTTCTCACCGCAAACGACTCGACATACTGTGACAGCACTTAATAAAAATTATTACGGCAATTGCGACTCCACTGGCGCTTGAATATACTGGAAATGTACCACTTATGTTAGAATAGTAAAGTGTATATTATTATTGCGGTCCTCTACGGTTTAAAAATGGTTTCTTTGAGTATGAAATTCTAAGATATTTTGTATTGTGAGACTACAATTGATGTTGTTTGTTTTATCTGCATCATATGTACATCTTATTGTGGATCACAATTTAACGAAGAAACATTTTACACACAACACGCATAACATCACGCCTGTAATTCCCAACAGGTTAGGCAGAGGTGTACCTATAGTACACTCAAAAGTCCCATGAAATAGGGAGAGACCCTATTAGTTACCGGTTGTGGCCTATTAGTTGCTGGTTTAGTTATTTTAAATAGGTAATTAACAAGATATTTTGCTTGTTATTGTAAGCATCTTGTTTTAGATCTAACTAATGTTAACAGTACCTATTTAGTTATTTTCCCTGCAAAAACTGTGCCAGAAACTGCCCACCCTGACCCAAAACAAATGATATACACAATATTCACAAAAACCTGGTAAACGCCAGTCGTAAATCGAAGCCTTAGAGTGCATTTGGCAAATGAAGTAACAATTAATCTAGCCTGTACGATACGTGTCCTCTTGGAAGAGAGCCAATGTAAGCGTAGCCCAGTTTTCACCAAAAACTTGCCACAACATGCATTATATTGGGCAAAATTTGAATAAATATCTGCCCGGTGCACAATTTTTAAAATAAAGTATGATCGATTTTGAAGACAGGCAATTTTCAAGAAGAAAGTTATGGGCTTAGATGGCAGGATATTAGTGATGTTTGGTGGCTAAGTTATTTTTAATAGCTTGGTTGTCAGCCAAGAGTGGGTTAGCATTTGTGGAAATAGACGATTAAGGCAATTTATGAAGAAAAAACCGGCCAAGTGCGTGTTGAACCACGCATGATAAAGGGTTTCGTATTTGGGGTGAATTTATCCCAAGAACAAACTTAACAATACATTTGCCATGTTATTTTAAAACCATAGACTTCTTATAATCCTACTTCTTTCAGTAATATTCTTGTTTTCCTGTAAACTATAAGTATAGAACTACTTTCTGTAACTTTTTTCAAAATTTTAGGCTTCCTGTAGTTTCGGAGGTAAGGGGAGGAATGGTCAGTTTTCTTCTAATTTCTTAAACAACTATAAAACTATTATTATGTCACTCGGTTTAATTTTCCTATTAGCTTCCCTAAAGTGACCCACATATTCAAAATTCATTTATTTACGTTACACTCCGTGTTTAGGTCACATAAATTCATGTTGTACCTAATTTCAACTTAATCGGTTCATTAGATACGGAGAAAATTGGCTGTGGCAGAAGGACACACAGCCAGCCAGACAGACGCACCAGTGATCCTATAAGGGTTCCGTTTTTTCATTCGGACCTACAGAACCCTAAAACTTACTAAGGATATACCGCAACGTCTTGTATAGAAATTGATGGGGACTTACGCTGAGAAAAGAGAAAAAGTACCTACTGAAACTAATTCTAGTAGCTACTTTACTTATAATATTCTATTTCTCATCCACATCGAATTTGTCTCACATACGTAAGTGCTTATATTTATTCACAACATGTCGTTCATATTTTGTCCCCTAAGAGATATTTACTCAACAAGAACTTAAACATACGCGTGTTAGGAATCCACACAACACAGTAAACTACATAAGTAGTGTAATCCATTCTACTTATTGGAGTTTTACCACTTTCTCGGTACTAAACGAGGAGGAAATAATAATACATTTGTTGGATATAATAGGTATCTACTAAGTTGTAAGATATAATTATTATACGAGTACATATACATTCACGTAAGAGGGGCTTGTGACTAAGTAATAACAGCCGCATGGGTCGATCGACCAGGTTAAGCTACGCTTGCCGCGGTTGATCCGTGGATGGGTGATCGTCTTTACATACCAAGACTCCTCCGTGCCTCGGAAAGCATGATAAGCTGTTGGTCCCGGCTGTCATTCGTGGATCTTTGACAGTCGATACGAGTCTTCAGAAACTCGAAAGTCTGACAACCAGTCTTGCCAAGGGGTATCGTATTACCCAGTAACTGCGTTGTAGAGGTCAGATAGGCAGTCACTCCAAGTAAAGTCCTGGTATTCAGCTAAAGACTAGGCAACTAGACTAGGCTTTGGCTAGGTTTTGGATGATGATGTCATCATCATACGAGTAAGAATAATAGGACATCATCTAAAGTTCCGTGTCATGGAAGATGTCATATTTTGTAAGCCGTTAAGGCAAAATATGACTGTGAAATAATGTATATTGTAACATCTTGCATGCCATACTCATCTTTTAAACAAATAAATGATTTTTATCACTTTATCTGCTGTATCAGTATCACCATTTTTATAAGCAAATTATACTTAACTTTAAGATAATTTCAAGAGGCCTACCATTACCTCTTCTTATTCTTTTTCGTATGGTTAGTGACTAAACTGGTGTCACAGACTTAAAGCCGCCCAAGAAGAAGGCCTTGACTTGGCTTCACATGCCGTCGAGAAATATCTCTCAGGCATGTTGGTTTCCTCACGATGTTTTTCTTTACCGTTTGCTTCAAGCAAGTGATAATTATACAATACGCACGTGAATCCGAAAAGTCAGAGGTGCGTGCATTGAAATGTTAAAATCTTTATTCGGTGTGAAAGAGAAAAAAATATGTTATACAGGACGACGCAGGGAATCGTTGATCGGTTTGACACTTCATAAAACGGCCTTTGAAGTGATTATTACAAGTAGCAGACCCAGTTTCAAAAAGGTTATCTTAGCTCTAAAACTGAAATAATTTTCATATTATAGTTACAAATTACCATTATGTTTAGTCGATTAGTCTACCATTTAGGAAAACTAATCTGGAATATCTGAAATATCTTAGACCCTAAAGTTAGAGCCTAATGAATAGGTACATTTAAACTTACAATCGAATTCTGTATAAAGTTTACGTTAAGGTGTAAAACTAGATTAAACAATTATATAGGTAAGGTAGGGCAGGGCAAACCGCTACCCTACCCCCTACCCAAACGGGTAGGTACAAATAACGAAAGGTGGTGGTACTGGTGGTAATACAAATCAAATAGAAAAGAAGCGTATTCGTAGCTTGTGGCGCTGTAAGTTTTCGCACACTGACATGACCATAATAGTCCGCTTCTATGTCTATGATTAAAATTATCATATCGTTATGTCACCATAGTGGACGACAGAAATAAACGGTAAAGTAGTACCAACAGTTAGTAACCGGCCTGAGTTATTGATGAACCTAATTTTCCTCACCATTACCAAGCCTCAACCAAAATCACCAAAACAGACAATCTAGAATATTCTATATTCCAATAAAATTTAGAATTTCCAAAGCACTGTAATGCTTCGTATATCAAACGCTGTCGGGGTACTACGCGGGATAAAACGCGTGTACGTAAGATTTATTACCGCACCCGTGCAGGTGGCTTTTAGGTCTCGACTACTGCTTTTATACCGAATTTTACTCTGTAGCCACCAATGATACAGTTTCTAAGTGTTTATTTATCATTCTGTTGTTGTGGTATGATTTGTTGCTTCGTGTTGTCGCGTTTCAGGAACACAAAAAGATCTGTGTCAAGTTGTGAGGATATAAAAGAAAGGTGGAGTTATATTCTTGTTCAAACGCATCTTCAGTGTGGTCGCTTCGGTTGTTTCTTAACGAAAGCTAGTTTAGAGGTATGGGGAACGGGGTGTAAAGTTCACTCACATCCACATCACATCATCATCACATCCTTTTCTATAGGAAAGGGAGGATGCCCAACCAGACGGATGTCGTGTCCGGCGGGCAACTGCCCAACGATTGATGTCGGGGAAGTTACACAGGGTGTTAAAGTAATTGCGTGCCATAGCTTAGGGGTAGGTTCAGTATCGATAAAGGAAGCCAGAAAAAAAAAAGATATTAGCACCTACTAACTTAAAATAACATCGTTTAGAATTTTCCCTTCGTACGGTGATGCGATAATAATGTTTTTATTTTGTTTGAATGCTAATTAATAATGTCATAGAGTTACCTACATACTATCGAACTCATCGAACGCAATGAAATACCTACGCCCGAACACTTCAATAACCCCGGGTAAGAAGGTTAAGTAACTAGGTAGGTACGTACAATTCCAACTATTTTTACCGTGCGAACAGCATATATACAGGATATATGCTGTTCGCGTGGTAAACTGTAATTGTGTAACTGATTTGTGTGATGTCAGGATTTTGTGTGATGTCAGGATTTTGTGTGATGTCAGTTTGTGTGATGTCAGGTCTTTGATGCGTAAATCGCATGTGGTTATTTAGAATCCGCCACACTATTAAAGAATTGACCAGCAGCGTTCTCTTGACTGCATAAAGGAAACAAACTGATACAATCCATTTTTCACGTTCAGTAAAGTAACGAATTATAATCATCAATTTACACATACATAAACTCACGCCTTCTTCCCATGGGGTTTGGGTAGAAACTACAGAACATCACCTGCTGCGATCCTTACATATTCCTTTTGCCTCGTTTACGTTCATACATCTGGTCATACACGCAGGCCGGTTGCGTGTACTACACACCTGACCTTTCTGAAGAACATCACCAATGACGGTACCCTCTCGGCGTTTCCACGAACAAACAATTCCAATTATTATTTTCGCTATTTCCTTGTCTCAAAAATGATAATCATTTTCTTCTACGGTTACGACTTGAATATTTTTTTCTTTAAAGATTGATGAATAATTGATACCCAATTTTCTCTAATTGCTACCTTTGAATGAAATGGTACTGAATTCCAAGCGACGAAACCCCTTAAAGAGCTTAAATTCCAAGATAATCGAAACGATTTTCTATAATCTTGAGACTTTCAAATGATTGTTATTACTTTCATAATAAAGCCCTCATATTTTATCTGCGTAGACATAAACAGAAAACGATATTACATTGAAATGAATGAAAATGTCCATTTCGGATCGAGATATTAAACATTCGTAGCGAAATTAAGATGGAAATCTAAAGAGCCATATTGTTCTTATGACGCAAAAAACTTGAGAAAAATGATTGTCCATTTCATATCTTTCGGACCATTATAAAACAGAATGAGTATTTGAAACTCCGGGTCTTTCACGTAAATAGAAAACTGTTTACCTGACACACAGTAGGCATGTTCTTTACAAAAAACCTCTTTTCAGCCAGGGTTGTTTTAATATGACCGCAAAAAGCTTCAGCTTGTTACCTACCTACATGGAAGCAGCGTTCTCCTGATAATTCAAATACCAATTCGACTACCACAAACTATGGGACACTAAATATCGTGTCCTGTGTGTTCTTTTGTCTGCACGTTACTAGTAAGCAACGGTTTTCTAGAAGATTCAGTGTACTCCACATATTATTGTCCGCAATTTACCGGCGAATGACGTCACTGACACGTAATTTATGAAAGTAAGTTAGTGTGTTTTCCTAGAGAGCGGTTTTTGACACCGTGATGTCAAACTTGGCTGCCATCATTTTCATGATAGCTGTCACGGTTCCCAAGAGCGGTGACAGCTATCATTTTCATGATAGCTGTCACCGCTCTTGGGAAACAGAAGCTTTACAGGAATAGACGCTACTGAAGCCACCAAACTCGTAATAAATTTCTGGGTCGACTCAATTTAGATTGCCATCGACGGGTTCCCTCTATCTGGCAGAATCTTGATGCTCCGAAATTTATTTGGCATAACACACTTGGCATAATCTTCTTTAAACGAATATTTTAAAAGCATAAAAAAATATTGAATATAATGATTGTTTGGCCGAATGTTTATATGTCCGAATTTACAATGGCATACTTTTAAGATGGCACATTTTTTTTTGGAATAGTTTTATTAGGCGTAATGCCATTTCTATAAAATATAATTTTAAATCTTAAATTAAACTAAAATATTGTCTTAAAAAGTCAATATGTTGTGCTACATAAGTTAGTGACAGAAACGAATCGCTGTAAAACCGACTCCACGTACCTAGTCTTGTCTGCCCTACCCCTTTTTTTTTTTTTTTTTTTTTTTTTGGGTGGGAAATCATCAAATGACTTCTCCCGCTCTGGGTGGAGCGGGAGGGCGTGTCAGACTCTTACTGACTAAAACCCACCCGTGTTCCTTCTGTTGCCTGTGCAACGCCAGGGGGCCACGGTATCCCTTTCGGACTTTCCCGCAACCCAATGCAAGGCAGGCAATGGTCTCATCGGACCCCTTCATTCGCTGACATCTCTTTGAGGCGCGCGTGGAACACAACGCGCCGTCGACCCGGGCTTGGTCCTTACCGGACGGCGAGCTACCCATTGCTCACCGTCCGCAAGCCCGCGCCTACGGTGGCCGGGAATCGGCAACCGATTCCCGACGCCCAGGGCGTCTCCTCCTGCGGCGGCTAGGGGCGTGAGGGCGCGAAATTTGCCTCTCCCTCACGCGCTCCGCCTCCTCCTTCGCAAGCATTACTGCTTCGCAGAAGGAGGTGACGGCCTCCCATGCCCTCTCGCTCCGTACCATGGCCTGGACCAGGACCGGACGCGAGAGATCCCCGCCACCGATCGCCTCCACGAGGACACGGCGGTGCTCTGCCCAAGCCGGGCATACCTCCACCGTATGCTCCACCGTGTCCTCCGGGCGATCCACGCAGTGATGACACCCGGGCGTTTCCTCCCGCCTTATCCGAAACAGGTACCTCCCGAAACAGCCGTGTCCGGTGAGGACCTGCGTCAGGCGGAAGGTGAGGACGCCGTGGCGCCTCTCCAGCCACTCCTCAAAGAGGGGACTTATCGCCGCAATAGTGGCGTGCCCAGCACTGGGTTGCGACAATCGCACTCTCCATGACGCCATGAGATCCCGTCGGAGCTCTGTCCGCTGTGCCGCGATTTCTCGCGGCATCGGAGTCAAGCCCCGGCGTTTCGCCTCCCCGCGCCACTCCCAAATATGCGCGAGGACTTTTGCCTCCAGATCCCATGGCGGCAATCCGGCAAGGAGGCTCGCCGCCTCACCGGAGACCGTGCGGTATCCCCGGACCAGCCGGGTGGCCATGACCCTCTGGGACGCGTTCAACCGGCGGGCAGGCCGCCGCCTCAACGAATGCGCCCACACCGGTGCCCCGTACAGGGCCATGGACCGCACGATCCCCGCGTATAGCCTCCGGCAGGTCTGCCCTACCCCTAGAGTGTAATTTAAAATAGAGTAGGCGCGGAGGGGCGAGGCTAGGGCGACTTACTCCGGGCGAAGGCCCGTGAGCTGAGGAGCAGGTGGTGTACCACCGCAGCTTCGGCTTGCTGGCCGGCTGCCACCAGCCAGCCTCAGCCGCGGCGGCGAGCGTTAAACACATATGCGACGATAAGGTCGCGTGGGACCGCCGGAGCCCCGCAGCGCCGGAGCCGTGACAAAAGCCATGCCTGCTGCATGTTGCATGCTCTCTTGCATGCTGCATGCTTGCTGCATGCATGGTGTATGCTTGCTTGCATGTTTGCATGTTTGTGTGAATTTTCAGCTATATGATGGTTCTGCTTTTGGATTATTAGTAATATTAAATGTATGCCTAAAGATGATTCTGACTTACAAAATTATGAGTTTTGAATTATGATACTCGTAAATGAGTGTATGCTTAACGATTTTCTGCGAAATGAAGTTTATGCTATCCGCTGTTATGGAAAATAATATTAACACATAAAAAATTCTGCTGTGAAGGGTAGACCCACCATCGACACGCTTAAAATAAGACCGTGCTTAAGTGTTACGAAATTTCTTTAGCGAATAGCGATAATTGTTTCTTCTTCTTACATGTCGAAGGAAGTTCTTCGAAAAAAACACTAGCTCACGCCTTGGCTAAGAGATTAAACAGTCAGAGAATAGTTGTGCGGCTAACCGATAGTGCGCTGTTGAACGGTTAGCGGTAATTGAGAAGCTCATTAGGCATTGAACATGATTATTCACAGGGTGATATTCAAATGAATCCCATCACGTACTAACGTATAAAAGCCAACCACGTCTGAATTTAGTGCTTTCTAAATCATTAAACAAATAAAACAGAATACACGATAAAAAATGACATCACAATTTTTAACGTGAGGATTTGTATGTGCGACTTTTTAATCGCCAGTAAATCCGGCTCTAAATTACATGCATAAATAAAATATCATATTCATATTCGCACAAGCTGGTACAAGCTCAATAACACCTGTTTCAATTTACATGCATCGCTAAAACTAAAACATTTATCATTTCTATGAAACTGACAGATTTTTTTTTCTTATTTCAACACGGTTTGTCAGTTTTACGTAATTGTTCTATAATAACCACAGTAATAAAAGCGGCTCATCTGGCTACAATCAAGCAAATTACTAAAAATAATCATGACACACTTCTCTACTTCAAAGAAAAGTATTACTTAGGCATAAATTGCAAGTTTGATAAATGAAACTGGCTGTGTTGTTCCAAAGAACAAAACAATAGTTTTCTAAGTCTCTAAAAGTGTATCCAAACATTGAGCGGCAAGACCACGGCAGCAACACGCGGCAATTGCAGGACACATTTCTGCGGCGCTTTAGTTAAGACTAAACCGACGAATGTTTGCGGTAGACAGAAGCGTTCGCGCGAGGCAGTCACCCAATCACAGTGCGCACGATTGATACACCTTAAGATTTCGTCTTACAAAGCATCTAATCATGCATAGATGTAGAAATACTTTATTTGCTAATAATGTGGTGTGATGTTGATGTAACATGTGAATAGTCCTGGTACTTTTTTTACCTTACGGTATTCAAAAATATTCATGCTTGATCTGCGATAAAAAATTACTATATTTGTGATATTCTTTCTACACTAGATCAATCGATAACAATCATGGCAAATGAAGGTCATTCGCAAACTAATGAGAATTAATTATCCGTTCATATTGAGCTAGGTAGCTCACTTAATAATCATTTCGATTCTTTCGTAAAAGGCAATTAGGCTATCGTTGATAACGAATTAGGGTCAGACCATATTATGATTGATATAGTATTATTATGTACGTTGCTTGATAATAGAAGTTCATTTGTAGTACTTAGTATTAGAATATTAAGGTTCACCATATAGTATGTGTCGTAAATCATTGGGACGTAATGATAGCAATGAAAGCTATGATGATAATATAAGTTGGGGGATAGCACAGATAAAAGTGCTTGACTCATTGCTGGTCCTGTCCAAAATGTAACCACAACTAATTGATTAACATTTTGAAAATACTGTTGGACCTGCTGAAGATTGTAAGACCATCTTTGTTTATATAAACTCAATCTCCTTTGTAGTATATAACTGCATAGTGCCATGTTATTATATAATAAAAAACAAAGATGATTGAGATACAAAGGAGATTGAGTTTATACAAAACAAAGATGGTACGGTAAATGGTAGCCCTTTAGTACATACTAAAGAGCTACCTTTTAATATATGGATAATATGTATTTCATTGACTTGAATGTGTCCTGGCGGCTGTGAGTATGTTATGCTCACTCAGATGTCTCGCTGATGGTGGCGCGTGTGGTGGATTGTTTAGCTCCCTTCAAATTGGTTGAGCTGAATGGTGCTGATCCATGCATCATGTTCGTGAACGGGCGCCGTCGTTGGTTGGGACTGGTCGTCTCTTAGCTGCCATGGCTTAATTTAATTTTTTGAATGATTCTTTGGTTTTTTCTTTTTATTACGTCCACATCTTTCTATATTGTTCTCACATGCATAATTTCAAAATGAATGATGTAACCAATAATTTGTACCTTTTTATATTGTTACAACAAATATATTCAACATTAAAGTAACATAAACAATTAGCGAATATCTAAACTATGTGTATACAACTAACTAATTATTAAACAAACAATTTTTGATTTAAAAGACTGTCCGTGGAGTTTCCTGCCCGTTTTTCTCCATAGGTACGTATTACGCTTTGGAATGGACAACTAGATTCATATTTCTGACTGACCGATTTCTTGACAGTTTAAAAGTGCCTGTACGGTTTTATTGAAATAAATGCTTTGAGTTTGAGTTTGATGAATGGTAACAATTCATGTTTTCACTATGAATATATCAGCCCAAATTTTAATCATATTTATGTCGAAAATACGTCAATGATTTGACTAATCGCAGCACAAGCGCCGACTAGCGGCGTTCGACAGAGTCTACAACATAACGCTCGGACCGGCCGGAGTTAAAAAGAGTTCGATGATGGCTGTAAAGCAGTGAGCACGTATAGTTATGTCGTGTACTTTCAGTGTGTGAATTTTTAGTGTTATTAATTTGATCGTAAATTATAATTTGATTGGAACTGCAAAACGGTTTTTCTATTGCGCAATAACCAACATTGCTCATAGTACGCCCACAGCAGTTAAAATATGGCAGATAATAACGAAAAAGAAACAAGTACACCTCTCCGTGACATATTATATTATTGAAGATCAACCGTAGAAATAAAACATGGGCGATACAAAAATACCTCACCAGCAATGAAACGCCCTCATTTGACCGTAGTCTTACAAATAATGATTAAGCAAAAAAACAGTATTGTAGTATAACAACTCCACGTTAGGTTTTTCATTAATTCATTTCTTGGTAAATGGACTGCCTCGTTAATCTAGTGGTTGCAAGCGCTACTCCTGAGCATGAGGTCTTCTGTTCAATATCCGGGTCGGGGAAAGTTTAATTGGGTTTTTATCACGAATTTCTCAGTAGCAGCCCGGAGTCTGGATTTGTGCCCGGTTGATGGCAATAGGCTCGCCCCCTATTACGTGGGACTTAAACATAACTGGCGAAATGTGAGTGTACTATAGGTACACCTCTGCCCAACCCTTAAGGGAATTATAGGCGTGATGTTATGTTATGTACATACGTAGTTTCTTGGTAAAAAAATACCCTGCAAGGCTCCAAAGCCTTTAAAGAAATAATAGTCTCTAACATACCATGATTCATTACGGGCTTGGGCAGTCATAGAAATTTAAATAAAAAATTAACCCCTGTGATTAAACCCACAAAACTAACGTTTTAAGAATTTAGCAACAATGTTGTGTACTCAACGACAACTTACAAGTTCCAGGATCCTAATAAACCTTTCCTAGAAGATATATCTCTAGATGCTTATAGACTTCATCAAAGCTTAGTGCATACTATACGTAAGACTCGGACTTAACTAAAGACTCCTTGAGACTTCAAAGAGTCTTCATTAAGTCTGTCCTGTGCATTATTATGGTTGGGGTACGTGGATGGGTCGTAGATTCACATATTGGACTTTTGAACGTAAAATATAGTAGCAGAAAGGATATTGACATTTACAATGACTGCACGACAGTCATGTTTCTTGTTATTTACTTAGTATATATAATAATTTTGTCCGGGAATCACTTCCATCGTCCCTATTTTTGCGATCACCCTTTTTTCACTTTTCACTACAACTCTGAAGAATAGGTTTTGTACCCAAATTGCTCTGCAAAGGAAGCTGTTTGATGTGCGTTTCTTCCTTACACCCCATTTTAAGTACATCGTCAATAAGGGGTTAAAATATCCGTTTACACCCACTTTAAAACTCACGTTTACAACCAAAATATACATTTTACGGTTCAGTCGTAAATAGAGGTGTTAAACAAAAAGCGATTGTCCTCTTTATTACGACGTTCTGTGTAAAAACTCGTCGTTTTCTGAGTGCGGTTATGTCTGTAATGACATCGTAAAATGGTGGTGGTATTTCTAAAACGGTTCTTTAGGTAATTCTCGAGTTTCTTTTCTGCTCTTAGGTCTCTTCAATAAGTAGTCAATATGTGATTTCAAACAGAGCAACATAACTAGCCGTGTGATTGATCGTAAAATTAGAATTTTAATGAGTTCGTTGATATCTTACTTAATCGAATTTAAATGTATTTTGGAAATGTATCCAATTTAACTTTTTCTGCAATAATCATTATAATAGGTCTTTACCTATGTAATTGGAGATTCTATAACCAGCATTTTCAGATTTAATTATCTGCGGATTGGCGCGCAATTCAAAATTCATATGAATTTTATTCGAAAGAAGTGTTAATTTAATTTCAAATCCAGTCATTTATTTTTAGATAGTTTTTTGTTTTAGTGACATTGTGGTAGTTTTTGGCGGCATGGATAAACTGTTTTTTTTAAATATGAGTTCCTACGTGGAAATACCGCTGCGCAAACAACACGAAACATTAACGACGTGTACGGGCCTAACACTGCTTGCATAAACACGGTCCATTATTGGTTCAATCGTTTTAAATCTGGAAATTTTGAGTTGAAGAACGAGCCTCGCGGTCGGCCGGTAACCATTGTCGACAACGACGAATTGAAGGCGATAGTGGAAGTGGATCCAACTCAATCTACGGCTGAGCTTGTTAGTGTCAAAACAACATTAAAGCACTTGCGTCAAATTGTAAAGATAAAAAGCTAGATAAGTGGGTGCCATACGAACTAAGCGACCACCAGCGGGATTTACGCGTCGAAGCATGCATGCTATGCCGATTCAGTAGTGCTAACTACTTAATCGGCATAGAAACGAGGGAATTCTTAATCGAATTGTTACCTGCGATGAAAAGTGGATCCTGTACGACAACCGTAAGCGTCAGTGGGTGGACCCGGGTACAGCACCTAATCACTGCGCTAAAAAAAAGATTACTCATAGGATGGTGACTGTGTGGTGGACCAGTGCCGGACTTGTACATCACAGCTTCTTACCGAATGGCACAACAGTGAAGGCAGATGTCTATTGCCAAGAATTGCAAACAATGATGGAGAAGCTCGTAATTCAACAATCAAGACTAGTCAATCGCTCTTCCCCAATGCTTCTGCACGACAACGCGCGATCTCACACTTCACGACAGACCATAGCATAGCTACAAGAGTTACAGGTGGAAGCTCTCCGTCACCCACCGTACTCATCGGACCTTGCCCCAACAGATTTCTACTTTTTTCAAAATTTTGACAATTTTTTAAGTGGGAAAAAATTCAACACCCGAGAGGCAGTAGAAAACGCTTTCGCTGACTTCACCGCCTCCCATCCGGCAGACCTGCCATCAAAATGGCAAAATTGTATATATAATTTGGGCCAGTACTTTGATTAGCTGAAATAAAAATAAATAAAAAATAAACATACAAATCTCCAATTTCATAGGTAAAGACCTATTATTAAGTATGTTATGTTGAAACATAAGGCGAATGGTTTTATGGATAAATAAATGAAAAGAAAATTAATTATATTGAGGTGTTTACCCTAGCCGGAAACTGGTACCGGTATAACGTTGTTGGCATTCCTGCTACGCTTCTACGCAAGAAGCGTAGCAGTTATGCTACGCGTATTTTAGCGTAGCATTCTGTCCAAAGTTGGTTACAAAGCTTTGCACCACTTTTCAAGCTAAGTACGTAGATACTTTTTTTTAAACATTTTAACGATCAATAAAATATCTTCAATTTCCTTAACATTCTCAATAGTCAAACATAGTTATTCCACACAAAACCGCGTCCATAACTCATAATAATAAACCCGCACCCTTCATAACTTCATACAAATACAGTTTATCATCATTCAAGTCGCGAACAACTGAATAAGTGATAACTAAAATAAAACATCTGAACCCATCGAGTGCCCGGCTTTCGGCTCTCGGCTTTCGGCCTTCGGCCTGAATTATTGAACGCCAGTTGGACTATGAATTATGCATCCAGTCTAGTTCTCCGAACACTAACTGAATGTAATCATGCTTCATTGCATTTTGATGGTGGACGGGTTGGTCATTTTAACAGTGTGTCTACATCTAACGCGTTTACGTATTTATGTAGATTTTGGCTTATTTGTCGTGTTTAAGGGTGTACTATCTAAGAACTTCATATCTAAACAGTTTGAAAACAAAATCCCGTAAACACGATGACCACATCTGTTACCACCCCGGTTCTATAGCGGCCGAGCGCTGCAAGCAGAAATATTCCTTACGGTGTATAGATATGAACTTCTTCGATGGTACCATGTGGTTAAGATTATGGTAGCACCTATCGTAGCATGTTTTATGTGTGTGTGGTATGTTTATATTTTGCCCCGAGACTGCGCGGAACTCTTCTTAAATCTGTTAAGCGTTAAAGTTTTCAGTTAAAGTTATAAGGTTAAGTTAATAAAAATTAAATTTTGATTTTAAAGAATATTCGTGGATTTACTTGCTTGTTCTTCTCCATTGGAACCTACTACGCTTTGGAATGGGCAACTAGCTTCACCTTCCTGACTGACCGACCCCTTGACAATTCAATAGTGCCTGTAATTGGTTTATTTGAAATAAATGCGTATAGTTTTTTTATTTATTTTTATTTAGGGGAGCTTAGTTTCTACTGTCGTTTTCAACGCTGATACATAGAAGAAAAACTACTTTTTTTTGCTGACAGTCTACCTTTTTAAAAGTGGGTATCACCGCCTATGGCCACTTACAACCAAACGACCAAAGGGGTTACCGATACGTAATAAAAAAAAAACTAATTAATATTTATTTATTTATTTATTTATTTATTTATTTATTTATTATGGAAGACTTACAGCTAAAATAAACAGATTAAAAAATAGTAAGAGAGACTGACAGCCAATTAAAAGTCCTCACTTCTAAAAAACAGACCAGAAAGAAGAACATCACAATTACAATACTTACAGCACCAAACAGAAAACAGGATAACATTAAAAAAACAACACACATTTCATATTAAGAGTAAAAACTATAGCATAAAAGAAAAAAATCTTAATTAAAAAAGCTAAGGCTCAGGCACTTTCTGACCAAGGACACACTCGTTGTGAATGGATCAAAATCATGCTTCCTACACAGGTTATTAAAGTTACCACTTGCACGCACTATAAATGAATTTTGCCTGTAATTCGTAGAGGTAAATGGAACACGCAGCGGCGCGTTCCATCGCTTCGACCTTCCGGGAACGTTAAAATAAAATTTGGATAGAATTTCAGCATTATCAATGGAATTATTAAAAATTTTAAATAATGAAGTACAATCAGAGATTGCTCGCCGATTAATGAGGGGTAATATATGATACTTCTTACAGAGGTTGAGGTAATCTTCAGACCGGTAGGGTTCTTTCTGATGATAACACAAATACTTGATGAACCTTTTCTGGATGCTCTCTATACGATCAATGTATTTGTGGTAACACGGATTCCAGATTTCAGACGCGTACTCCAAGTGGCTTCTAACGAAAGTACAATAAAGAATTTTTAAAGTTTTGGCTTGACTAAAGCACTTGGAGAGCCGCATTACGAAACCTAGTGCTTTAGATGCTTTAGCGACTATGGCATCAACATGAAGTTCAAACGTAAGCTTAGAATCGTGATATACCCCCAGATCTCGGATGCAATTCATTCTAGGTAGTATTTGACCGCCCAAGCTATACGATGAAGGTATAATTGAGCGCTTTCGAGAATATGTTACAACCGAACATTTGGTAGGGTTGAGATCAAGCTTACTCCCACGACAATAGGCCTCCAGACGACGTAAATCGTCCTGAAGTGCAATCACGTCTGCAAGTGATGATATTTTGGCATAGATTTTCATATCGTCCGCAAAACACAACAGTTTGGATGAGATCAGGCAAGAGTTGATGTCGTTTATATATATAATGAAAAGTAATGGGCCGAGCAATGAACCCTGGGGGACTCCACTGGGGACAGGCACCCAACCAGACATATAATTGCTTAATACTACTGCTTGGGACCTGTTCTCCAGATATGAAGAAAACCATCTGAGTAAATCACCCCGTATTCCCATACCATATAACTTTGAAAGTAAGATCTCATGGTCAATCCGGTCAAAAGCCTTGCTGTAATCCGTATAAACGACATCAACCTGCCCACCGTTATCCATGGCGTCAGTAATAAAATCATTGAGCAGAATTAAGTTAGTGACGGTAGACCTTCCCTTCAGAAAACCGTGTTGAAAGGAACTAAACGAATTTTTAAGAGCACTATACACCTGGTTATAGATGATCCTTTCGAAGATTTTTGCTACAATGCAGAGCTTGGAAATCGGCCTGTAGTTAACAATTTCGGTTTTGACTCCTTTCTTGTGAATAGGTGTTATGAAAGCCGATTTCCAAAGTTCAGGTACAACGCAGGCGTCCAAAGATTTCCTAAAAAGAATCGAGATTGGTTGGGCAATCGAAGTCGAACACCGAACAAGAAATTTAGACGAAATATTATCCGGGCCAGCCGCTTTAGAAGTATCCAACTTGCGAAGCAGGTTAGAAACATCCTCCACGTTCACTGCAATGCTACATATATCAGATAGGCTGGCAGATTCAGTTAAAAGAGGGGGTGAAGAAGTTCCACTACTATTGTTGGTATCTAGAAATGTAGAATGAAAGTACGTAGAAAACGCTTCGCATATTGTTTCTCCGGTACGCAACGCTTCGCTATTATAGTTTAAGGTGCTCGGAACTGCATTTGAGTTGTGTCGCTTTTTGACGAAAGTCCAAAAATATTTTGGATTTTCTTTAATAGATTTTTCGGTTAAATTCAAATAGTTTTCATAACATTGTGATTCAAGTACCTTTACCCTTTCACGGAGAAGCCTAAATGTTGACTCATCAGCTATATTGCTGTACGTCTTAAATTTTTTGAAATATTTGTATTTTTCTTTAATTGCTTTTATTAATGCCGAATTGTACCAGGTTGGATATGTTTTGTGACGCTGTAATTTCTGTGGAATGTATTTAGTGTGTAAATTATGAACAACTTGATTGAAAAAGTTTACTGATTCGTCAATTGATCGTGTCCCAAACTCGGATTCCCAGTCAGTCCTGGAAATGTCTTTGTTGATAGATTCATAGTCACCTTTGTCGAACAGATATTGCGTCCGTGAAGCGGACTCTAATATAGGAGCCTCAACAAAATCCATACTAATTAATAGTGCTGGATGGTAGGCGTCGATGGGAACCAGCGGACTTAAACATTCAACCACATTAACTAATTGGTTTGAAATTACCAAATCTAAAATTTTACCATACTTATTGAGAACACCATTGTATTGACCAAAATCTAGGGTACATAATTCGTCACAAAGTAAAACTTCGTCAGGACCGTTCGGGTTTATTGGGACGAGCGATAGACTGTCAGATAGGACCCAGTTAATACCGCTCATGTTAAAATCACCAATGGTGAGAAAGGTATCAGAAGGGTTATTCATAACTATTTCGTTTAATTTTGTGAGGTAATTGCGAAGCTGTAAAGAAAAAGAAAGGCCTAAGTTTTGCTGACATAAATAAAGAACACAAATATGTAAGGTAATATATTTACGTGTATTAGAATTCTTCAGTCGTATGCTGAGCCATAAATCCTCAGCTGTAGAATGGAAGTTTGGCTGGCATATAACCGAAAGTTCCCTACGTGTAGCAATAAGCACACCCCCACCACGCGACTGCCCGGTCAAAACATAATCTCGATCACGACGCCACACAATGTACCGTTCGTCAAAGAATTCGGAATTTAAAACTCCATCTAATAACCACGTCTCTGTAAGAACAATAATATCATACGAGTTTAATAACATTTGACGATAGAAAGTATCACTTTTAGTTCTAAGCCCACGAACGTTTTGATAAAATATATTTAACATAGGAGCCATTAAAAACTAAGACTAATAATAGTGTAAAAATCTGTATAATCCATTAAAATAAAGCAATTCATTAAATAATATTGTAAAATAAGGTATAATGTAATTAAATAAGTAAAGTTAAGGCAGAAGTCAATAAGATTTGCGCGAGCGCAAGAATCACACGATGTTAAGTAATAAACATCTGTGCGAAAAAGCAAGCAATCCATTATAATAAAGCAATTTATTAAATAATATTGTAAAATGAGATATCTAAGTATAATTAAATAAGTAAAATGAAGGTAAAAGTCAATAGGGTTTGTGCGAGCGCAAGAATCATACGATGTTAAGTAGTAAATATCTGTGCGAAAAAGCAAGCGATAGTGCGTAGTGCGTGCAAGTGTGAGAGAGTAAAACATATTGCAGTGCGGCAAAGCTTTAAAGTAAACAGCGCGATATCGAACACAAAGGATACAAGTAGCTAAACAAAAGAGAGGTGTCAAGGTCATTAGTGCGGCAGAGGTGTTAAACATTTTGCAAAAAGTTGTTGTGACACAAACGGTATCAAACATATGGAGCCATTGAAGGAAAATATAATAGCAAAATAGGAAAATACGGGTAAGAATTAAGAAACACTTTAGCCAATTTTGTTTAAATCTGACTCCCTCCTTATAATAAAAACTTTCGAATGATTATTTTTAAGTATATGAATTTTACCATGCTTAACCCATACGTACTCGTAATGCTTATCCCTGGCCATGATTTTAACTTTGGTTAAGAGCTTTTTATACTCTACGCTTAGATGATCGTTGACGTACACACGCTGAGATGAGCCTTGAAACCCGATGTCACAAGTGGATAAGTCCTTCTTGGCACGTGCCGCCGCAATGAAATCTTCCTTTACATACCGGTTTAAAAAACTCACTATGATCAGCTTTTCATTGGAACCAAAAATAGGGACCCTTGAAATATAGTTCACTTGGGCTTTGGGACAGCTGTAGTTAACTTTACGGCCGATAGCGTCGATGATTGAGTACAGGTTCTCATCCTTCTTAACAGGGACCCCCTTTATTTCTACATTATTTAGCCTGGACCTCTGTTCATTAGTCGAAAGAAGATACTTCATGCTCGCCAAGTCAGTCTGTAAACAATTCACCGATTCCTGAAGCTTTTCAAATTCCGACACTTTTGCTTCAACTTCCACGAGTCTTGTGTCGAGCTCGTCGAGTCTCCCACCAGTGCCCTCACATGTCAACTTAAGCTCAGCCAACTCATTCTTGATCACGCGGATGTCATCTACCAAGGTCGGCAAGTTAAGAAGCTGCCGTTTCATGTCACGGATCTCGCTCAATATGGTATCCAGCGACGCAGGTTCAGGGGTGGACACAACTGGCGATGAGGTTCTGCAAGTGGGGCATTTCCATTGTGCCATCCTATTTGCACCCAGCTTTCTCCATCCGGTTTCGGAGATGTTTGCACATCCAAAATCCAGGTGTTTCTTACAACTACCACACTGGACACCATCGTTGAACTGTGCATTACAAACTGCGCACGTTTGCATTTTCAAAGCAATAAGTAAATAAAATATCAAAATATGAACTCAACTAAAAACGTGAAAAGGTTGACGATCTATTTATTATGAGTGGCGCGTACTGTGCATATGAGTGTTCAAACACGAGTGATATATCTTAATATTGCCTGTATTTTTTTATGCAGGTAAACCCCGAAAATCAGTATGCAATTCAAAGCTGCTTAGTGGTTGAAACAAGTGTGCAAATCATCATTATCGTCATTACGTCCACTGCTGATCATAGGCCTCCCCCAAGCACCGACTCTTCAATGGTATTATGATAATGCATAGTTATGAAAAGTGTTAGTTATTGTTTAATTTATTTATCTGTAATGTAGTGGTAATGAATATTATATTGCCTTGACTATTTCGTATACTTGTTATGACGGTTTATATTATTATTATTTTTTTCTTTCTTTGGACATCAATTAATTCAGTGACAAATGTTTTTGACTAAAAATTATTTAGTATGACGTTAATGATGCAATAATTATGACAAATACCAATTGATATTTATACTTAATTTATTTTCCCTAATCGTTATTATGTTACTTGAATGATTTTATTTTGTTTTTCTTTTGATATATAATTGTAAATTTTAAAGATTGTACACCCCATGGGTATGTTACAGTGATACTTTGTTATAATACTAATTTTAAGAGCTGAATTTCCACCTGTGACAAACAATAAATAAATAAATCTTAAATAAATCTTAAATCTTCGGACGGTTAAGTGCTTCCCGCATCCAGCGGATTCCCGCGGCCTTCTGCGCGCAGTGTGCACATAGCCTGAGCTATTTATTCCTTTTCCAACTGCAGTCCAACAAAAATCTCTTTAATAAATAACAGATGATTAATCCTTTCAGCAATAAAACTGAATAATTCATACACTCTTCCATATAATTTTGGCAGCTCAACGGAATCGGCTCTGAGTCACGCTTGCATTGATTGCAACAAATAATTGGTGTGGACGGGAAGCTCTTAATCTGGCCGACTGTGCGCTCCACACGTAGCGAGGAAGACTATTTAACCTTGTGAGAACTATCGTATATTGGTCTTCAATGTATTAATTGAATATCAACACTTATCTCAAAAGTTTTTAAGAATCACAATAAAAAAAAAAAAGTGGTTTCTCAACGTTAAGTTGAGCTAGGTTAGCATTGACAGTCATATGCCCGTTCGCACTAAATGTAATATCTAAATAAAAGCCAACTGTTAGACTCTCAGAATTCAGATTATGTTTGACCTTGGCGATAGTAACGAAAATACATCCACTGCCTCAAAAATAAATATTAACGAAATCTTTAAAAGGACTTCGACATATCATTCATAAAAATGAAAGTATTATTTAACTTTTTGATCCATTCGAAAAAGTGGTTGAAAAAATAAGTTTGATTGAATTAAAATTTAAAAAAAATGATTGTATCGTATGAAAAATGATAGGGCTAGAAAGGGGTTGACTAATAGAGAAGTATGGAGGAAAAATACAAGTTGCACCGACCCAAAATGAATTAAGTTATGGGCTAGCAGAATGATAATGTATGAAAAAAAAAAAAAACTTTTTTTTTAACAGGGGCTTTTAAATGGCCTCTAAATTGCCGATCAAAGAAGAATTTGCGATAATCACTTTAGCACAGCAAAAACACTCTGCTGCATTTTCTCTAGTTTACCAACAAAGTTAAAATTCTACCACTTATCGGACTTTTATCTCGAACGTAAAAGTCAAACCTCCAAAGTTTAGCGTCGCAGATTTCCCTTGGGAACAAGTTCTTAATGTCTGAGACCAAACTAATCTTCGAAACCTTATAATATTTTAAGTTAATTAAGGTCACCGTTAACTTATTATTTAGGTCGTATGATATACTTTTCATGCCTTGCAAACAGTAGGTATTAATAATGGTGCTTCTTCGAACAAAAAGATAACGGAAAAAGCGTTTTGATTCAATTATTTGCAAGAACTTAAGGAAAGAAAGAAAAAAATGGTTTTGTTTATTTATCACAGAAACAAGTTCATACAAAAAGATAAAATAACTCGAATCATATTCATTTGCATATTCATATTTTTCTCTTCTTTTTCTCACACACTAGTCTTCATTATTCTCATTTCTCCCTACGCAGCTCTTTCAGGTAAATTTCTTAAGAAATAAGCAGTACCTTTGTGCTCAAAATTATAATTATGTGGAATCTCTATATATTTTACTGTATGTACTTAGATAATAAAATTAATAAATTAATAATAATTAAAAAAAAAAACTAATTAGATCTACGAGCACAGAACTGAATGCATTTCATTTCTTCAAAATCCATCTTACTCGTAACTACAACTAATCGTGGATTATCCTCATTAGGTCCTAACTACGATCGTTGTAGCTATCCTTATTAGGTGGTGGTACCTATGAACTTTGCTGACTGGCTTCTTCTAATCTACGCTAATCTTTTCACCATTTCGTTTAGCTCATGCCATCACGAGAGGATAAGATGTCTGCCTCAGCGTAGTTAAGATTGCTAATACAAATACCGCTTAAGCACTTTTGCTAAGTCGTGACGGCAAATACCTAGCCATTCTGTTCAAATTGTGTTTATTTCTAAATTGCGGAAGAGTGGACTGTCACACTACGATCATTTTCTTACTTAAAAGGACACTTCTATCACTAGCTGTGTATAAAGCTTAATAAAAAAAATAAAAAATAAAATTGTATACTTCAATATATTAAACTTTCCCAGCCTTTTTTTTTTTTTTTTGGGTGGGAAATCATCAAATGACTCCTCCCGCTCTGGGTGGAGCGGGAGAGCGTGTCAGACTCTTACTGACTAAAACCCACCCGTGTTCCTTCTGTTGCCTGTGCAATGCCAGGGGGCCACGGTATCCCTTTCGGACTTTCCCGCAACCCCGGCAGGCAATGGTCTCATCGGACCCCTTCATTCGCTGACACCTCTTTGAGGCGCGCGTGGAACACAACGCGCCGTCGACCCGGGCTTGGTCCTTACCGGACGTCGAGCTACCCATTGCTCACCGTCCGCAAGCCCGCGCCTACGGTGGCCGGGAATCAGCAATTGATTCCCGACGCCCAGGGCGTCTCCTCCTGCGGCGGCTAGGGGCGTGAGGGCGCGAAATTTGCCTCTCCCTCACGCGCTCCGCCTCCTCCTTCGCGAGCATCACTGCTTCGCAGAAGGAGGTGACGGCCTCCCATGCCCTCTCGCTCCGTACCATGGCCTGGACCAGGGCCGGACGCGAGAGATCCCCGCCACCGATCGCCTCCACGAGGACACGGCGGTGCTCTGCCCAAGCCGGGTATACCTCCACCGTATGCTCCACCGTGTCCTCCGGGAACTTTCCCAGCCTGCATACAAAAATTCGACCAAATATGTCTGGTTTAGTCACTATAGCTAGTCAAAGATTGGCAAACCCATAGTCATCTGATCACTACCATTTAGTTTGTTTGAAAAAATCGGTTCTCCAATCATTTACCAAAACACCATTGACAATATTTTTGTTTACAATAAACCTTTCGTATACTATTTATTTTACTTATTCCGCAAATGTTTTATTTTATAAACATTCGCTTTACAAACATTTATTTAGCAAATGCTTCTGTTTACAAAGGTTTCGCATGATATTTTCATATTTAAATTCTTTTGGAAAAATCACGTTTATACTTAATATCATTTACTAATACATTTTCTAAAACAGTCATAAAGTGATCATGGTTTTCAGGCAAATATTGTAGTTCTTTAAACCTACTAAAGTATTTTTTTTCTATATATTCTAGTCGCTAACTAATTAGTTAGATTAGGTTAAATATTTTTACTCGCAAAAAAAATTAGGTTAGATGAGGTTAGAACTGCGACCCCCTACCAAAAGCGACCATTTTTTTTGTTTTTTTTTTTCTGTTAGCACAAGTCGTTTCTATAATTTAAATTTTGTTACAAAAATATTTTTTGTTGAATTATAAATCTGTTCCATTTTTAGGAAATGGCGTAATGCAATATTTAAAACGTTTTTATACCAAACTTTGTATAAGAGATAACATGAATGAAAGATGAATTGTTTGTCAAATAATACGTTATTAAAAAAAAGTTTGTGGGATAATTATTTGCTTATTGTTTGGTAAATTTGTTGTTGTATAATGATAAGTAACGATTTACAAAAACATGATTCGTTTTTGGGTTTTCAGGTGCTGACGTATGTCAAACTATTAGAGCATGTACGTGCGCTATAGGTTTAAATACACACTAACTACGCGACGACTGAAAAGTGACCAGCGTGTTGACCGTGAGTCATGTTAAAAACTCAAAAGCCGCTCCACGACTTACGACCTGGTCATGACGACCTGGGTGCCTAGTGTGTGATGGATTTCTGGGAGGTTAGAAAGTAGTGGGATGGCACAAACCAGTTAATAAATTCGATTATCACAAAATTTTGAAATATTTCAAATATATCAAAATTGTACGTTTTCCAGCATTATCAACATTTTCGTCGGCATCTCTAAATATTTTTTATCTTTTGTACCTCGTTAGATAGCTGATTAAATTAAAATGTCTTCCCTGTAATTTTTACGCTTATTGCTTCAGTAAAATTTTACGTAGATTCTTTAAGAAAATAGTTAATAAACTTCATCTTTTTATATTTGTACTGTTTGATGTTTTAGACAATTTGATTACATCGAAAGGTTTAATAAAGTATTAGGTACAATGGAATCGCAATTGAGGCCATTCAATTTGAGAGTTTAGAGAAAACTGATATTTAGTGATGATTTCTGGGAACACGTCCTAGAAGGAATACGTCAAATTACAAGTCACCCTGTACATTTGTGGTAGCAGAACATAGTATTGTGGTATTGTAACTCATGTTACTTGTTTCCTCTAAGGAATATTATTAGGCGGTTGTAACTCTTGTATTGTGAAAGACAAGATCTTGTAATAAACGGAAAATTTTACAATATTATCTTGTATAAACCGCCTAATTGTTGTGGCACGGAAAACATTCACCTTTATACTGTTATAACCTGTTTTACTACCCCTAGATAAGTTTCAGGTAAATAAAAACTCAGTTCATTACTGAATTTAATGCATCTGTTGTAATTAATGACTTAGCGGAAATTATGTTGTAAAAGGCATCTTGTTTTCATTTTTTTTTTTAAGGGATTGGGTGTGGATCTTTATTGCGGGCCTGAGTAGCTAAAGTAGGTAAATTCAAATTTGATAAAGAAATAATATCTTATTAATTAGCAGAGATTCGAGAGAGATATCAAAAAACATGAAACATAAAATTCAGCAACAGTTTATACAGTTTTAAGACATCAGCAATTTTAACGTCTAATAATTATTTTCAGTAATAGATTCAGTAATAGGAACTCATTAAAACAAATATAAAGTCCTAAAATAACAAATTAATTTAAAAAAAGAAACAATATCGAACATTTAAGTGCTCAAACAGAAATTATCAAAAGAAATACTTACAAATTGATTGCTAAGAACTAAAAACACTAAAAAGAGAGCCTCTTTGAAATTTTATAGCAAAGTTGTAAGCCTGAAGATATCGTGTAGCAATCCCCATTTTCCTTTTACAGACTCAATCTTTTGAAATAAGAAGTTTATTGACATTGAAAAAAAATATTTTTAGTACTTTTCCATCATCTTTGCCGACTACGTTATAAGAAAAAACGGCTCTATTCCATTAGACATATAGAAGGTAATCATACGTATCCATGTGTATTACATAACTCAGGACATAATTCCAATATATATCTACAATTTGCCGGTTATATACTTAACTCAGAAACGATGCTTAAACCTATGATTTTACGCATCGTTTTCGAATTGCTAACAACTATTCAGAGTAGAAAAACCGAGAAAATCTTCTCATCACGCTTTTCCTTGGTCCTTCAGTACAAGTCATAACTTATGATTAAAAGCAACATTTATAGAATCTATAGACTCTGTAATTATTTATTTATGTTCACCCAGTGTTGTCACACTGCAAGGCAAAGGCTGCCGTAATAATAACTGATTTTATCACGTCGAGTAACGACGGTGATAAGATTTCTCATTTATCGGCTATGTATGACGAGTTATATTTGTCAAAGGCTTAGTTTACGACCTCTTCGCTCATATTGACCACAAATCCTTATATTGTTCATTTAAGGGCAAGACAAAGTTCCGTTTTCACTTCCCCTTTTAATCTTAGTATTTCTGTTAGGATCAGCATCATCATTTACTATTTGAGAAAGAATGAGCTGTAATCTACTACGCGAACCCAGTGCGGGTTGGTAGATGTCACATGTCTTCGAAATTTGGGTTCTAGGACATGCCGGTTTCCTCACGATGTTTTCCTGCACCGTTTTGACAGCAGTGGTAATGAAATTATTTACATATAGTAAAGCGTCTGTCTGGGTTCCTACAACTCTTAAGTCAAGGTCGTTACCACTGAGCCACCAACGTTCTTCTACAATCTATTGAACTTCATAATATATCTAATGCCGTTCCTAGTGCATACGAAAATTCAACACAATATTATCCAATAGTTTAATCACTATGCCTAGTCAAAAATCAAACCCAAACCCAAACCCTATGGCCCATCACTACTATTTAGTTGGTTTGAAAAAATCGCTTTTAATTTTGAACATAGGCCTCCCCCAATGGTTTCCAAATTGGCCGGTTGGAAGCGACCTGCATCCAGCGACCTTTAATAGGTCATCTGTCCACCTTGTGGGTGGACGTCCTACGCTACGCTTCCCGGTACGTGGCCTCCATTCCAGAACTGTGTGCGCTATGCGCCCCGTCCACTGCCACTTCTGCTTGCTAAGATTTATTTAATAGTTCCAAAATACTCTGCATTAGTATTGCCAGTGTTTTAATTTACTGTCATATTATTGTCTCAATAATATGTACCTAAGCAAAATGTTGATAACCTACCTATTTATTACCTTAACTTCAAAGGTACATAAAATAATTTAAAAGGGCAAACATTATATTACTATTGTGGTTACATTTTACACAAAATCTATACTTACTTTTAAAACAGAAAAGTTTTGATTTTATTTATATATGTTTGTTTGTTACGCTTTCACGCTAAAACGGCTGAACGGATTTGGATGAAATTTTGCGCATGAGTAGACCATGAACTGGGTTAGAATATAGGATAATATCCCAATATTCCCATAGGATGGAGACTGCGGGGGAAACAGTTAATATTATCAGTGCAGCTGCAAGCGCTAATGCCGAGCTTGATTCCCGGGTTGGGCAGTGTTATTGGATTTTTCTATCTGGAATTTCTCATTAGTAGCTTGTATTTGATAAAACCATCACCAGTCTTTTTTGGGTTCCGTACCCAAAGGGTGAAACGGGACCCTATTATTAAGACTCCGCTGTCCGTCTGTCACCAGGCTGTATCTCATGAACCGTGAAATTAGACAGTTGAATTTTCTCAGATGATGTATTTCTGTTGCCATTATAACAACAAATACTAAAAACAGAATAAAATAAATATTTAAGTGGGGCTCCCATACAAAATACATTATTTTTTTGCCGCTTATATGTATATATAATAGTACGAAACCCTTCGTGCGCGAGTCCAACTCGCACTTGGCCGGTGTTATTTATTTACGCAAAACTAGGGCCACAACGCAATACGTCAAATTATTTTCCATTTCGTATTAATACTACCCGGATTCCAACACGTCTTCACCAAATATTTTCCTTACACAACCATCTTCCCAATATGACGAGGAACACCTCTTAAGACGTTTTACGAGACATCGTAAAATTTGGCGGTACTCTTACCTCTATATATATAGAAACTAGCATTAAATGCCTTATGAAACTAACAAATCAAGTATTTATTACCTAAATCATGTTTCATTTGTGGGATTTAACGATTAACTTCGTTATAAATAAATACCAGTGCGTATTTATGTAGGTACTGCAACATTTTCCAACTATAGTAGGAATAATTAGAAGTTCTAGAGTTTAAAGCTGCATAACTGGCCGACAACCTAGCTATAAGATGCAGCTTAACATAAAATATTAAGTAGGAAATGAAATGAAATGAAATTGTTGATTCTGTAAATAGGATATTGCAATCACTTTTACAGGTCATATTAAAAAAAAAAAGCTACATGAGTTCGGCGTTTCCTATCTGACTACTCTGAGAAGAAAGGCCGAAACAAACTCAGAGATCACAGTCTCTTTTAAAGTCCAGACATAATCTTGGTCACGCCCTAAGAGGACCATGTAGATTAGTGTCTGAAATGGTATTTTGAGGAAAGAGCCACACAGATGTGAGTGGACCTGTCCAGTCAGTGCAAGCATTTGTCAGTAATCGTGGAGTTCACGTGACACTTATGGAGCTCGATGGATAATTCCAAAGAAAGGACATTTGGGAAGACCGCATAAACTACTCAAACTGCCAGACCATCATTAAAACTAACTGAGAAAGAAAAAAATATGAAAAAAAATATCCACATAGTCCTCACATTCACAACAATTATAACAATATAATACTTGACAAAACAACAGTACGTTACATACCTACTTAGGAATTTCATATATTATTTTTTATCATTCACTATAATTATCATTTTGATATAAATATCTTTATGTCATGACCACCAAATGTATATCTAATCTAATTCTTAAAAATAACTGGCGAAATGTGGGTGTACTACGAGTAAAAGTACACCTCTGTCCAACCCTTCAAAGAAACAAGGCGTGATATTATGTTATGTTATCTAATGCTTTATAAAACCTATAAAGAAGATGTTATAAGAACGATCATCCGTCGTTTAGCCCTTGACCACGCCAACTCTTCCAATCGACCCATATCATTCGATCTTGCAAAACATTGACATAGGTTCCACTACTGGAAGTTTCTGCTAAAGTACGCAAAACAGATAACAGGAAAAGTTAACCCCCGTTGAGTAAGCGAGCGTACTTGTAGGCAAGGAATGTGGATCCAGACAACTTTCCGAGGGATTACCAACTATCCGTGATGAATTACATTCAGATATGGCACAACTTTTCACAAGTGAATGTTGGTTGAAAGAGGAATGTTATAAAGTTAAAATGGATATAACTTTGATTTTTGTAGACGAAAGAGCAGTACATAAGTCAATGTAAGGCGCTATGTTTTAAGAAAAACTTAGATTCTAGAATATTGGCATTTAATCCGGGACCTAAAACTAGCCAGATGTGCTGATGATAAAAAAAGAAACTTAGAAAGATAGCCATAAAATTTACAACTGACTGTCTAGGTCTGATGGATAGTGGTTTTACGACCCAGCTGGATACTGTGGAATTAAGTAGATCTACTCGTATCTGCAACTAGATTTTGCCTGCCAGTTTGGTCCCAAACAAAAATATATTTAGTGGCGTTTCGTTGAAATAAGACGAAATTCATGTCATCCTGTTCAAGTAGAATGTTAGAAACCGATGTACAGTTTTTTTTTTGTTTTTACTCCGCTGTCCGTTCGTCTGTCACAAGGCTGTATCTTTTAAACTGTAATAGGAATTCAAATGTTCACAGTGTGTGGTCTCTATAACAACAAATAATAAAAATTAAATAAAGTTATAAATTAAAGGAGGTCCCCGTACAAGGCATTTTTCGTTAAATATAGTGGTACGAAACCCTTCGTGTGCGTCTGACTCGCACTTGGCCGCTGTTTTAATAAGTGAAACTTCAATTAATGAGAAGCATTAATCTTGCTTATTTAATAAAACTGTATTGGAGAAAAATTATACATAAATACACATAACATAACATAACAACTTGTTTCCCCAAAGGGTTGGGCAGAGGTACCTGTAGTACAGTCTGTTGTCAACATTATCTGACGCACCCTAAAAACAAACGAATGTGGACCCTGTGCATGTAACATTAAGGTTTATTCAATTTATATGAGCATATCAGACTAGTTAGTTGATGAACAAATAAAATAATAATACAGACACGCAAATTTGATCTTTAACACGTAACGTTAAGGTAAACCCACCCAACATTGTCGGAGCCACCGGCATTATGTATCATTTTGTTATGCTATTTTAATCATTATCTCGTTGACATTAAAGTTGAAAAGCTTTTAAGTCACACTACATAATTACAACCCAATCTTTAATTTCGCACGTTTCTAACAAGTGCTTGTGGCTTAGCGGTTTGCTGCTGGATTGGCGACGAACAACATGTCGGTTCAAAAACACAGTCCACCTATTATCAGTTCCTTTTTTAATAAATAATAACACACATGATAATAAAAAAACAACATAAAACAGAAAATAAAAAATTCTAAAGAGACGTTGTTTTTGCAATATAGTAAGACAAGGTAAAATATGTTTGCGCGTAGTCACTGCATACCCTTAGGTTTTATAATGAATACGAATATTTATTTTTCAACTACCCACTTATTACAAATTATGCGAAAATATTACCATTTTAGAAAGTTTATATTTGAAGGTTATCCGTCTATAGTTCTTTACAATAAACAAGAAATGGTTTTGTAATAAATTCTAAATTAAAAGCAAAACAATTAATTTGTCGCAGGATTTGATCTCGCAACTTGTTTTTCCCAGTCTTATATTCAGACCACGAGACCAGAATTACTTGAAGATAGTTATTAAAATAAGTTATTACACTAATTATATTATAACAAGTAGTTATAACATATAACCTAACGCTAACGTTTTAAAGATCAAATTTGCGTGTCTGTATTATTATTGTATTTGTTCATCAAGCCGTCGCGTCGCTTGTCTGTTAAGCTCATTTAAATTGAATAAACCTTATTGTTAATGTCAGAGGGTCCAAATTCGTTTGTTTTTAGGGTGGGTCAGATAATATTGACAACAGACTGTACACCCACATTTCGCAAGTTATGTTTTTTAAGTCCCATGTAGTAGGGGACGAGCCTATTGCCATCAACCGGGCACAATTCCAGACTCCGGGCTGCTACTGAGAAATTCCTGTTGGAAAAACCCAATAATACTTAAACACATATTTGTAAATTTACAGTTGATTGAAAGCATACCACGCCACGAATTGTTTGATTACTTAATTACAAATTGGCTGTTTTGTATAAATATGCTGAATTCTCTACTAGTACATGACATCTCTCAGTTGACCTCTGAAGAGGGTCGTAGCTGCTTATCCGGACTTTCCTGTGGCTGCTTTAAGCTATCAACTTAAAGCCTCCAGCCAGGGGCGTAAACTAAAACTAATTAATACTAGGCGAACGCTCGCTAAGGGCACCCCCTGTGTGGTACGAACCTCGGTTTAGGTCATCGCTGGGGGAGGACAGCAAGGTGGGACAGACTGGATCAAACAAGGATGATTATTGTTATCTGGGGAATTTAAAGCTACAGGCTCAGCATCGACGCAGGCTGGCGCATCATCGAGAAAGGGTCGGGGGGGACTAGTACCTAAGTACTGAAAATATTATATGTACAGTAACTGACTCAGATGTTTCTGTGAGTAATTTATTTTTATCTCGTAATATTTTCTGTCTTTATTGCCAATACGGTTTTTTTTATTTCTCAGTGTAGCGGTTACACCGCCACATACGAACTACGCATCAAAGACATGACGTCACACAAATCCTGCATCGCGCAATTAGAGTTTACCGCGCGAACGACATATATAAGACTATCCGACATCAACAGTCGGGCAGTCGGCCCGCCAGAACAACACCCGTCTTGTCGGAGGATCCTCCCTTTTCTATGGTGGATGAGTGAACTTTACACCCTGTTCCTCATACCCCTAAACTCAGTAAAGAACTTCAAATGAACGATTCTCTTGTTTTCGATAGCAAGTCTCTAGATTATCACTACGGTAAATCTTTTATTTTGCAGTGTAACTAACCGTAAAAAAGTTTGAACACTCGAGTAGCGTAAAAGCAATCAGAGTCCCGTGTGCTTACTAGTCACACCAGCGAAAAATCCGGCACTATTTAGTCTGTCTCACAAATATCGTATAAGGCATGGTACACATGTAGAGCTTTGAAAGTGCAGCTCGGTGCAATTTCACACGCCATTGAATCTTAGTAACTAGTGGTGTGCAAAGCCTTTATACAGGGAATAGTTTAATGGGTGCTTCAGATTATGTATGTCTATGCAAATCCTAGCAAATTGCTGCAATTATATTCGTAATTGGTCGGGTCAATGTAGTTTGGTTAGATTCCTGGCAGAGAAGGCGACTTAGCGAGTACCTATTTCAAGAGGCTCATTCTCTTGAAGTGTCAAACAGCGATCACAAATAAACCTGCCACGATCCCCTTGGAATTTATTCCTCTGCCGATTAACCACTTGAAAATTTTATGTGCAGCGGTTAACAGAACACGTCTCGAATAAAATGCACAACTTATAAGAATAAAAAAAAAAAAAAACTTTATTTCGGATAAGCAACATCCATATGGGTTAGTAAACATAAAGATAACTTATACCTATGTTATTAAGCTTATTATCTACACTGGCTCGCAAACATTTCGGGTCGCTAATAAATAGCGTGGTAGTTTCTTATATACATAAGACTAATTTGCGAAACTATAGTATATTGTAGATGACTGATTAATATATATAAAAAAATGTGTAACACGTACTAAAAAAAGAAAATTTCGCTTCTAACTTATGACAATATATTTTTTTTATTTTTTTTTTTGGTTTGGAAATCATCAAATGACTTCTCCCGCTCTGGGTTGAGTGGGGCGTGTCAGACTCTTACTGACTAAAACCCACCCGTGTTCCTTCTGTTGCCTATGCAATGCCAGGGGGCCACAGTATCCCTTTAGAACTTTCCCGCAACCCCGGCAGGCAATGGTCCCATCGGACCCCTTCACTCGCTGACATCTCTTTGAGGCGCGCGTGCAACGTGCCGTCGACCCGGGCCTGGTCCTTACCAGACGGCGAGCTACCCACTGCACACCATCCGCAAACCCGCGCCTACGGAGGCCAGGAATCGGCTATGGATTCCCGACGCCCAGGGCACCTCCTGCGGCGGCTAGGGGTGTGAGGACGCGAATTTTGCCTCTCCCTCACGCGTTCCGCCTCCTCCTTCGCGAGCATTACTGCTTCGCAGAAGGAGGTTACGGCCTCCCATGCCCTCTTGCTCCGTACCATGGCCTGGACCAGGGCTGGACGCGAGAGATCCCCACCTCCGATCGCCTCCACGAGGACACGGCGTTGCTCTGCCCAAGCCGGGCAGTCGTCCACCGTATGCTCTACCGTGTCCTCCGGGCGATCCACCCAGTGATGACACCCGGGCTTTTCCTCCCGCCTGATACCGAACAGGAACCTCCCGAAACAGCCGTGTCCGGTGAGGACCTGCGTCAGGCAGAAGGTGAGGACGCCGTGGCGCCTCTCTAGCCACTCCTCAAAGAGGGGACTTATCGCCGCAATAGTGTTGCGACAATCGCACTCTCCAAGACGCCATGAGATCCCGTCGGAGCTCTGTCCGCTGTGCCACGATTTCTCGCGGCATCGGAGTCAAGCCCCGGCGTTTCGCCTCCTCGCGCTACTCCCAAATAACGCAAAAAAAAAATACACTTCGCAGTCAATCTTAAAAAATAAAAGTTTTTTGTCAATTAAATATTTTGTATTACCTCCACGAGCCCGTTTCACTTCATTAAGACGATGTGGCATGCTGTAAACCAAATTTTTAATACGATTTTGGTCTATGTTTGCCCATTCTTCCACTAGCGCATTCCTTAACTCGTGTAAAGCAACGGGAGCAGGAGAGCGTTGTCACGCATTTCCCGAGGTCGTCCCATGCATGTTCTATGGGATTTAAGTCATCTTGAAAATAGCCAGACCCCACAGTCAAACCACTACTACGGTTTTGTGAGGCGTAGATTATTAAAAAAAACCTGTATCACTGAACTTTTATATAAATAATAATAATAAAATATATATTGACCAAACGAGCAGTATGTGGTCACGCATTATCGTACATAAAAATGAAATTTGCACCCATATTCTCTAAGAAAGGACCAGCATGCTCATTTAAAACCTCTTCTACGTATCTGACAGCAGTCAGAGAACCGTTTTTCTATGATCACTAACTCCGTGCGATCATCTGAAGATATCCCAGCCCAAAACATTATTGATCCTCTACCGAATGGCACCTTTTCTTCAAAACACGCTTGATGATACCTTTCTCCTGGTCGTCTAAATACTCTTCGTCTCCCGTCGTGCGTTAATAAATAAAATCTGGACTCATCGGAAAATATAACCTTGGACCAATCTTCATCTGTCCATCAAATGTGTTCTCGAGCAAACCGTAACCTGGTAACTCGATGTTATCTGAGCAGTTTGGGACCGTTTGCTGGTCTATAAGGCTTTATATCAGCTTCACGAAGACGTCGCAGAATCGTATCAGAGCTCACATTGTTGTGGTGAATTTCTTGAAGACTGTTTCGGACCTGAACAGCCGTGAGATGTCGATTTCTTAACATAGTACTCAAACTCAAACTCAAAGAATTTATTTCAATTAAACCATTTACAGGCACTTTTGAATTGTCAAGGAGTCAGTCAGTCAGAAATATGAAGCTAGTTGCCCATTCCAAAGCGTAGGTTCCTATGGAGAAGAACGGGCAAGAAACTCCACGGACACTCTTTTAAAAAAAAAAATATTCTTACAAAATATTGTTTACATCATTCATGTTGAAATTATACATGTGAGAACAATGTAGAAAGAAGTGTACGTAAAAAGCGTCCGTAATAAAATAAAAATAAAAAACAATTCAAAAATTAAAATAAGCTGTGGCAGATAAGAGATGACCAGTCCCTACTGATGGCGCCCGTTCACGAACATGACGCATGGATCAGCACCGTTTAGCTCAACCATTTTGAAGGGAACTCAACGATCCAACACACACGCCACCACCAGCGAGACATTTGAGTGAGCATGACATACTCTTAGCCACCAGGGCATATCAAGTCAATGAAAGACGTACCCAGTAAATGGTAGCTTTATAAAAGGTACATGGTCACAGTGCTCACACATGTGCTATGCAATTATACAATAAAAAAAGAGATTGAAGTTAAACAATTCAATGATAGTTTTTGCAATCTTCAGCAATTCCAACAATATTTTTGAATGCTAATCAATTAGTTTATGCGCCCTTGTGGAGCTGGACCAGCGTTAAGCCAAGCATTTTTGTCAGCGATATAATCCCCAAGCTTATAATATGCCTGGCAGCATAATGTGCGTTTTATACAAGATTTAAATTTCGTTTCATTTAGTTGTAGTATATGGGAAGGTATTTTATTGTAACATTTTAAACAGTACCCCATGAAAGATGAGTCTAATTTAGCCAGTCTGAAACCCGGTTGAACTAATTGGTCCCTATTTCTAGTACAATAATTGTGTCTTTCACCTCTTTTACTGAAAAGATTAAGATTTTTCCTGACGTACATGATGTTTTCAAAAATATATTGACAAGGTACCGTCATGATGTTAATATTTTTAAACAGTTCCCTTAGAGAATCGCGCCTACGGAGGCAATATATTGCTCTAATGGCTCTTTTCTGCAGAATAAAAATAGAGTCGATATCTGCAGCCCGTCCCCATAGTAAAATACCGTAGGACATGATACTATGAAAGTAACTGAAATAGACTAGCCTTGCGGTATCTATATCAGTAAATTGACGGATTTTTCTTACAGCATATGCTGCTGAACTTAGCCGTCCTGCGAGAGATGTTAAATGAGGACCCCATTGCAGCCTTGAATCGAGCGTGATCCCCAGGAAAACAGTTTTATCTACAAATTCTAGCTTCTCCTTATTCAATACTATATCACAATCACTACTTTTAACATTCGGTAAAGCAAATCTTATGCATTTAGTTTTTTTCCCATTTAATACTAAATTATTAGCAGTAAACCAATTTTGGACCTGCAGTAGGGCGTTATTTACATCGTCAAGATTTGATGCACGTCTATTTATCTTAAAAATTAGGGAAGTATCGTCAGCAAATAACACCATTTGTGGTTGGTTTTTTAATAAATGGGGTAGATCATTAATATATACTAAAAAGAGGAAAGGACCCAATATCGAGCCTTGAGGAACACCCATTTTTACTTTTAGACCGAGTGAATTTACACCATTGATTTGAACTTGCTGTTGTCTATCATTTAAATAAGATTTTACTAAGCAGAGCGCAAGTTTACCTAGTCCGTAATGCTCAAGTTTCAAGAGTAAGGTTTCATGATTTACGCAGTCAAATGCCTTGGAGAGGTCACAAAAGATTCCTATGGCATCTTGAGCCTCCTCCCACGCTGTAAATATGTGTTTTAATAAGGTGACACCGGCGTCAGTTGTACAACGACCTTTGGTGAAACCATATTGCTGATCGTGTAAGATTTGGTTGGTGTTAAAATGATTAAGCATTTGGTTTAGCATTACCTTTTCGAACACTTTGCTGAATACCGGCAGCACGGATACTGGTCTATAATTGTTGGTGTCTTGATGTTGTCTTGACTCACGATGAATCGGTCTTTTCGTGTAGTTGTGCACCTTAGCCTGCCATTTCCTGGTCTTCTGATGTTCATGCCGGTCTCTTGAAATCGCTGGAGCACTCTTTGGACCGTTTATAAAGATACTCCTACTGTTCTAGCAGTGCTACGCTAACTGCTTCCTTCTTGTACCATGGTAATAATTCGTGTACATTCTTCAGTTGTTAAGGACATGATATTGCACTGAATACTCTGATCATTTCAAGGAATTATTTGTAATGACAGCACGCTTTGAAACAAAAGCAGACTTTTTCTATTTTCCTAATTTTAAATTCTAAAAATTTTCAAAGAGCAACTTTTTTTGTAATCTGTTACTTGTACAAATGAAACCTCTTTAGAGATTTAGAAGAAGCATTAGTAACCTGCTTACTACATATTATTAATCGTAGCGTTCTTGGTATGTACTTATGGACCCGGTGATGGGTCGACCCACCGGGACCACGGGTAACGAGTGAATTTATGGAGATATCATGGTTTTTATTAGCGACCCGAAATTTTTGCGATCCAGCTTATTTGTGTATTTGGAAACATGGCTTTTGTTCGAAATGCGTCTTCGAACAACATTACTTAACCCTTTAATTGGCAGAACAATCAAAATAACAAAATTTAATATTTGATACCATGAGTCAATTTCTAGCACTTCATAGGCATGGTAAAAAATAGAAATAAAAATCTGAGTCTTTCAGTTTTCTGAAAATTATATGTGAAGTATACTGGACATTACCAAATACATAGCTATCAACTGGCTGGAATGTATGTGCAATATACTGGACAGTGCCAAGTTTACTAAGATAAAAATAAGGGGAAGATAAATTCAAAAAAATGTATTTAAAATATTAATTATGTTTATTTTTTATGAAAATTCAAAAAACTGTTTCTTTTTCCTGCGACAAAACATAGTCTTTGGTTACATTTTATACATATAACGTTTGTTTTACCGTCCTTACAGTAACGGAATCTCCCATAGCTACACGTACCCGATATATTACTTTCCTCTATGGCTACACGAATCGGGAAAATGACACACTTGATCATAGCGTATATCTTCAATCGGTCTTGCTACCACAGGTTTCTTAATTTTTCTATCTTCTTTTATATCTGCCGTAATATCAGTCCGTTCTTTGACTGGTTTTCCTTTTTTCACAAGACTTTCAATTATATCTAACCTGAACTCTTTCAATGACTTTTCCATATATTTATTTTTTCGATATAAAAGCCATGCATTATTGATGCATATATCAATCAACTGGGCAAAAATAGAAAGATACCATCTTCGCGTTTTTAGGGGAATCTTGTAAAGGGATATTAGCATATCAGCCAAGTCGACCCCACCCATATTTTTATTATAGTTTTTGACTATCTTAGGGCAGTCGACATCAACCCTTGCTTTATTTTCTTTGCTATAACGTTTTATTTTATCCACGGGGTGAGAATCGACACAGGAACTGATAACACATTTATTGTCTAACCACTTTACCACTGCCAGTTTATTTTGGTTATAAACTCCTTGCGCGAAACTGCCTCGTGGTTTCTTTTTAAGGTCTTTATCTGAAGGGAGTACACTCTCACAGCCTCTTAGCCGGTTTCCTCTTATAGTACCAGTGCAAAATATTCCGTAGTTTTCACGCAACATGTATACGAGCTCAGGTGAAGTAAAAAAGTTATCACAATATACATTTGCAGGTTTCTGGCGAATCGTTTTACACAAAGCAAGAACAACTAGCACACCGTCGTCTAAATTATTATCTATAAAATGTATGTAACGTCTAATTGTTTGGTAAAGCTTTAGTGGCATGCGATCGGCAATATTTGTAAATCTAAGCCTGCGGTTCCAATAATCAGTGTAGCTAGGCATATGTACAACTCCCATTAAAATTTGTATGGCAAGAAAAGTTAGAAACTCTTCATGAGTAAGTTGTATGGATCTTCCTTTTACCTGAACAGAGTACAGATTTGATTGATCTACTATATCTTTTATTATATTCGGTGAAAAAAAACGATAAAAGAACGAAAGAGGTAGTTGTTTGTCTACAGTCGGCATTAGCGGTGTATTTTCATCTTCAACTTCAGCCCGATGATGGTCATCTTGCACCGTTTGCACTGAACCAATTGAAGGTAAGGAACTTATGGAAGGGATGGCATCGTAATTTGTTTCATTTCGAGACGGAAAAACATTTTGTAATATAGGTGTGAGTGGTAGATTAAGTGCATTGTTATCTGTAATTTCATCTTCGGAAGATTCTAAAATATTCAGTGCCTCTAAGGCCGAATCTATTGATATCAAGCTGCTTTCATCCGAAGAATCGTGGTTGTTTGAAGTTTTATTGGTAATTTCAAGTTCTTCGGTAGACGAAGCGTCACTGGAATCGAAGCATGCATGTTCAGGCGGTATCAAAGCAACTAGCCTATTCGTGCGCGAGCGTATCAATCGCTAAAACCAAAGGAAAAAGCTCATTTGATACATGCAACCCATACAAAACCAAAATACTAGTTAGTTGGCATTGTCCAACCCGCTTCCCAAACAAAAACAGTGATAGCATTGTGAGCAATTGGCAGTGTGAAGTATACTGGACAACTAGTTTCAAATGTAAATTACAACGTTATTGAAACAGTACTGGGTTATTATTTGGTACCATATAATAAACCGTCACTTTGAAATAATAAATAATGCATAGCCAACCCATATACATCTTTCCATATATTAAAAAATATTCAAAAACTTACCAGTGTCGCAATAGCCGACCGTTGCTTCGACGCCATTTCGATTTTTGACATATTTTGATGTTGCCAGGCATATAATTTATTATTCTATAAAATGCTTACCCTATTGCGGAATTGCCAGAATAAATTTTTTTTTTGGGATAATCAGTATAATCGCTTACAAATTTATTTTTTATTAATGTCCAGCCGGCTACTCTGTCAGTTTAAGGGTTAACAAAGGAGAATCGTACCTCCCCGCTATGGTCTTAAGGATGGAGTTGGAGCTTTCCCACACTCTGCAGAACAAAGAGGCAGATTTATGCAGACATAGAAATAAATAAATAAATCTGCCTCTTTGAGCACTCTTTGACTTGTGCTTGTTCAAACATACTTGATGCGCTACAGAAACGAGGCAGCCCCATCAACATCCTGAACCCGTTATTATATTGGACCCGTAGGGCGCTGATAGCCTGTGGTCCACAGGCTGCACGTGTAAACACACACACATACACACTTTTATGTATTGCTTAAATACGAGACTTTTGGCTACTTTTGTATAAGCATATTTTATGTCTCTTTTTCTTTAAATGTGCGTTTTGCTTGTGCAAAATAAACAATTTATCTCTGTTTTTTTTGGTTTTCAATAATAATTACAAAGTAATTAATTAAAACTAAAAACAACACTTACTTACCCATTAATTAAAATAAAATATTTACTCCAACGGAGGTCGCGCTTTTGCCTTTCATTTAGGTCTTATTTGAGAAAATGGCGAAAAATAAATAAAAGGAAACTATTTACCCGGTTTCAGTGTTGAAAAGAAAACTGTTTTTAATTGTCCTCCTCGGTCTGCGAAACTTGCTTCCTCAAATATCTTTCATTAAAACTGCATCTACTTACTTTTTAAAAATGCATAAATATCGTCGGAGCTGGATAAGTTTACTGTTTACATTTGAGAATTTACTTTCAAGGTATTTTAGGGAAAAACTGAAATTAAACATTGTGATGTATTTTTGACCTACATATTTCAAACCAAGAACTGGGGCATGTCTAATGAGAAAGTCTTATGAGTTTTAGCGTCAGCGATGTCGTGCAAGATCCAAGAACAATTTGGCATCCATGTTAGTCGTGATAGTTGAGGTTACCTAATTAACTTCTCAAGAACCAGGTTGCAGATTCTTAAAGTAATACATACAAATAAACTTAGAAATCAATACTCGAACCTTTTCTGTATATGAGCAATCCTTTACACCTGCAGTGTAATCATAATCACCATAAATATTTTGAGCCACATAAAAACATACTTTTATTTATATTATGGCTTACACAGTTATAATATTTTTAACCAGAGTACCAAGGTAACCGACAACCCGATAAATTGCCAAACTTAAGTGGCAGTGGGCAAGGCACATTGCTCGCAGAACAGATGACCAATGGGGCCGAAAGGTTCTGGAGTGGCGACCGCGTACCGGAAAACGTAGCGTTGGGAGGCCTCACACAGGGTGGGGTGTAAAGATGGCAGAAATCTACTGGATGCAGGAAGCACAGAACCGGTCGAAGTAGCGGTTCTTGGGTGAGCAGTGGACGGTTTTCGGCTGAAATGATGAAATTAATTTTCACAATTGAATACTATAAGTAATGAAAAGTACCCTTCATGTAGCATTATCCCAAATGCGGATAAAAGGACCAATAATCTCTAATATAATGTAAAAACCTCGCCTACATTACCTACAGAAAGAAGGTTTTCTCAATAAATCGATTCATATTAAAGAGAGCTGACTCGGAATATAAGAATCATTCACACTCCATTAAAATAAGTTTTTTCAATGAGATGAATAACGATTCATGGTCCATGACTAACTAGATTTTTTTGTGAGCAGTTCGTATCAGATCATTTTACTGAATAATTTATTAACGCAATTAATTTCTGAAACTTTTTATTATCTCGGCAATTCGCTTTTGCACTGTATAAATCATGTGAATGAGAGAGAGAGAGAGATCGTAATAACAATTTATCTTACTTGAAGATAATATTGGTGGAGGTGTTATTTCATTTCTATTTGTGAAAACTGTACAGTTTATAAGAGTAATCTAAATATTATTATAATTAACTAGCTGCAAACTGCGGTTTCACTCGCATAAGTCTCGATCCCGTGGGAATATCGGAATAAAAGGTATGAACGAAAATAAAGGTAGGTATGAAAAATGTAGTGTAAATGTAAAATGTAATGTGTGTGTAGTATGTAATAAAGGTGTGGTATGAAAGGTACGTACTTTTCCAGGTCATGGTCTACCCATGTGCCAAATTTCATTCAAATTCGTTCTGCTGTTTTAGCGTGAAAGCGTAACAAACAAATAAATAAACAAACTCACTTTCGCATTTATAATATAAAACTAGCTTTTGCCTGCCGCTGCTTTGCCCGCGTAGATGTCGGAAAATATACCACAGGAACGTGCTACCGGGATTCAGAGTATCCTATGTCCTAACCCAAGTCATGGCCTATCCGTATGCCTTTCATCTATAACCGTTCAGCCATTACGGCATGAAAAGGTAAGAGGCAGATAATAAATCTGTTTTAGATATCCAACCTCAAAATGAAAATTTTTGAGGTGGAAATGAAAACACCCTTAAAGGATGACTTCGTTTTCAACCGACAAGACCCTTTTTCTAGGTACGCACGGAGTCGTCAAGTTGACACAGATATCAAACTTGGATCTACCGTTTCTTGGAGCTGAAAGACCATTTTCAAGTCAACGTAATAAAAAAATACGGCCATTTATGCCGCATATTTCGACAATCTTAAATAAACCAGTCTATTTGGTACTTCCCGTTAGTCCAGCAACATAAAGTTTGGAGAGCAAGGTCAAGTAAAGAGGAAAATCCGAAAATTGGTCATTTAATTTATTATATGAACTGCAAAGTTAAGTTTGTTCATCAATCAGGGATCAAAAAATTCATAGGCCATGTCTTGAAGTTACATTTGGTCTGTATTTTATTACTCTATTAAAAGTTATTTTTCAAAGTTAAATTCTTTAATCTAGATTGTGAAATTCGGGCAGCCGAGCAAGCACAGCTTTGAGACGAAACCCTCAGGGCGCAAGTCCTACTCACGCTAGTCCGGCAAAAAAAAAAAAAACAGGTTTATATGATTCTAAATGCCTTACTTTTAAAAAACTAACTATTCATTTTCTTATTATTATCACCATTAATTTGTAATACCTACTCTAGTGCCGCCATTGAACACATAATACCTATTAGGTCCCCATCTATGAAATCAGCGTTTTGTATGGAGAATTTTAAAGAAGTTGCATTTTATATACTAACATTTTCTTAATTAATTTAGCTCCCATGAACACTAATGTTTTAAAACTTTTATGCACTAATGTTTAAAAACTAAGATAACGTATGCCACTTAGATTAAGCGACAAAAATAAGTTTTGGCTAAGTTTTAAAACAAATAGTGGTAATATCTGCTAGCAAAAAGAGGAGTCACTATTAAGGTATTTTTTATGTTTAGAAAACTATAAGTAATAAGGTTTTTTTACTATTGGTATGTGTCTGGTGTTGGTCTATGATGGTCATTATTCGATATAGTATCAAGCAATTGATCATAGAAGTGACGAGGTTCTCTATTTGTGAGAAAAAAACGACAATTTCATAGACGTTTTGTAACCTAATATATTAGAAAGGTTAGTATATGACTAAATTGTAATAACTTTTGACAGAGTGGGCCGATTTTAATTAATTAAAGACTAAATGTTAATTCAAGATACGGACTATGACTATATTTCTAATCCCTTAAATGAATAGAAGCCACAAAAAAATAATATTACATGTGAATTTTCAAATCATTCCCTATTTTACCCCTTTGGGGGGTGATTTTACAAAAACGCTGAAATTTCCAATTTTTATTTCTTACCAAAAGCATACATTTCAATTTTCATATCCCTAACTTAAGAAATGCTGGATTTCCCATACTAACTTTCAACCCCTATATCACTCACTTAAGGATTATTTTTGAGACATAAAGTATGTTCTTCTTCAGGATGTCATCTATCTCCTTACCAAATTTAATTGAAATCCGTCCAGTGGTTTAGCCGTGAAAAGGTAACATACAGTCAGACAGACAGACAGTTACTTTCGAATTTATAATATTAGTATGGATGTATATGTATATGTATGTCGGAAATACGTTACTGAGTTGACTAATCAGAACGCCAGCGCCACCTAGCGGCGCTCGACAGAGTCTACAACAAAACTCATACATGGTGCGAGCGAGTAAAGACTTTAATATTCTTTGTAAAGAGTTCTCATTTGACCCATTTACCACCAAAACCTATTCTGCACGCGCTCGGCTAAACGCTGACTTTTTTAAAAGTGCATAGCGCATAATACCTATTGTACCTTATATACACGGTGACATTTGAATCACAGTTTTGTTAGAACAAACGTTGTTCAGACCATGGTCTACTACCATTCCATAGCATCCAATAAAAAAAAAAACGTCATTGGTTTTTGGAAAAACACAAAAAAGACAAAGTTAAAAATGTCGGGATTATCGTTACTACCTACAACATAGACACTGCGGCGCGGGCGGCGCGGGCGGCGCGGCGCTCGCGTCTCAAAGTAGATGCGTGTGATGTTTGTGTACAGAGAGGTGAACACTTCGAGCAAAAGTAAAAGTACACGTAGGTAAGTAGGTACCAACAAGTTTATTTTAAACGTTGCTCTAAGCTAGCTTTTAAACTCAAATCACACACACAAAAACAGCAGACCCACAAAAATTATTTATCCGAATGTTATTAAACAACATTTAATAAGTAGGTACGATAAAAGAGTTAAACTAACTACTTGATATTACCTACTATTTATTCAATAAAATATTTTATTGTGCCAGTTACGATGTAAAATGAATGTGAATAAAATTTAAAACTAGCAAGTAATTTATTTTAACATGAAACTGCTATGTGAATTCAATTCAGTCCTCCCAATCAGCTGTTTCGCCAAAGTTCACGCGCGGCCATCGCAGTTTAGGTACTTTACTAAACATCTGAGCGCACGTGCCGGCCGCGGCAGCGGGCTGCGGCGGCGAACTCAAAGAAACCGATGAACCGGTGTCATATTATGCCGCCCCGTGCTCCGCCATCGTGCGGTTACTACAACAGAAAGCGTATCAGCAGTAAGCCAGCAGCGCATGATACAAGGATACAGCAGACGCGTCATTCATTAGGCATTTTAAAAGTCAGTTTTGCTAGAAAATACAATTGAGATTATTAATAGCGATATTTTTTCCACACTTTAACCGACTTTAGTGCACATAACTGACAAAATAAAATGTGTCTACTGAAAAAATAAGTAGGTATGTTTGAATGATATTACAATCATCACATGTACCTACCTAATTTGAAACTTTTTTTAACTTCTTTTTTTATGAACTTTTGTTTCGAACAATTCACCAAAGATTATCCACTTTCTTCGTCATTCTTTTTTAAAACGTTCCCCACACTAGTACTTAATTACTTTTGTAGCTAATGTGGATGCGTTTACAAATTCAAATCTCACCTGCATTTTTCTAGTGGGGGAATCGAATTCGCGACACGTAACGCAGCAGCCTATCGCTCAGAAACTGCGCCATCGGCATCGGTACGGACAATAATTATTAGGAAGTACAGCACAACTTATTATTGCGTGACTTTAGCTTTCTCCTATTTCATTAATTTATGCGCCGAAGAGTTTTTAACTTACTTTCTTATGGGTTATTATTCTTAGTTATTTTCGGAACTTCTTAGTGTGTGTCGACATCGAGTGCTGCGTAATAATGCATCGCGATCACAGAACATTATTACTTAAAGCCAGTACCGCCGCGTGCGGCTCGCTCCCGCACGGGACAGCATTGTCTACAGGGAAATGGTACCTACCTTCATAAACGAAATTTAGTTAGCACTTATTTTTGTACGTCTTACTAGAAAATACCAAAGTTAAAAATTAACTTCGGTAGGTATTTTATCACTGATCATTGGCTACTTTAAAACAGATTTTTATGGCTTGCTAATCTTGCTATCTATGGCTTTGGCTATGGGTATTTTCTGGCTATGCACGGCGTGGCGAGGTGGTTGACCTCTAATAATTTTATCATTTCGTTCTAGGTGCGAACTTACTGTAGGTACTATCAGACATGGCTTTCATTCTTTCCTGTATGTACTTACTAGGTACGGGTACCTATTGTATCTAACGTGAGATTATTAGGTATTATTTATTAATTGGGATATTACAGGAACAAGACAAAAACAAAACTTATACCACAAATCCGAGTCAGCTCCGTGTGCACCAAGACAACATTTATTTCAATTTTCCACTTTCCAATAGTTAGAACACATTTTCACAAAAAAACGCGCGATTTATGCCTGTGACGTAAGTACATCGGATGCACATGCAACGCCCGCTCGAGAGATTTCGGTAGACTGGACTAGCCGCCCGGGTGGCGCGGGCGTCCCGCGGCACTGGCAGTCAACAAAAGAAATGGGCGGAACGATACTTCGCGCGTTTGCGTGTCATTGGCTAATGATTTATTTGTATTTCGGCCCGCATTGGCCGGACATCCTTGTAGTCCACGTGGACTCCTCATAACTCTTTTGAAGGCCATATTGCTACCGCGATGAGTACTTTGATGTTACGGTTAATGTTTGAACACGTTTGAGCAACATAAGACTTTTTTGAGAACGCCTAGTTTAGTTTGTTTTAATTACATGTTTGATGCAATAGAATGGTAGTAGACCATGGTCTGAACAACGTTTGTTCTAGCAAAACTGTGATTCAAATGTCACCGTGTATATATTCTTAATCTTTTTTATCGTGTTTGTTAGTGTTAGTGATCCTAATATTTCTACTCATTTTTCTGTTTTTACCCGTGAGAACCTATAATTGGCTTTATGTTTCTTAATCAACTGTTATCCATTTGTAATTGCTGTTGGTTCTCCTATTAATAAATAAATAAATAACGCTCGGGCCGGCTGGAGCTGGGCAGCCTTCATGGGTGGGAGTCAAGCAGTCAAGACGGTTAGAAACTGTCGCACGTTTCGAATAGTTGTGTCGTGTACCTACAGTGTGTGAAATGCTATTGTGATTAATGTGATCATGAATTATAATGTGTTCTGAACTGCAAACGGTTTTTCTATGGCGCAAAAACCGACACTACCCATAGTATGCCTACAGTATTAAAAAATGGCTGATAATAACGAAAGAGACACATACCCTCCTCCGTAAAAAAATATATTATAATTTATAATACAAATATTATAATAATTTATATTTGTTAGGATTAGGATTTCGTACACTACAATTAACCTATTTTGAAGATGCATAATATATCTATGGCTGACTTGTACGTTTGATTTATCGGGTTTGATTCGTATTGAAAATAAATAGAACAACGTTTTGCTAAAAAAATACAATAAATAACAAAACATTTCCGTAAAAATTAACAGTAGTTCCACAAAAAAAAAGGTTGTTTCATATTATTTCAGTTACACAATACAAGGATTGCTTATCGTCATACGGCCATTAGTATCTGCGAATAAGGGCGACTGGTGACGTATGTAGTCCATTAGAAGAACGTTGTCCACTCCTAGGACCACTGTGTTTTGCCGGTTTTCACTTATCATCTGTAAAGTTTGAAAGAAGCCAATGAGTGCACATGCAAATTGAGGTCGTATGTCAATTTCGGTATACTTTTTGGCATATTTTAATTCGATAAGGCAGATGTATTTTTATAGTTGACAATGTGTCTATACCTAATTTACCTATATGATACAAGAACAAACCCTTTTTGTCAGTAGACGGGTTTGAGAATAAAAGCATTTAAACGTTTGATGATACAAGAATCGACTCAGAAGCCTGCACAACCGTTGACCAAATAAAATTCCTACACATGCAATTTTAAAACATTACGGCTATTTTTGTGGATAAAAGAGATCTGGCCATATTTTAGGACTCACAGTGTAATTGCCTCCGCCGTTGCCTATGAAGTCGGTTGAAATAACTCTATAGATCTTTTCCAGTGACAATGGTTCGTATTTTGGTATGTCACATTCTATACAACGAATGGTCACATTTAGCACTCGATTGCCTAAAGGTAGGGCTCCATCGAAACTTGCCCGCATCCCTGGAAGATTAAAAATAGCTTAGAGACTGAGATGAAGAAAAGGATACTCTTAGAGAAAAACTGTGCGAAATTTTTTGAAGTAAGAGATCAGAGGAACGATTGGCTAGCGACCTTTAAAATACTGCGTTTTGTTTATGGCTATGCAGTTAGGTACAAAATTGTACTAAGGGCTGATTTCATCATTGAAACTGAACGCGATCAGCATTTCTAAAACGCTTTCAAGAGCTGTCAGTGTCAAAATTTGTTATGGAATATTGTGTACACTGACAGCTCTTGAACGCTTTTAGATGTGCTTAACGTGTTCGATTTCATTGGTGAAATCCGCACTTAAACAGATTACCACTATCGGCAAATAATTCGTCGACGCACGAAAATACTAATATCTTAGACTAAACTTTAACGTTTACCTACAAAATTTTCTTCATAAAACCACCCTGGTAAAATATTCCAATTTCACGGTAACTTCGATGTACATTATGTAGACAATATTATGCTAATGCTAACTTGTAGGTGAGGCTCGTAGCGTATTGATATTAGCCTACATAATAGACCATTCACCGTCAGGGTTCAGCGTTCTTGATTGGGAGAAGATTTCCTTATTTTTATGAGCCTTAAAATAGTTTATGCGGTGAGAGAATGAGCCTAACAGCAAGCTTATTAGCTAAGCTTAATGCTTAGGGCACCCCAAAAATATATGATGACATCTACCATTTACTTCAACTAAGACCTAGGTACTTACTACATTATGTTTCAAGTCGTTGTTTATTATTCATTTTCAGGCTATAAAAACACATCTGCCTAATTTTCACACGTGCATTTGCCGAAAGTAGGCAACGTACCTTTTTTTTTTTTGGGTGGGTAATCATCAAATGACTTCTCCCGCTCTGGGCGGAGCGGGAGGGTGTGTCAGACTCTTACTGACTAACAACGTCCCTGTCGAATATATCGATGTTTTGATTAATTTGTTTTTTGAATTATGAAATGGCGCTCTGTAGTACATCAAAATATTTACTAAAAATTTCAATAATTAAAATCGTAACACTGAAAAAAGCATTTGGAAACATTCCAAATATTTTTTACACCGAAAACTGTTTCAACACGTAATTCAGTGTTATTATTTCAATTCGTATTCTATATTTATGTACACTACAGAGCGACATATCATCATTCCAATAAGTAATATTGACAAATTAATTAAAACAAGGAAATATTTGCGACGGCGGATACAGCTATTTGCGACGCTGCCAACTTTTAGAATGCACAATCTTAAGGTGATTCCGCAATTATTCCATATTTATTCCATAAAATCTTTTCCATAAGAAATTTTATGGAACAAATCTAACTTAGAGAGATGTACCTATGAATGATTTCAATGATTATAATTCTGTAAATAAATATCTGATATAGTCGCGCATCATAATTTGATCAAGATACGACCCGACACTGCAAATTGCAAAAAACCGTAATGAAATTTGAATTACGCGGGCTACAACTGCGGATTCACCTAACTGCACTTGTGATGTTTTACCATAGTTATTAAAAAACAAATTTGAACAGTCTGAAAATACGAATAAATAATGTATTGCGGATCAATGTTGTCACTCACACTGAAACCATCTCCGCCATCGCCAAGGAAGCTCTGCGACACGATCTTGTAGTATCTGTCGAGCTCGAGCGGCTCGTACCTAGGGACATCACAGTCGATACACCTGACGGTGACGTTGAGGACTCTCGAGTTTAGCGGTAGTGAGCCGTCGAAAGTTGCGCGCAACCCTGCGATTGAGTGACATTTTAAATTACATGACGATAAATTAGTGAAAATCTCCTGAATACTAAATTCGACAGCAAGTATGCCAACGAATATTCTCACAAATATCCTCCACCCTTTAAGATTTTGACCTGATTCTGGTGATTCTATTTCAGTAGGCTTTCGTGGAACTATTAATTTTCCTATATCATCGCACAAAATAATTTATTTATTTACGATAAATAATAAATCATTAGTAGGTATGAACAAAGGTAACCCTAGTTTATTGTTTAACTAGCCGATACATAGAATCTGCTGGGCCGATATAAAATTGTTTTATACTACATTTATTTGTAATTCAAATAGCGGAAAACAAAATTCTCGGTCCAGTTCACTGTTTAGGATTCGGTAAACCTTAATGGGCAGTATTTTAGGGGAGTTGGTTTATTTTAGTTAGTAGAACTCATTGAAGAGCCAATTGTTGTACAAATATTTTCCCTTAGTTGGTTTATAGATCAAAGTCGCTAGCCCATCGAATTTCCATCCTAATTCTTATTTGATAATGGTTTTCATGCATAAATCAAAATTCATTGCGGAGATGAATTAATAACGTTGGAAATAGAGCCTTTATTACTTCAAATACTTACAGTAACATAAAAATTACCTACGCCGCCGCAAAAGACACTGAATAAAATTTTCGAAATGCATCACAGTTTTAAAACTTTCATTCCAACTTGGTGTGAAAATGCCTAAAGTTTTAAACTAGTTTTTTTGTTCTAGAGCTTTCTACTTTACTTGATAGACTGTGTCTTTGGTAATAAGTTACAAAACTTTAAAAAAAGTTACATTTAGATGATTACCTGCCACTTGTAACATTCTCGCCCCTGCGTAAGGGTCGTTGGCCACAGAAAACTCCAGCATCTCCATAATATGTTCGCCTTTCAAGTCAAAAGCTTCAACGTTGTTCTCAAAGGGGGTAGACAGTATCATAGACTCGAAAGTTATCACTGTAATATGAATTTTAAAATAGTATAAGTTGATAAGTTTTGAAACGAATCAGCGACTGGAACGAATACCTATATTATTTTGATTATGAAAAGGGCACTTTAATGGAAGCGCAATTTTATAGAATAGTTGAAAATATTAGATTCGAAAGTGAAGGATCTCTTTATAATGCTCTTTCTACATCTACCTTAACTTTGTGGTAAAAAAATCTGAAAGTGGGCAACGTTGCAAATAGCTGTCAAATATTTCGCTGTTTTGATTAATTTGGCAATATTACTGTATGGTAATAAGAAATATGGCTAACTAGTGAACTAAAATATTGATGATGAAATGCAATAATTAATATCGTAACATCGAATATTTAGTTTTGCATGTAAAAAAAGTATTTGGAAACTTTCCAAATGCCTCTTTTACGCCTAAAAAGGTTATAACATCAGATTTAGTGTTATAATTGCAATTCATTATTAATATTTTAATTGACTAGTTAGCCATATTTCTAGTTTCCGTCTAGTTAATATTGCCAAATTAATCAAAACAGCAAAATATTTGACAGCTATTTGAAACGTTGCCCATTTTTACTATAAATGCTCTTAAATGAGTAGCTACATTGGTGTGCTTCGGCTCCAAAAGTTATTGATACCCTTTCATGTGTTGAAAAAATCGACTCTCGAGTTATTGCTTAAGGTCATAAAAAATGCCACATCCCAGTTAACGTATTAAATATTGGTCGACGTAGATGTGGCAGAAGCTAAGAAAGTTTAATATGCATATGGTGTTCTCTATACAACACCTATACGTAATGATGAGAGAAGAACTTTGGAGAACTCGGTGTAGGGAGAAGTATAGGCCAGAATTACAATAGGTTGACTTCATTCATAGACTGCAGTGAATTGTTGATTTTCAGTATATTGCAGTTTATCATGTTGTGTTAGTTAAGTTACCTCCTTGATCAATTGCTGCTCTAATTCCACCTTGATTGATGACGCAGAAGTGTGCGTAATGCCAGCTGTTGGCTCCAGCTCTGTCTAAAGCCTGAAATAGTTTTGTTGAAATTTGAGCTAGCCTTATGTCGTCAATTTTAAAATATGTGAGCTTTTGATTAATTGAACCTTAATTGATACGGTTTTAACTTCGTCTTACAAAAAATGTGGAATACGTTAAAAACCATTTTGAAAATAAACCGATACATAAAAGTTACTCACTGCATGCATAAATGCGTCACAAATAAAATTGCCAAGGTTGCACTCGGAGCATGCGCAATCTGATGATAGTTGCACCATCGATGAGCCAATTTCTTCATTAGCTCTCTCCTGAATCTCAGGCAGATATTTGTTAATCTTTTCCAAAACATCTTCTGCTATAGGTAAACAACAAAAATATAAATCTTGATTTATCTTCAGATTAACTCCGAGGATGGTCAAAGCCACAGGAAAGTGTTTGCTACTAATGCGACCACTTTTAAGGTTACTAACTTTTCTTCGAACTACAAATTGATGTGCTCGTAAAACACCTATTTTAAAAGTTATTGGTAATTGATCAGCGATTATTTTTTATTTATTTATTTTGATTTACACGGCCTAAGAAACCAATTATATAAATCAAAGTATGATGATTTACAGTTTTTTTTAACAGATATTACTTACCTTGTTCGATTTCATTTCCAATATAATGTGGGTTACCGGCCCATTTCAGGAGATGACCACCAGCATCAAATGTGAGCTTGATCTCACCCAAGTACTGTGTATGCGCTGCTGCTTGTACTATTAGAACCTGCAAAAGTTAATGAATTGTGTATCATGTGATATGTTGTATCATTATTGATCTACCATATTATAATGTTCAAAATGCTGTTTTTCGCATCATTGTTTTAATAAATATTCACAAGATTTTACTTTTCTAGTCGCTTGTTCCACTACTTCTGGGTAGGGTCCCAATGGTATGAAACCACTGTCTTCAGGAGCATCTCCATTGAACAGCAACGTGTGACTATGACCTCCCACTATGATGTCAATGTGAGGGCCAGAATGAAGGGCTATTTCTCTGTCGACCAAGATATCCAACATTAATATAATAATTTTAAATTTAGCAATCACAATTCATTGAAAAATCTTAACTTTCACTTGCTGAGTAAAGATGATCTTACCTGTCAATGTCTAAACCACAGTGAGACAAAACTATAATGATATCAACGCCTTGTTCATTTAGTTTCTCGGCCTCTTCTCTTACGGTCTCAACTTCATCTGTGAATTTAAGTTTACCTGTAGACGCCAAATTCTGAAAAATATAAATGAAACAAGTGCACGCTAAAACCTACGCATCGGTATATCAGTTTTTTGGAAGCAAGCAAGTTTGTTAAAATTTTCGTACTTACATCAGTAGAAGCTATAATAACGCCAATAATACCAATTTTTCTTCCATTTTTTTCTACAATGATACTCTTTTCATATAACCCATGCATTGTTGGTTCTTCGTCATCAATGATGTTGGCTGTGACTACTTTGGACTCTAAGTGATCCAAATAAGGGACGACTCCTTCTATGCCATTGTCAAACTCATGGTTTCCTAGCACCTGTGGAACATTGAACAAAAATTTAAAGAAAGTGTTCATCATTTTTTTTTGTTTCAGACTGATATAATTAAACGAAAAGTATTTTCTTCTTTGCGTTTTATTTGTACAGAATAAACACATTTCTTTTTTTCATCAGAATAAAAATGACTTAAGTCGTTATTAATGGCTATAGCCTGACTGACTATTTCAGCCACGAGTTATGTCATCTTCAAAAACCTTTATGCTCTGTAGTAAGATTATATTCAATTTTCGATATGTAATACCAACATTAGAATCCAAAAACTTACGTGAGCATCATGAGGCAGCATGTTCATGAAATCTTGGGTGACATTCCACCGTAGAAGATTGTACCAAATAGTGCCTTGAAAGCTGTCGCCTCCATTCAGGAGAAGAGAATGAGGTTCACTGGCCAGACGCTCACGTACCAAGGTCGCGAGACGAGCGAAGCCCCCAATGCATGGGTTGGCCGATGGGTTGCAAATGGTTCCCCATGGGCTAGTTTCTACAAACCTGGAAAAAGAGCACATACATGAAATGCAGCCGATGTATTGATACCGAACTTTAAAATGTATTAATGGTATATGGTACCGGCTGTCATTGTTAGATCTTTAACAGTCGTCAGAAGCCCAAAAGTTTGATAAACAGTCTTACTAAATGTTATCGTATTATCCACTAGGTTGTGGAGGTCAGATAAGTGGTTGCTCCATGTAAAATACTATGTATTTATTTATACTGGTAAACAGTTACAACCGGTTAGACTGGAAGCCGATTTCTTAAGAAAATTCTAGGCAGAATATAAATATAGAGTACTAAGAACAAAAGCAATTTTACGATCTAAGCGTAATATCGCATTAAGAATGAAGAAACACGGCCAATAAAACAATATCAGCTGTTATTGAATAAGATATGAACTGATACGATTTTCATAACATGGGCAATAGGCATGCTGGATTGGTTATCATAATGCTACGTTAAGACCCTATTTATTGGTGTCGATAAATTATTAATATGATAGAATTGGGGGCCCGACTTGTTGTAACCTTCATTCGTCAGACTTAAATACCTTAATTTGTTTCAAGTATATTATTACATGAGAAATATTTGTATATATATTTGTAACTAGGTTCTCGAAAACAGTTTCTCGGAAACAATTTCGATGAAAGTTACAATATAGGAGGTTAAAGAGGCGAAAAATCGATCTAGATAGGTAGGTCTCTTATCTGGGAAAATTTGTTTTCTCTATTTTCACTGGAGCAGAGTTCGTTCGCCTAGGTCATTGAAAACAGTATTATTTATGAACTTTAGCAATCCAAAATTAAATGCCACTTAAAAAAATATTTTTTCGCAACTAAAACATACATCAATGAAACGAGTTTCTTTGGTAAAGATCCTAAATCTATTCATTATACATAACAAAAATGAAACGCTGTTCGTAAAATAGCTGGACCGAATCAGCTATTTATTTGTTCAAAAAAAAAAACCCGAAAATCTTCAAGTTCGAGAAAAACTAAATGGCCTGTCTCGTATGTATTATTTACAAAAAGAAAATTCTGTTTTTGACAAGAACTGACATAAACATTTTTGCTTAAATTATCTATTAATAATTGATACAAAATTGAAAGTCATTAATCAACTTCTATATTTTAAAATACTTTTGTTTTCCAAATATCTGGATAAAACATGTTTGAAATAATGTAAATGATTACAAATAACAGCTTGTATTGACTTTAAACTCTAAACTCATATAAGAAGTAGTTGAAATTCAAAAATAACAATTAGAATCGATTTGTAAATAATGATTTTAAAATTATAAGATTATTTGTTGGCATCGGTAAGAATGAATGAAGGTCAAGTATTGTCAATATGTGGAAGAATAAAACCATTTCAGTTTGATTAAATACACTATTCATGGGTGCAAGTAAGTTGATACAAAAGTATAGAATAAAATAATAAGCGTTCAAAAACTAAACTTGATTTTTGATTAGTTTGTTTCTTTTCGAGCATCGTATCCACGCGAAGCCAAAAAATAACAAAGTCTTTTGGAAAGGACGTCTGTCAGGTCAGCTAGTAGGTAATTAATAAATAGAAACATAAAATTAAAAGAAAAGCAAGTAGAAAGGGCTTACCTCGCATGAAAATCATTATAATGAAGAATATTCAAATCATACTCCGATGCAGTTTGAGCACTGAATAGAATAAAATGAGAAAATAACAACAGTAGTTTAAGCATTGTAGCTAAAACACCAGTAGGTTGCACTATAAAACATATATTATATTATAATGTCTAAATTATTATAACTAATCTACATGTATAATATTTGGATTGATAAGATAATGACACGATAAGAACGCGAAAGTACATTTTAATAAGCATAAGGAATCGTATTATGATAATGAAAATAGTCCTATCCGGAATAGTATCAATTTAGATATAATCTTTAATGGAATTGCAAGATAAATTGCATGATTTTGCGATGCAACTTAAGAAATTATTAATAATAATCATGACTAACTTTTGTTTAAATTAATATTATAAAGTGAAAAGATTCGATTTTTTTAATGTTTGTATGTTTGTTTGTAATGAATAAATTCAAAAACTATTAGAGCGATTAAAAAAATAAAACTCAATTGAATACTATATTAGCACTGAGTAACATAGGTTATAATAAAAGCCATCACACGGGCGAAGTCGCTAGCGGAAGCTGATAAAAAATAAAATAACAAACCAAGTGAATTTTTTTAAATTGAAGTCTACGGAAAAGAAAGAAGGTCGAGGCCTTTACCTAACAGTGAGACAATACGTATTAAACAGATAGAGAAACAGAACATAAATTATAAAATGTTACAAGCTGTGACTATGCTACATGTTTCTCACGCAGCAAACACGTTGCGCGCACTCAACTAGCGCTTTGATCAATTGATTTGCGGGAAACACACAATCAAATCGCCAGTCTGATGATTCACACCCGGGGCGAACGCGTTAAGCACACGAGCCTATCGCGTCACGCACACGCGACGAACGCACGGGTTGACAAAACGTTTCGCTGGAAACACGCTAGTAAATCGTTAGCATAAGGCCCTAAATAAAAAAGACAAACATCTTCATGTGTTGACATTTTAATACATATCATAATTGTCTATTTTACATTTATTACGTACAGAGCTTAAAAAAATACTTCTTATTTTCCTACGCTTGGCAAGGATTTCTTATAGTTATACGGCCATCAGTGTCAGCGAATACGGGTGACTGATGATGTATGTAGTTCATAAGGATATCGTAGTCCACCCCAAGTACTTCTACGTTCTTACGGTTTTCACTTATCATCTGAAATGTTTTGAAGGTCATTAATTTAACTATAGCTTCTCTATACTAAACGAAAGACTGGTAGAGGGCACAAAACTTTCAAGTAGACTTGTGAATAGGTATTACGAGATTTTTAAAAACTAATGGCAATACGCAAGTTCGGCTTTATGTAAGGATCGTAGCAGGTAGCGTTCTGAAGTTTCTGCCTACCACCATGGGAAGAAGGCGTGATCTTATGTATTGTAAACTCTGTACTGTCTCGTGCCATTTCGTTCCCACATTTTATGACCGCAGCTACCACAAACGCTGGTATTTGTTTCGCTTATTTTTGATATTGGTTCCCAATAAAAAGTCATCTGCTCCAAGTGTAAAACACTTGTTCAATGATATTCTAACTATTTGATATAATATAATACTGTATTATAATATATTATACTAGCTGCGCCCCGCGGTTTCACCCGCATAAGTTTCGATCCCGTGGGAATATCGGGATAAAAAGTATCATATGTGTTAATCTAGGTTACAAACTATCTGTGTGCCAAATTTTATCCAAATCCGTTCAGTAGTTTTAGCGTGAAGAAGAGACAAACATACACTCACAAACTTTCGCCTTTATAATATTAGTGTGATTATAGATTAGTATAGATGGTTCCATCACTCACAGTAAAACCATCGCCGCCATTGCCAATGAAGCTCTGCGATACGACCTTGTAGTATTTGTCGAGCTTGAGCGGCTCGTACCTAGGGACGTTACACTCGATGCATCTGATGGTGACGTTCAGAACCCTCGAGTTTACTGGCCGCGACCCGTCGAAAGTTGCACGCAAACCTGAAATTGAAACAAACCCGAATTCCAAATAGTTTTGATTTAATTCTCACGCAGTTTTGACAGATTTATGCAATTCAATTGTGGGTTTTATGAGCCCAGAGTGTTCCATTCCAAGGTCTTAACACCGTAGTTCAAAAAATATCTACCTGCTACTTGCAACATCCTTGCGCCCGGCCAAGGATCGTTGGCCACAGAAAACTCGAACATTTCCAAAATATGTTCGCCTTTCAAGTCAAATACTTCAACTTGGTTCTCAAAAGGGTTTGACACAATCACTGACTCGTAAGTTATTACTGAAATAGGAATATTATTGTAGAGTTCATTGAATAAGCATTTAGTTTCAACTTATTTTCTCTTCTGTTACAGTTACATTACCTCCTTTATCGATATTTTGTCTTATGACACCTCGATTGATGACGCAGAAGTGTGCATAGTTCCAGGTGTTGGGACCAGCTTTAGGTAGCGCCTTAAACAGTCCAAATGCATACTTCAATACCTCGCAAAGATTTATCAGGGTATTCTCCGCTGACCATAATTATAATGAAAAAACTTTGCCATTCCATATTGCAACGTCCGGATTTGGGTATTGATCTATAACATCATACAATACGAAAACTAACATAGGAACATGGAAAAAAAAACTTACTGCATACATAAAAGCTTCGCAAATAAAATTGCCAAAATTGCACTCAGAGCATGTGCAATTTGATGATAGTTCCACTAAAGATGTACCAATTTTCTCGTTAGCCCTCTCCTGAATTTCAGGAAGATATTTTTTAATCTTTTCTAAAACATCTGTCGCTGAAAGGAATAAAAATATATATTACTGTAGCCCAAATTATAGTTTTAAAGAGTGCTAAACCTCATTAAAAAAACAACCCTATTTTTTTTCTTTACGCAGATGTTCAAATCTGTCGATGTCTTAAGATAATACCGATGGATATTTTTATTCAGTATGGAAAATAACATATAAGAGATGAAAATTTATAGAACTGTCTTTAAGCAGACCGTTTCATACCTTGTTCAATTTCATTTCCAATATAATGAGGGTTACCAGTCCACTTCAAAAGTTGACCAGCATCATCAAATATGAGTTTAATCTCACCCAAATATTGCGTATGGGCTGCTGCTTGTACTATCAGAACCTGCAATAGTCGAAAAAGTTCATGTTTATGTTGTTGTCTTAAAAAATGTATTCCTCACATCTGTTTGATCTAAGTTCAAATAATCTTACTTTTCTTGTCGCATGTTCCACTACTACCGGGTAAGGTCCGACTGGAGTAAAGCCACTGTCTTCAGGGACAACCCCGTTGAACAGTAACGTGTGACTATGACCACCAACTATGATGTCAATGTGAGGGCCAGCATGAAGGGCGATTTCTCTGTTGAGGAAAGTAGGTATTAAATATGCCGTAAACTTAGCAAAATTATTAGGTACCATCGAAGAAGTTCATATCTATACACCGTAAGGACTATTTCTGCTTACAGCGCTCGGCCGCTATAGAACCAGGGCGGTAACAGATGTCGTCATCGTGTTTACGGGATTTTGTTTTCAAACTGCTTGGATATGAAGTTCTTCGATGGTACTAACTACAACAACAGTATAACTGAGCAACTACAAGATTTTTAAGTCATAATCCTCTTGCCGTCATGCCAAGTTATTCGGAGTCGGTGCAGCGTCTTTTCCTTCTATACATCTACAGGGTGTCCGGTAAATAATGGATAACCTTGAAATAGCACTTAATAGACTTGACGGCCGTTCAGTAGTACCAGTAGTATCAAAGATAAGATTTTTTGAAAAACTGTTCAATTTCTAGTCAAATTATTTACTGCTTCTCTGTCCCGATACTCAACGTACAATATTACAACAACAAAATAACCGGTGGAATTCAATTAATTCTGGTCGTGGTGAAGAAGAATGTAAAATAAGGTAAAAAAAGTTAGTTCAAAATCTTAGGTACTACTAGGGATTTTATTGTTTTTTTTATATCTTTAACGACCTTGAGATCTATTATATTATTATGCTATTTCAAGGTTATCCATTATTTACCGGACACCCTGTATACAGGGTGGCAGGGAAATCGACGCGAGAACTAATACTAGTGAATAACGTACAAGTTTTCTGAACGCACCTGCGTAAAGGACATGGACAAAAAAGTACATTCCATGTACATAAACATAGTAAATATATTGTTTAATAAAAATAGAAAAAAATATTAATACACAGTTTTTAATCTCTCTGAACTTGTCAGGTTATAAATCAAAATAATAAATAACGTAAGATGAATTCAAAGTTCCATAGAGAAAGATAAATATAATAATGGACGTTCCACACTATGCATAATACCACTTGTAGACATGTAATATGGACGACAAAAGGAACATTTTATTCATGATATGAAACTATCTTCATTAGTATTTTTTGCATTAATACAATTTTCTTTTCTTAGTGTTGATACGTAAGATAGTTTTTTATATACTTCACACAAAAAAAAAACGCTTCACGTTTACTTGTTTGACAATTTGTCATTGTCTATATCAAATGTCAATTTGTTTGTAAGTAATGTTATTGCAGATTCTTCGTTGCGTACTGTGTGTTGTGTTTTTGCGATTATTTTCTAATATTTTTGACCCCCACTTATCTCTACGGACACCTATACCTTCTACCACTCGGTTACCTTGCTATTAACACTGGACTCTGATTTGCATTTCGTTTCGGATTTGTTTTGTGGATCAATATGAGGTGCATCAACTGCGAAACAGCCATGCAAAGTTTGCAGAGGCATCTCATATCCTCGCTTTCTGCACACCATCAAACAAGACTTTCACGTTGGATAACCAATGCTCCAACTTAATCTGATTTAATTTTATGTACCTACTTCTGGTTTATTTTAAGGTGTGCGATATTAAGTAGTGTATCATATTTTCAGTTGCCTCTGGAAACAGTTATTTGCCATCCATGCTTCTTATTATTAAGTACTGAAAGCTGGTGAACACGAACACACTATTGGGACATAACATGGTTTACCTTGGTTCTGGGAAATCTGTGAGAAAAATAAGACACCATAATCTCAGCATGGACTGTCCATTGCTGGCTTTCCTATTATCACAAAATACTATAATAATAAAAAAAACATTATTATAAATTCCTAGTTGTATTAATCTATAAAAAAAATAGTTTTCATATTATGTGTAATATCTGTGTTTTATATATTTTCTATCTTTAACATATACTTGCCTAAAGTAGGCATGTTGTAACAGTAATCACAATAACATAATACTTGAAAACATAAACAAATGTATACAAAAGATACCCTTGTTGCTAAAAAAAAACATAAAATAACATAAACATAAGCTGTAATATCGGTGTTTATTCTAACTATGGTTTATTTTCAGTCCTCAAGAAACGTTTGTCATGTGTGTTGGATGCGAACAAATAGACAGGTAGTGCATGATTCATCACGAGACATGCAGGAATTGGCTTCGGACAACAATGCAGCAGCCCCTAATATTCAAGTGGTGGTTAGCCCACCATAACTATTACCGCACTCTCCCTCGAAGTGGCCCACTTTGAACAGTCGGCTGTTCAAAGTGGGCCACTTCGAGGGAGAGTAATACTTTAATATTACCTTACTTTAAAAAAAAACATTACTTTCGAATACTTATACTTTATTATTGTCACATTTTTTGAGACTTTATACCCAGTTTAATAAATTTTAATCAATACAATAAAAAAAAACTTAATTCAGGTGGGCAAAACTTTTTAAATGTTTAGGCATATCAAAAATGTGACACTAGTAAAGTATATTCGAAAGTAATGTTTTGCTCAACACACACAAGGCGGGTGCGTGTGGGGCGCTGGTCGCGACGGCAGTACGGCGGGCTTGTATATGTCGTGGCTAGATCTTAGAATTTACCATGAAATGAAATGGCCAGCTAATATTGGCCATATCGTTAAAACGTCAACGTTTAATGATATGTCAGTCGATGTTTGGCCATATCATGAATGTAGGGTATCCATGGTGTAAGGTGTAGTAAAAATAGCCAAGTAACTGCAACCAACTTGGAAGTAGCGTTCGCCGGCCGCTGCCGCGGCACCGCTCGCTGCGCTCGCTCGGCGCACGCGCGTTTGTTCACAGTTACTCGTATAACCTAATATTACATTTGGTCGGGGTACCACTTCAGTGGCGTATTTTTTTTTATTTGTAAAAACTAATTTTAAGTGCTATGTAGCATTTCACGCCGCGGCAGCGGCCGGCGAGCACTACTTCCAAGTTCATCGCTTTCCATAATATCATATTTGGAAACTCAATAAAAGTCCTTCAACTATTTTTGCGTGGTCACCCTACTTTGTTTGATTTGTTGTATGCCGTTGCCATGATCCACAACAAAAACAGAGCGTCATCAACGCCTCTACAGGGGAAAATCTAACTATTTTACGATATGATCACTAATGTTTGCCCACATCATGAAGTAGTCGTGCGTTTAACTGTTCATATCATTAAACGTTGAGTATTCAATGATCTGACCAGGCCACTTCATGATGTGACCAGTGGTCGATGTTCATTTCATGAAATTATCAATTTTAAGATGTGGCCATGACATATATATATATATATATAAATCGCGAAGGACTTCTTGCGTCTTTACAAACTACCACCCTGCGGCGTCCACTGAATGTAGTGAGATTTTTAATGTTTTCAATGCGTATGTAAGATGTTTTAATCAGTATCATATCAGTAGTCGACGTCAAATATCATTTAAACGTTAAATGGTGATATTCAAATTAAATATTTCTAGCTGAATTTGTGCGTCCGTTCACTCTTAAATCTTTCTTGCACACTGAATACCTGCGTATACCTACTAAACACTGCATGCACATTCCCGCCTCCATCCGAATGTATGTTTAAATCAATTCCGTATAATGCTTTGCATATATCATAATGATTATAATAACTAAATTACATCCATCTACTATTGAATTCAGATTGGTTCCGAATAACTGAATTAGTGCGTCCGTTCACTCTTAAATCTTTCTTGCACACTGAATATCTCCGTATACGTTCAAAACACTGCATGCACATTCCCGCCTCCATCCAACTGTATGTTTAAATCAATTCCGTATAATGCTCTGCATATATCATAATGATTATAATAACTAAATGACATCCATCTACTATTGAATTCAGATTGGTTCCGAATACTGTTTTTGAATTATTGTATCCAGCTTATCAGCCAAGAGGCTTCCACCTATATAAGGGCTTATAATGACTCCAGGCACAGATAATAAATAATTAATAGTTAGCATACAAAAGTGACAATACCTATGTATAGCGTAGGTATTTTCACTTTGGTGGTCTACAAAATCTTAAAAAGCAATATAATCATTTTTGACGAGTGACAGGTAAGTTTGTATGTATGTTTGTTTATAAACAGGTAAGCTCAGAGGCACAGGCTGGTGTGAACAGGTAAGTTCGGAGTTGGACAGGTAAGTATGTATAAACAGGTAAGCTCAGAGGCACAGGCTGGTGTGAACAGGTAAGTCCGGAGTTGGACAGGTAAGTATGTATAAACAGGTAAGCTCAGAGGCACAGGCTGGTGTGAACAGGTAAGTCCGGAGTTGGACAGGTAAGTATGTATAAACAGGTAAGCTCAGAGGCACAGGCTGGTGTGAACAGGTAAGTCCGGAGTTGGACAGGTAAGTATGTATAAACAGGTAAGCTCAGAGGCATAGGCTGGTGTGAACAGGTAAGTCTGGAGTTGGACAGGTAAGTATGTATGAACAGGTAAGCTCAGAGGCACAGGCTGGTGTGAACAGGTAAGTCCGGAGTTGGACAGGTAAGTAGGTATAAACAGGTAAGCTCAGAGGCACAGGCTGGTGTGAACAGGTAAGTCCGGAGTTGGACAGGTAAGTAGGTATAAACAGGTAAGCTCAGAGGCACAGGCTGGTGAGAACAGGTAAGTTCGGAGTTGGACAGGTAAGTAGGTATATAAACAGGTAAGCTCAGAGGCACAGGCTGGTGTGAACAGGTAAGTTCGGAGTTGGACAGGTAAGTAGGTATATAAACAGGTAAGCTCAGAGGCACAGGCTGGTGTGAACAGGTAAGTCCGGAGTTGGACAGGTAAGTAGGTATAAACAGGTAAGCTCAGAGGCACAGGCTGGTGTGAACAGGTAAGTCCGGAGTTGGACAGGTAAGTATGTATAAACAGGTAAGCTCAGAGGCATAGGCTGGTGTGAACAGGTAAGTCTGGAGTTGGACAGGTAAGTATGTATGAACAGGTAAGGTCAGAGGCACAGGCTGGTGTGAACAGGTAAGTCCGGAGTTGGACAGGTAAGTAGGTATAAACAGGTAAGCTCAGAGGCACAGGCTGGTATGAACAGGTAAGTCCGGAGTTGGACAGGTAAGTAGGTATAAACAGGTAAGCTCAGAGGCACAGGCTGGTGTGAACAGGTAAGTTCGGAGTTGGACAGGTAAGTAGGTATATAAACAGGTAAGCTCAGAGGCACAGGCTGGTGTGAACAGGTAAGTTCGGAGTTGGACAGGTAAGTATGTATAAACAGGTAAGCTCAGATGCACAGGCTGGTTTGAACATGTAGGTTCAAAGGTAGAAAGAGGAAGTTTCATGATACGAATAATATAATGGGTCTCCCTTGTTTCATCGAAAAGAAATTGCCAAATTATCACTTCCCAAACAATTTTTCGCATAATTTCATTTGCCAAATTATTACTTAGCAAAAAATCTCTTTACAAATAATTGTAACGCAAACATAATGTTTAGCATGTGAACGTTTATACAATAACTTGTTTACCAACTAGAACTTTTACCAATTTTTATGTAGTCAAATATTTCAGTTCGAATTACTCATTTTACGCAAAAAAAAAATTGCCAAATATTTAGTAGATTTTTTTAAATAATTAATTTCGTGTAACTATGTAGTTCAGTTTCAGGTAGCCTGTTTTTTTTCCATAGTTTCTTTCTATATAATCTAGTCGTTTTTGGCACTCGCCGGCCGCTGCCGCGGCACCGCTCGCTTCGCTCGCTCGGCTCGTGCGTAGGTAGGTCACAGTTTTAACCTAACCTAACCTAACCTTGATATTTTTGTCATACCAAATCGTATGACGAAACGTTTATTGTCTAAAGATTGTTTGATGTAATAAATAATTATATTAAAGACCAAATGCCTAAATGACATTATCCTTGATAATATTCTGCCAAGTAAAAATTTGACCAAATGAAAATGTGCGTACTAAAATAATTCCAAACATTGCATTGGTATAAAAAAAGGTTGCAAAAATTTGTTTGGGTAGTGATTTTTTGGCAAAATCTTTTCGGCAAAACGGCAGGATCCCAATATAATAGTACCTAGTCATATTTATGCAGGTGAATATACGGAATAAAAGGCATATCGTAATATAAAACATTTAATGTTTTATTTTAAATTTTACAAAAAATGTGTATCTAAACATAAAAACTTTTGAATCAACAAATCAATGCTATTTAACATTGACATAATAATAAACATAAATTTGCTCTGCCTTGCCTAGTAACGAAATAAACTGAATTATGAACATCAATCAGTCTTCATTACAATGGAACATGTATTTTTTTTAATATTATAATTAAAAGAAATCAGTAGGGTTTTTATCAACGCAATGTTGTCATTCTTGTTTTAGATATCTACTTAAAAGAAATGTAAACTCCATCTACAACCTAAACTCCATCTGCAGCTTCTCTTTCAATTTAAAATTTTGTAAAAAAAAATGGGTATCTAAACATAAAAATCAAAACATTTTAACTGACATTTTAACAATTTTAGTTACACTAAATAATTAAACATAAATGGGCTCTGCCTTTGCCTAATAACAAAATAAACTTAATTATGAACATCAATCAGTCTTCATTACAATGGAACATGTATTTTTATATTATAATTAAAATAAATCAGTGGTTACAACTAAAAGTCTCATGCCCGGTTTCTGAGGTGCTGTTAGATATCTCTTCATTAATTATTAATTCGATAAACAGACAACCTTTTTAATTCTTTATTAAGTCCTTTGTTTAAAAATGCTATTAAAGGCAGTTGCTTATGTAATTGCAATAATGTCAGTAAAATCGTTTTTAAACAAAGTTTAATGACAGCTAAACATCAGGTAAAGTTATGGAATAAATAAACAGCTGATACGGACCTCAGAAACCGGGTATTAATCATCAATTCAAACATAATTATAAGTATCTTAATCATTGGTATGCATTAATAAAGTAAAAATATTTGAAACAAAACATACTATTTTAAAACATAAATTTTCTTCTCTCATTTCTTAGCCTTAGAGTAAATATTTTGGACGAATACCTTTATTTTTAGCCAGTCTTTATTCTTAAGTAAATCTACATGCTGTTCTTTTAGTTTCTCACATTCATTTCTTTTAGGCGGTTGGTGATTTTTTATGTGAAATTTAAAGTATTTTGTAACTACATCCTTTTGTTCCTTTGTCCAAGGAACCAACGTCCTTTTTTTTCCTTTTCGTATTTTGTTTTCGTTACCTAATTGAGACACGGGTTCATTAATAAGTTGTTGAGAATCATTTTGCATACCAGATGGTCCAGCCTGAGACAAGTCATTTAAATTACAATATGTTTGTACGTAATCAGAATTAGCATCTAAAGTAGGTGCAGGTTCAGGATCATAGTCTATAATTTCGTTGTTGTCCACGGGCTCTTCAATTAGCTCCTCATTCAAATCTAAATCAATCTCATCGAGAGATTTTCCTTTGTAAGCGTCTGCTTTTCCATCTTCCATAAGAATGAGAAGCTTTGATATCTTAGCAGTTTGGTATACGTCATCTGGCAACCTGTAAGACTTTTTATGTACTTCATTAGTATGGCCCATGAATGTAGCCAGCTGCTCCATATCATTTTCAGACATGCTAAAAATTTGTGATAAGGTGGCTAAATGTTTTCTTAGCCTTGTAGAGGATATTGCTTTAGGCTGTTTCGCCCCTGATAATTTGGCATGCTTTTCCAAAACTTTGTAGCCATAAATTGTATTGTTATAACCGGGATTACCAAACAAAAATTGATTTGGTGTCGAAGCAAAAAAAATATGCCTAATCGATAATAATAATTTAATATCATCTTGAACTTCTTTATTAAACAGAACTGGTACTCCGCGGCCGCGTTTACCTCTAATGACAACACGTTTAAATTTCTTTACCAGAATCCTTTCTGAGGCAGTAAGCGCACGATCGAACTCTTCATACTTATTATTATCATTATTGTCGCTTTCTAAATAATCGTGCACTGTAATTCTTTGAAGTTCTCCAGGCCTGCGCCTATTTAATAATAAAACCCTACAATACACAGTCTCTAAAAGTTGTGTATATGTTTCAGTAGTTTGTAAGCCTTCTTTAATTTTTATAGCAGCATCCAAGGATTTTTTATTTAGGTATTCTTTAAGAATTTTTAAATCATTTGCTAAAGGCACAATAGTTATCTTATTCCACTTTTTCTTGTTTAAATCTGTTGCAGCTTGTGTAGACACATCATATTTCCAATTTGATTCAATAAGTTGAATCAAAGTTTTTAAGTCTGCTTCTATTTTGCCAGTATCTACTTCCGTGTAAGGCCCTTGCTTTTTTAATGCACACATTATTGCAATATTGCAGCATTGTTTCAAGGTGGTGGACAGATTCATTGCGAACGTAGGTGTCTCATACCTATCTTTTTCTATGTCATAATTTCCCAGTATTTTGGTGGCTTGTACAATGATATCATAATGAATTGGTCTTAAGGCAGAAAAGAAGTCATTAATGGATGGATCAATCTTTTTTAATTCTAGTAATAATTTTGCAAGCTCTCTCATTTTTCTAGACACTACGTTCACGAAATGTTTTTCTCGGTGAGTTTTTAAATATTGAGATCCGAAAGCACATATGAGGTTATCTTTTTTTGCAGTAAGTGATATTTTGTCTGCCCGCATTCGGGGAAATACAGTTTCCTTAAGTTTTTCGTCGATTTTAAGATGACGTATCAGTAGATTTTGAGCCTCAGATTGAATGTTTTTACTTCCTGATTTACCACTACATTTCTTTTTATGTTTCCATAATAGTTTTTTAGAATAGAATCCCAGACACTCTGTACACGGCAAATAATCAGTAAATTTGAATTTTCGCATCGGTTTAGTGACCTCTTTTGAATTTACAAGGTAGTTTCCTTTTTTACGTAGAGCTGCAATTAATTGTTTTCTATCAAGACTTTTTTTTGGTTTTGACACAATTTTTTGGACTTCAGTTTCATAAATATGGTGTCGGAGTAAATGACGAGCAAAATTTAAAACAAATGACTCACAGTAAAAGCAATAATCTTTATCTCGAACCTTTGAACTTTTGGGTTTTTGCCTTTGGATAATAATTGTTGTATTATCATTAGAATTATCTTCTATTTGAGATTCACTATTAATATCGTAAATAATCTCTTCATTTGGTTCTGATTCATTGTAAGGCTGTGGAAATTCCCTACTTACAATTACATTGCAAGGAGAACTGCTTTTACAACTAACTTCACTTAAACTTATGTTATTAGGTGGCTTGAAAGATACATTAGACAAGGAATTATTAACATCGAGAGGTATTCCTTGATTTGGTACGAATTCAGCTGCTTTATAAGGTTGAAGAAGTTTCCTTTCTACAAATACACTACATGGAGAACCGCTTATGTGACTAATTTCGCTATAATTAAGATTAATAGGCTCTTTGACCGATGAATCGAAGTTCGAAACACATTCTAATGGCGTTAAATTATTCGAAGTTCCAAATTCATTTAGAAAAGAATCATCAGAACTGGTCTGCAACAAAAAAAAAGGTTATTATATTTTGTTGCACTTTACTATTGTTGCTTCGTTAATATGAAGGTAACAACTTGATTAGTGATATAAGTGTTGTATATCCCTTGCTGAACATCAAAATTACCTATCCCCGATCTCAATCCTGAATTGGCGCTCGCAGATATTTTTAAGCCACCTAGAAGGTTTCTGACATGGCTTAAAGCTGCTTCGGCTTAGAGTGCTACCGCTTTTGGGATAACAGCCGTTAGAATATTATTATTAATGAATTAATGAAGTATTTTAGTTAAACTTACTTCGTGTCTCGGTGGAGTGTAATTAGAACACGTCGCAGAAAAGTCAGATATTGAACCAGATTTTGAATCAGATAATTCCTGTAAACAGAGATACATACAATAAAATATGTGATTAACAACACTAAAAGAAGAAATTGAAGATGAACGAGACATCATAGGTACTTTTTTCTTTTTTTAAGAGCGACTAATGTAAACTTAATGAATAGACAGCAGTAGCTATTAGGTATTCAGCTGGGAAAAACTCGAACCAACACAGGCTGATGTGAACAGGTAAATTCAGAATTGGATAGGTAAGTACGTCTACTTAGGTAAATCAGAGACGGATTGGTAAGTATGTATAAACAGGTAAGCTCAGAGGCACAGGCTGGTGTGAACAGGTAAGTCCGGAGTTGGACAGGTAAGTAGGTATAAACAGGTAAGCTCAGAGGCACAGGCTGGTGTGAACAGGTAAGTCCGGAGTTGGACAGGTAAGTATGTATAAACAGGTAAGCTCAGAGGCACAGGCTGGTGTGAACAGGTAAGTCCGGAGTTGGACCGGTAAGTAGGTATAAACAGGTAAGCTCAGAGGCACAGGCTGGTGTGAACAGGTAAGTCCGGAGTTGGACAGGTAAGTATGTATAAACAGGTAAGCTCAGAGGCACAGGCTGGTGTGAACAGGTAAGTCCGGAGTTGGACAGGTAAGTAGGTATAAACAGGTAAGCTCAGAAGCACAGGCTGGTGAGAACAGGTAAGTTCGACGTCGCGGGGGGAGTCAAACACCTCACTCCCCCTGACCCGAGAGGAGGCCCGCCGGCGGGGCGGGCCGGCACCGGCCGGGGGTTGCGGAAGATTCTTTCGTTCCCGCGACCCCCAGCGTAGGTGTGAGTCGGAACACCGGGGTGGTTTTTAGTCAGTAAGAGTCTGACAGACCCCTCCATGAGGATTTTCCACCCCGGAACATAAAAAAAAAAAAAAAAAAAAAAGGTTAGGTTAGGTTAGGTTACGTAGGTACCTCATGTAAGGTTTCTGGTTGGTTTTCTTTTTCTTCCTGTCTCTCTGAAAACAAAACAGATATAAATGTATTAGTATAAAACAATAAAAATTTTAAATACCCTCAACCCAAAAGCAAACAAAAACAAGAAAACCTATAAAAAGTAAGACACACTCAGGTACGCACGCACGCACTCACGCATACACACACAAACACGTCAAACTTATAACACCTCTCTTTTTTGCGTCAGGGGTTAAAAAGATTTCATATACCTACCTAACTGTAATGACGTTGTCTGATGTAATGTAACTCCATACCAAATTTCATCCAAATCCGTTAAGCCGTTTTTGCGTGAAAGAGTAACAAGCATCCATCCATCCATCCATACTCACAAACACCATACCTAAACTTCCGAGGCGCAGTGGCTAACGCACTCGCCCTGAGAACTGTGTGAATACGCAAAAAAGCCTCTGGCTACCCCTTTTGGGATAACAGCCGTGAGTGCATATAAACTTTCACGTTTATAATAGGTATTAGTACGAAGTAGGATGATATTACGATATAAGAATCAAATAGGTATGTAGGTAAGTAATATAGAAGCATGTACCTTTTGATTATTACTGGTTATTACAAAAACATTCGTCTTCTGGAAAATGATCATAAATGGCATATTCGCAAAATTTACACCACATGAAAGAAGAGTTATAAAGTCTTTTAAAGTCATCGAAATTCATGGGTAGTACAAAGTGTTCAACTACTGAATTAGTAATATTAATACTCGTATCACAATGTATGCACCAATTTTGCAAAATGAAATGCGTTGAATCCCAAGGCCATTGCAGTTTAGCTTTATAAAAATGTATAAAATCATTTCTTTTAAAAAAAGTATCCACATCAATCACAACAACCATTTTTGCAGACTACACACGTTCACTCACAGACAATTTAACGCAAACTAAGCTCATCATAATATTATAAACAGACAACATGTTAAAATGTAAGTAGGTACTTACTAGCTAGATGTTATAGGTATTATAATAAGATAAATCGTGTCATAATTTTCATTTAAGTAGTAAAAAGTAAGTACTTACGGTTTGCCAATTTAAGAATCCTTGCACTCCTTTTCATTGTGATTCATATATTATTATAATCACTAACTATAATAATAGACCAAATAAATAACCACTTTTAACGCACTTGCAAATAATTCACTTTGGTGACAAGCTTACATCACGGCCGGCACATGTCTGTTTGTTTACAAACTTCGGCACGCGAGCGCGCGGAAGCCCGCCGCCCCGCGCCCCGCGCCATGCGTCCCTCGTGAACCCCGAATAGGCCCCTCAGACACCGTACCTAGTGCCCGTTTAAGGATATTTAAGAGACGCAAGATTGTTGTCACGAAAACATGCTAAAAACTTTACTTATTAAGTACGATATTCAATGGACACGATAAGATGGGTGAACTGAACTCAAAGTATACGTGGTAAATTATACGCTGAACACTAGCGCCCTCCAAATTCCAGTCGGACGATGGCGGAACTATATTATACGCTAAAAGGCATTGTAGTGATGGAATTACGTCCATGCCAATTTTTCGCCCTTGCATTCTAATGATCATAAGGGACCCTTGGGCTAAAAATGAGGGTCGGTCAATCTTGCGTCCGTATACCGGACGCACAAAGTCAGTAGGACGCAGCATCATCGGTAAATAACGCCATGTAGGACGCAACATGTCCTTCAAGATGTATATATATATATATATATATATATATATAGTAATTCCTTATATTATATGGATGTCAGCACACGGAACGCGTGCGCGGATCGGGTCGGGTGCGGGAGCCGCTTCGTATGTGTGTTGAGCTTAAAAATATAAAAACCATATCAGTTAACCGTAATAATTCACAACTGTCCGCTATTTTAAAGGGCCATAAGTTTTTTAATTGCGAAATTATAATATACACTTATTGCCAGCGATCTGATTAAAAGGTTTAATTAAACTATTTACGTCTAGTCTGTTGTACTGACAAGTTCTTTGAGCTTTTTATTTATAGTAATTTAATGTCTCAATATTCACGAATATAAAACACCAAAAATTATTGATGTACATTAAATTCTATAAGTATGCCGACGTCCATACAAAAATTGGCCATGTCCTTTATCGTCGATTTTTTATAACCGACGAAAAATTTCAGCGCATCGGGGTTCAGAATCATGTACTGAACTGAATCCATGGTATCAGTTTTCGTGTCGATGTCCAGCCTTTTTTTTTTTTTTTTTTTGATGGGATATCATCAAATATCTTCTTCCGCTCTGGGCGGAGCGGGAGGGCGTGTCAGACTCTTACTGACTAAAACCCACCCATGTTCCTTCAGTTGCCTGTACGTTCTCCCGCAACCCCGGCAGGCATCAATCTTATCGGACCCCTCCAGTTGTGCTGACATTTTTTTAAGGCGCGCGTGGAATACAACGCGCCCTGCCACCGTACTGTTCACTGTCTGTGTATTATTATCATACTAGCTGCGCCCCGCGGTTTCACCCGCATAAGTTTCAATCCCGTGGAAATATCGGGATAAAAAGTATCCTATGTGTTAATCCAAGCTATAAACTATCTGTGTGCCAAATTTTATCCAAATCCGTTTGGTAGTTTTAGCGTGAAGAAGAGACAAGCAAACACACTCACAAACTTTCGCCTTTATAATATTAGTGTGATTATATTTCATACAATTCATCCATCTTGCTTTTGACCAGGCTTTTATCTTATAAGCCATCCATTCATATTTAATTTTCTTATTTTTTCGTTTTTTTCTAATGAAGTAATACCTACTACAAAATCGAAATATTAAAGGATTTACTTATCGATGTCTAGACCACAGTGTGACAAAACTATGATGATATCAACGCCTTGAGCGTTTAGTTTCTCGGCTTCTTCTCTTACGGCCTGAACTTCATCTGTGAACGTAAGATTACCCGTAGACGCTAAAATCTGAAAGTCAACGATACTTTAATTAAACACTGCAATTATTTATGCTTACCATGGTTTTTTTTTTGTTTACAAAACTACGAACTCCTGAAGAAACGAAAAATGTTACAAAAACTTCATCTTTAACTTTGTCTAATACTTACACAATTTAATTTCAGCCCGCAGCTTAATATTAAATTGTGTAATTGTAATTATATTATGTTATATTGTGTATATCTAATAATATTACGATATTAACATGACTTATAAAAGAAATATGATTTGCACCTGCCAAAACGCAATTCCCTTTATTCTATTATGACCGAATAATATTTTTATATTATAAAAATTGTATGGTTGATTTGCTACTTACATTAGTAATGGCTATTAAAACACCAATGATGCCAATTCTTCTGCCATTTTTTTCTACGATGATACTCTTTTCGTATAAACCATGCATCGTCGGTTCTTCGTCATCAATGATGTTGGCTGTGACTACTTTTGACTTCAAATGTTCCAAGTAGGGAACGACTCCCTCAATCCCGTTGTCAAACTCATGGTTTCCTAGAACCTGTAATGAAAATGAAATGATCATCACGTTTGCTTTGTCACTTTCATCATCATAACCCACAGCCCGACTTCACCGAATGCTTATTTTTCAACTTGCTGTTGGTCAACTCCCCGTAATCTAATTATGGTTTTTTATAAGCTATTTATTTTAATGAATTTTAAGATCATATCTAATCTCTTCTCTAATTTATATCTCTTATCTGTCTCTTCTTCTCTAATCTCTAAATATTATAAAACAAAGTCGCTTTTCGCGTTTGCCTGTATGTCCGCGTTGTTCTTCTAATACGCAACGGATTTTGATGAGGTTTTCAGCATCATTTAGAGAATGTATTCCGAAAATTTCATATATATAATTATTTTATATTAAACTTAAACGAAAAGCTTGACATTTTGTCATATCGTGAAAGAGACATTTTTTTACACTAAATCATAAAAGATAGATAAAATTTAAGTTCTACTGGATTGTCTATCATCTGAGGATGACCCACAGTAACCGGTTTTATTTTTTCAGAATTTCATTAAAAAAATATTGTTATTTCCGAAGCTATTTTGACTAATATCATAATCAATCTTTATCCGATAAAATACGTTATTAAAAGTGGCCATTTAATGCTTGAAAATCACAACATTTAAATGAATACTATAAAAGATATTTCAGATTGAAAATTACGCGTAGCAAAATAATAATAATCTTTGCCCCCAACAATTTGCAACTAATGGAGCTACTGAAGGTAACTAAAACTTTCAGTAGCGCCATCAGGATGGAATTTGGTGTGGACAAATGTGCGGTCATGCATGTAAAACGAGGAAGAATTGTGGAATCCGTGGGAACCCAACTCTCGGGGATTCTATATACCTAAGACCCTTCTCCTCAATCGAAACCTACAAGTATTTGGGTATGTCGGAAGCGTTAGGTATCAACGCTACTATGATAGCATGTAGCATGTGCATGAAGCAATCACTGATGGGGCGCTTCTATGGCCGCCTGTAAAGTATTAAATAGTATTTTATCAGGCGGAAATAAGGGGCGCGCCTTCAACGGTTGGGTCATGCCAGTTTTGATGTACTCTTTCGGCATACTCAAATGGACTCAGACGGAACTTGACGACCTGGATAGGAGGGTCTACACACTGCTGACTGCAAATCAGATGCATCACCCACGTGCATCAGTGTTGAGACTGTATATCCCGCGGAAGTGCGGAGGTCGAGGCTTATTAAATGCTAAGACCCTACAAAACCGTGAGGTATGCAGTCTCAGGGAATACTTCCTAGAAGTCGACCTGGCCGTGACAAGGGCCCCGCTATCCTTGGCTAACGAGAACTGGTGCAAACCTATAGTATTAGATACTAATGACCGCAGGGATAGCAGAGCATGCCGGGGTTGCGGGAAAGTCCGAAAGGGATACCGTGGCCCCCTGGCATTGCACAGGCAAGAGAAGGAACACGGGTGGGTTTTAGTCAGTAAGAGACTGACACGCCCTCCCGCTCCACCCAGAGCGGGAGGAGTCATTTGATGATTTCCCACCCAAAAAAAAAAAAAAAAAAAAAAGGGATAACAGAGCAAAGAGCTTCACGGACGCTTTTACCGGCTGGATGGCGATGTAGACCTGTTAGCGTCCGTATCCTGGTTGCGATTCGGTGATCTCTTTATGGAAACCGAAGGTTTTGTCTGTGCGATTATGGATGAAGTTATGATGACGAACAACTACCAGGAAATATATTGTGAACGACGGCACGGTTGACATCTGTTGGGTATGCCAGCGTCCAGGAGAATCAATCTGACACATTATTTCTGGCTGTTCTCGTCTGGCTAACGGAGACTACTTGCATAGGCACAACCTTATGATCTTGCCAGGATTATCCACCAGCAACTTGCTCTGAAATACAGTCTTGTGGAATCGGAAGTACCGTACTATAGGTATGTGCCCGACCCAATTCTCGAAAATGGCAATATCACGTTGTATTGGGATCGATCATCTTCACTGACAGGACTATTGTTGCCAATAAGCCAGATATAGTGGTGATAGATCGATTAGAGCGTCGCACAATGATTATTGATATAGCAGTCCGGAAGATTTCTGTTTATAATAGATCTAAATTTAACTTGGATATAACACATAAATTTCGATGTTTTGACATATCGCTACATCAGTACATTGCACCCGTGCGATGTGCCGTAATTACTAAAGAGATTATGGAAGGAGTTTTTGGCAGCGCAGACTGCGCAGGTTAGTAAAAAATAAATAAAAATACTTCAAATCCTACTTTACTTTGGAATTTGCCTTTGCTGAAGAATTAAGGTCTATCTACAAATATCAGGGCCGTGTCCGGGACGTGGACGGACCGTGCTCTGTCAGGGGCTCATGTACATACGTATAAATTTTAATTAAAAAGAATACTAAAACTTACATGAGCATCATGAGGCAGCATATTCATGAAATCCTGGGTGACGTTCCATCGTAGAATATTGTACCAAATAGTGCCTTGAAAGCTGTCACCTGCATTCAGGAGAAGAGAGTGAGGTTCACTTGCCAAGCGCTGTCGAACCAAGGTTGCTAGTCGAGCGAAACCCCCGATGCAAGGGCTTTTAGATGAGTCGCAGGCTGATCCCGTTGGACTAGTCTCGACGAATCTGAAAAAATATTTGAACAAGTTATTGATTATGTCTGATGAAAATACAAACTTACTAGTGGAACTTATAATAGTACCTACAAATTCAGAAATATGTACTTGGATAATGTTTGTTCTTTTTACTATCTTTTTCTTGAAAAAAAAAAACCGGCACCAGTTGGTACACTTTTAAGACAATCGAAATTATATTAAAGCTTCGGGAGTTTGGAAATAATTTAACATCATCTGTCAAATGCACGGGTCGGATTTGTCGAGTTCTGCTGTTGAAATTTAGTTTTCCCATTCCAAGCCGTCCAAACACTGAAGAGTGAATGAAGTCTCCCCTAGCAACTGGTATCAAAAAAAGCATTATATAAGACATAAATATATTACGTTGAATCAAAGAAAAGTGACACATACCTTGCATGAAAATCATTATAGTGCAGTATATTTAACTCATATTCTGATGCACTTTCAGCGCTGAATAACACAAAATATGAATATATCAATAATAATTTGAACATTTTTGTTAAGGCGACATCAGTAAGACTGGCAACTCTACGTTCATTAAAGTGACTAAAATAATGATTTTAATAATTACAATTTTGTTTATCAGCATAACAAGATAAGTGTCGAAGATAATAATTACATTAACCGATCGGAAATATTTGAAATTGAGATGCCATTTTAAGTCCGTGATACAACTATCGAAGGTTAATTACGTCATGAATTTGCAATTAGTATGAGATATTAATTGGGTAGTTGGGTATGCAAATCAAATAATTCTAAAAATATATTACAATTTATTTTGATATAATTCATTTTGATTCTTATTAACTTACATTTTTAAATATTTCAAATAAAAATAATAAAATAGAAACGTTTTATTTATTATTAATATTAATTAATAATTTTAAAAATGTATTTTAATAATAATAAAGATTAATTTAGTAAAGCTAAAGTATTTTTTTCAGACTTCTAAAAATAAAATAATAAAACAAATGTAAAAAAATTGCCACGCTTAGCAATGGCAATAAAAAAGTAGTAGTATTAAAACTACTTTCGAGTAAATGTATGGTCTGTTCCAAAAATAAGCGATGTAAATGTAAACAAATGGACCAAAAAACGTATCATTGGATACCAGTTTAAAGTGCTACTTACATACTGATTGCTTTGATTTGATTATTTTTAATTTGACAATAAATTGAGGATCATTTTATAACCAAAATTTTCGTCTAAGATTTTTCAATGGTATTTAAATATTGTGGTTAGCAAAATGTGGGTGTACTATAGGTACACCTCTGCCTAACCCTATGGGAAATACAGGCGTGATTTTATGTTATTCAAATATTGTTTTTTTTAAAGTGATGACATATAAAGTTAAAACCTTCTTAATACAGATTAATGTGTCTCTGCAGTGAGTGATTGCGTAAGAACTTAACCCGAACAAGGTTTTTTTACACTTTTATTAGATACTTTTTGTTGTGTATGTGTGCGTGGCTGCGTCCATGCTTAAGTAGTAGCAACCTTACGACGAATAAATTAAAGCATCTTTAGCAAGAAGTCTTTGTTACTACCAGATATAACACTTTTAGAACAGACACTATGTTACCATTCGCGTTACCGTAAGAACGACAGTCTGTTGTGATTTAAACGGACATTTGAAGTGGATTGTCAAGTTGCAAAACATTTCTATTTTCCCTACTATTATCGATAGGTGAAAAAATATCGAAGAGTAGATAATACTTTTAACATTTTAACCTATTGACCACTCCAGTTGGATTTTTATGACAAATATTATTGTGTTCATTTTGTAGTTGTGTAGGTAAATACGTTTGATAAAATATGCTGAGGTCAGTCAATGTTCTTTAAATCATGACATCGTGCCGGGCGCGGCTAGTCTAGTAGTTTAGTTGCCCTTAAGGGTCTCCTTATTATTCCTATTAAGTATTAGACATAGGCTATGGACTCCGAACAATATTAGTTCAACTAAATCTCTGCTGTAATGTTCCAAGCTGAACAAACGGTTCACTTACACGGGCAAATTCAAATCTCAACTGTGGGCAATATTTGTCATGACATCACAAAGACATTTAAGTGATGAAGTTACGGTGAATGTACTGTGATGCCAGCATGTAAAAACCTTTAGAAACTTCCACGCATTTAAGTGTATTATCTACGACTCCCACTCCCACTTCTGACACCATGTAACGCGGTCGTGTGTTGCTGTATAAATCCAAGTAGAGGGACTGTAAGAAATATATAGTGCACCAGTAAGGAATAATATACTTCTATACAGGCACATTGCAAGGCTGGGGCTGTATTGTCGCGTCATCGCGAACTAAACTTCGCGTGCTCTCTCTCGCACACCGCTCGATGTATGAAACGTTATGTTATGTTTCCGATAACGCGATCATGTAGTCCCAGCATTACAGGCAAGTATATCGGCCATTGCTACTAGGAGCAAGTGACACCAGTGTTGCTACACTATAATAATGAGTGGTAGTGTTGTACCACCTAACAGAAACTGGAGACCACACCAGATATACATTCATTAGTAATACAGATTAAAGGGAACTTTACCGGATCAAATGAAACAATTTTTGGCAATAAACTAGAGCCATGAGACGCGCTAGCGGCACTCTACTGCCTTTATTTTTTATTATATTTCATCATCATTCATCATTTCAGCCATAGGACGTCCACTGCTGAACATAGGCCTCCCCCAATGATTTCCAAATCGGCCGGTTGGAAGCGACCTGCATCCAGCGGCTTCCTGCGACCTTTATTAGATCGTCTGTCCACCTTGTGGGTGGACGTCCTACGCCACCGTGTATATTTCATACATGTATTTAATTTTTTATTTAGTATTTATTTCTGCATCTTTCCGTGACATCACTGCGGGCCCTATCAGAATACCAGCGCTGCGACATTTAATAATAAATGTCGCAGCGCATCATGCTGAGATAGGAGCGTTTTGGCCTCGCACATTACTTTCTGCTTTTTTGTTTTTGATGTTTATTTTAATTTTTATTGAGTATGTTTTTAGCTTAATTGAGATCTCTTGTGCTTGTAACAGTAAATACTTTTCTTTCTTTCTTTAGAGCCCTCCACTATCCCCAGCAACTGTTGCCGGGAAATAATTGCTGAAAAATTTCCCGTGTAAGCAACATAAACGTTTAAAATCGTTCCTTGTAATTAACCGGCGGTTTTATCCTAAAATAACGCATGAGTTGGTCTATATCAGCAATAAGCCGGGATTAGCCACTCGAACCGGTCCGTATCTTAGCGTGGACCACTTGGCAAACTGCCAGGTCCCGACTTTTGAGGGTCTCTGCATTGGGAGATATGAAGCTTGCACTTTGGGGAGTTCAACTTTCTTGAATGAATGGGAATGTAAAGGTTAGGTGCGCTTGGTTTTAAGACCCGATGTTTATCTTGGCAAAAAAATTGTTTTTAAATCCTTTTTGCAAAAGAACCAGTTTCTTAACACGTTAACTGCCATGTCAGTCACCGGTGCCTGACAGACTCACTTTCTGTTCAGGCCATGTCAGCCACCGGTGACTGACACCGAAGCATCAAATTCAAATGACCGTAGTGTGCCGTCTGGCACGTGTACAGTAGGTATTATTTTCTGTTAGAAATGACTGACATGGCCCCAAGCAAGACATTTTCAACATGGCCTCTTACTTTTATATCTAGAACAAAAGTTATCACGTATTTTTCTTGAAAATGGAATAAAACACAATTAAATTTCAAAGTTATATTACTGAGGAAAAGACATATTTTAATTTTTTCGCTGGATTTATTTTAATCTAACTTAAATTTTTACGTGAAAATTATTTTAAAACTTAGAACAGTGTTAATTTGGACTTTACACAATGCACACTTTGCTGGGAAAGTCGTTGAGTTCTGTTTAATCACTACAGTTATAGATAGTTAATTATACTGCATGCTAAGAAAAAAATGTCAGGAGACATCATTGTAATTATATCACCGTAACAACAGCGGTATTGTACAGAGATTTACTACAAGAACTACTAAAAACCGGGAAACAAAACCGGTGCATAATGCACCTAGCATTAATAACTCATATTTAAATTGGATCCAATAGGCTCTTCGTAGTTTATCGAAGTAATCACACTCTTTTTCTTTTCGTGTGGTTAGCGACTAACTTGTTGTCAGAGTTGCAAAGCCGCCCATGGGCCTCTGACTTGGCTTTACATGCCGTCGAGATCTAACGCTAACCAGGTAGAACGTGCTGGTGATCACACAAACTACTTCTATACACCGTTAGCCACCAAAGTAAATAAGGTCTAAAATCCCTGAGCAGTCAACGTCAAACATTTTGGCTCGCTCGTTAAACCACGTGAATAGCTAGTACGTGTCAATAGTAGTACATTGCAAACGCCGGCTTTTCGGCCACAAAATTTGCGGTTAAACAGAGCCTTAATGAAAGCCGCATAGCACTTTATTTATGTACTTAGCCAGTGAATGAATGAAGGCGTAGATGAAAATGAACCTTTTAAGAACTTACCTACTTTACAAATTCTGACGGTTTTGTAAACAGTTTTCAACACTTAGCTATGCATACAGAGTATGCTTAATGACTTTTCTTGAATTAAGGTAGTTTTAGTAAAAGTCAATCTGGACGAGCAGATTTTTGATTAGTCTAAGGCCTAACGCACTTTTGCTACCGCTAAATCTGTGAAATATGGAATAGCATACATTAGCATTATTAATAGTACATGCATTGCGATGAAAAAAAACGCATGCGGTTAATGCACAGTGGGCCTCCTGCTGCAAATTTGCGGTGGGTTCACCGCAGGTATTTTGTATCGCAAAGAGATCTATGAGGTACTGCGCATTGCAAGGAAAAAAACGTATCGAGTCACCAACCAAGCAGTAGATATCCTTTTGTTTTTTGGATCTGCCCGTAAAACTTTATATATTACGAAAAAGTAGATCGTAAGGCCCTGAGTTCAAGAGGTGCACCGAAAATTGTTTGGGTACGAAAAACGTGCATATTTTTCACCACACCGTAGTGCACGCTAGCCCTTAGTCTTTATAACTTAATTTAGACAGTTTAAAGTGATTCTTGGGAGGAGTAATACTAAATTTTGGAATTTTATTGTTGTTACAAGGTTCTCAAATCACAATAAACTGTAAACTCCACCAACTTGGCAATTGAGTTGGTGATCATATATGATAAATCAGACTCGCTACGCCACATCTGAATGCCGAGGCCCTAAACTTGAAAATAATTATTCCCTTTTTTCCGCTTAAATGAATAAATCATTACTAGATTTCACATAAAATGTAAAAAGAACGATTCCTATAAAATACTCAACCAACTCCATAAAACTCAGAACCACATAAAATTAAGCTTATCGTTTAATTAATTACCAGAATGTTATTATTACAGCAAACACATTCCGTTTATTTTCTACTGGATAAGAAACGAGATCCTAAGCACACATGATTAAAATTTAAATGTTTGTACGGAACCTTTCTGGATTACTAGAGGGACACCAGTAAGCTTATGTGAGTAATTTACTTGGTAATCATGAGACATGTACCAGAGCGCTAATCTGTTATGAGATGTGGGGATTTAGACAGTATTTTGTCCATGCAAGCCAGAAGCCCATGGGCGGCATAAAATCTCTGACACCGGTTAGTGACTAAACGGTGTCAGAGATTTTATGCCGCCCATGGGCTTCTGACTTGGCTTCACATGCCGTCGAGAAATATCTCTCAGGCATGGCCGGTGTTCTCACGATGTTTTCCTTCGCCGTTTTTGAAGCAAGTGATAATTATACAACACGCACATGAATCCGAAAATCCGTGCGCGTGCCTTGGGTTCGAACTCGTCACCTATGACTTGGCCGTCCGACAGTCATACCACTAGGCTATCAATGCTGTTGTTTAATTAATATTTGTCAAAGGAATGGTGTAAGTCTTAAGTTAGACATACCCAGTAGTGCGCGTTAATGTGTTTGAAGAAGTCATCTTTTTGACCTGTCCCAGTTAATATTTTTAGCAGAATAATCCTTAAAGGGTTTCTAGTATCCGGGAGAAGCTATTTGATAAATTCACAGCCAAAAAAAAAAGTATTTCTAGTATGCTCAATTTTAATAATAACTGATTGAACATTTTTTAGCTTAATTAAAGTTTTATTTGTCCAGATTGAAAAACATTTTCTTTTTACGCAGTTTCAAGGAAATATCTTCTTTGTCAGTAACATTAACTTATTGCATCCTTTTTTCCACTACCTATAGGTACCAACATGACATATTATCTACATAAACCCAAACCCAGTGTTAGTGCATATCAATTAGGGTCTAATACTTACACGTTCATGGGTTCAATTCGACAGGTAACTTAATCTCGTCCGGGATGAAATGTGGGTTCATTGGAACAAACTGAAATGTAGGTAGGGTAGAATAATTCATGTTTATTATGCATGAGTGTAGACAGAGACAAGGATCACCAACAAATCTATATTTTGTAAATGGCAATATCGTTATCCATAACCTTACATTATTAAAAACAGTCCCCCCGCCATGTCTTTCTGTCTAAACGCAATAAACTCAAAAACTACCGGACGGATTTTCAAACCCTTTTCACCAATAGACTTAGTAATTCATGAGGGGGAATTAAGTATTAAATTCTTGTAATTCTAAACAATTAAGGTTTAGTGAAAATAGCTGAAAAATTACGATGATTTTTGAAGATGTCGGCATAAATTCATGCTGACTGGGAGCTTTACTGGCGTGCGCCGCGTTATAAATTTTTTACAGGATTATACATCTTACAAAGTTCGACGAAAATGTCCGCGATAGCATATGTCTATCTTCTAAGGATGGCCCACACCATTTTTATCTTTCAGAATTTGGTAAAAACTTAATTGTTATTTCAGAAGCTATTGTAACCAGTATTACATTAAGCCTTATCCAAAAAAATAAATATTTGAATTGGGCATTTAATTAAAATTGAAATATAAAAGTTGACATAGCATTCATTTAAATAAATACTTTAATAAATATCACAGATTCAAAATTAAGCGTAACCACTTAACTATGGTTGATGGCGCGGCAACGCCAGGGCAGGGCTCAATGACCTTTTCCTCGGCTATTAGGTATGCCATCATCGTTTCGTTTCCTTTTAATCCCGGTAGAACGTTCCGCTGGGATATTTTCCAACAGCCACGCGAGTGAAACCGAGGGAAAAAGCTAGTTAAAATATAATTTTGTTTGTACTCTATTTATATAAAGCTCACTAGATTTATTACAGTTTTGTATTAGAAAATACTTTATTCTTGCTTATTAGCTATAACCCAAACCAACCGTTTGCCAAAACACATATAACACGTCCACATTAGTTGGTTATAATGGATGATTTTTTAAGAGTTAATTTTTTCAGGTTGGCGGCACTGGTTGGTAATGGCATCCAAACGTCATCTGTCAAAGTGAAAAGTTTTCAGTATACTCTGCCATTTCATCATGGAAAGACTTACAAACGAGCAACGATTGCAAATTGTTGAAATTTATTATCAAAATTCGTGCTCTGTGAAAAATGTGTACCTATCGCTTGTGACGACCGAAAAATTGTGTTCAGCGATGAGGCTCATTTTTGGCTTAACAAATAATCCAGAGGGATTATTTCTTGTGGGATTATGTAAAATCGTTAGTGTATGTGGACAAGCCGAACACGATTGAAGCCTTACAGGATAACATAACACGCGTAATTCGTGGGATACAGGCCGAAATGCTCGAAAAAGTGACGCAAAATTGGACCTTCCGAATGGACCATTTGAAACGGAGCCGCGGACAACATTAACATGAAGTTATCTTTAAAATGTAAATGGCAAAGGCCAAGTTATCAATTTCAATAAAATTTTTGAATATAATGATGCAAAGGAGATGGAAAACGGTGGGCCTAAATGTAATAAGTTAAGATATGATCTAAAAAATTTGTCATATTTTTCTATCTTAGAATATGAAAAATCACCTCAATTCTCAATCTGGAAGCGGAGAAATATGGAAAAGATAGTTTTCGTGAGATTACCGATTGAGTAATCGATTACACAGTTACGAAAATAAAACCTTTGCACTAAATAATTAACTTAAAGTAATTAAATGCACTTTATACACGTATGTGCAATATAGTGCATATAATTACAGTCATATTAATAAATAAAATATCAATTAATTACTGAAAAAACAATATTAATGATTATCGATTTCATATCGATTAAAATTAGTTTTCTATTTTTAGTCTATGTCACTGGCATGACAGCTGACTGACACGGACACTAGACAGTTGCCAACGTAGTATCCCTATGTAGTCTGTGGTTGCCAACTGCTCTAATAATCTCGTTTGCTTACTCGTTTCGGGTTTTTTCGATGCGTTTTGAGTGCTTTCCCAATTGTTCTTCATTTTTCACGACCTTTGCTTTGTATTTTACGGATTCCGACCCTGTCTACCTCGTACGACCCTTGCTTTCACACTGGACACCGAAGATGGCTCACACGTTTGACTTGGAATTGTTATTCTGGATTTTACCGCCGGATTGTGTATTGGGTATTGTTGAAACCACGGAATAGAAAAAACAGTGAAACTATGGATCGCTGTGTGAATTGTGGGACAACAACTGATCACTGCAATACACTGGGTCGACGACCCTTACCCGATGAAACAATTCTGTCAGTGATTCGGCACTGGCTCTCGTACAGGAAGGGCGGCTATAGTAATGCATTACTGTAAATTGTATTGTAGGGAGACGAACTGTAGGCTACTGCGCTCATATAATCTGCATTATATGGTATCTTAGCTGGGCTAGGTACCACGATCATATAGCACCACCTGCACAATTCCTAGACGACATTTCAATTATAATTGAAGACGAATAAAACACTATAATACTTTTTTATTTTTTTTATTTTAGACATCCTTGCCGTAACCCCATACCTGTTACCTACATAGGTAGGTAGGACTGAAGTCATTGACGTTCATTCATATGATTTATCAAATATGTCCTATTAAATATAATAACTATTAGTGCAAAAGCACATATTTTGCACTTCAGGAATCAGCTGTTAGTTAAAGATTGTAACATAACCTCACTGTTACATAATCTCTTTTATCTCTGTTCTCAGATTGACAAAATCCGCAGAATTTTCAGTGAAAGGCTGATAATATATAAGCTATTAATTGACACCACTTTCATCTTTTTACAACCAGGCCCAAGATTGTATGTAATCGTTTCAGTCTCCTTTAGTGTTTTATTCGACTTTAAAAAAAACTACGCTTAAAAAATCACCCGTTATTACTATTTTCTCAAGAAAAAAAAAACCCCTGAGTAACAAATTAATCTATTAAGCTAGATGGTAATAAATTATTAGGAACTTTAGTTCATAATAATACCGAAAAAAAACTAGCTACCACATAATTAACCTTCAGGAATTTAAAGGAATCAAAACTGGATCATTATTGTGTAAATTTATGGCCATTTACTAAGACAAAGAATTGCAAACTTAAAGCTGGTGTTGAACCTTTCTGTAATAGTTGCACTACCGATCACTAAACAAATGACGCCATAGTGAAGTTTTTGACAGACCTTGTGACTGGCGAATTACAAACACTTCGGACAAAGAACTACAGTTACATAATATACCAAAGCGCTTGTATACCCCGAAGGGTTAGGCAGAGGTGTATCTATAGTACACCCACATTTCGCCAGTTATGATTAAGTCCCATTTAATAAGGGGCGAGTCTATTGCCATCAACCGGGCACAAATCCAGACTCGGGACTGCTACTGAGAAATTCCAGATGGAAAAACGCACTTTTTTTCTATTTTTCTGGTCACACACACACACACAATACACACACACTATAACACATACGCACACGCACACATACTCATTTTGTATATATCCTTGTTTGTAAAAGTTAATTGTATTTTTGTTTAGTATTCATTTAAAATTTAATTTATTACCATCTATCCTGGTTGGTCTGGAGGAAGGTGATTGGTAGGTAGGTATTGATAGGTACAGGGTAATCCTAGTACGAGCACCGACATCGGCGCATCATCGCCGTCGTTGCCGGAATTAGACATATTGAATTGCACCAATATGTCAATATATCACAAGTACACAGTAACTAGAAATTGCAGGAAAATATTTTAAAAGAACACATAGAAAATTCCTTACTTCAAATCAGGGTGTTTATTCCTCGAACAGTGAACAAAGAAATGACTTTCTAATCGCATTACAACAGTTTTTATACATAAAATAACCATCATACTTTGCCGCCATACTTTATCGCGAAACTTTACCGCCAAATAGAATTAATACAAATCAAGCGGATATGTCGAAATAATTCCTAATATTTATTGTACAGGACAGTACATTTTAATGATTTCAAGCGGATGTGTCAAGATAAATCCTTATTAATATTACATTTTAATAATTTCAAGCGCATGTGTCAAGATAAATCCTTATTGATATTACATTTTAATAATTTCAAGCGGATGTGTCAAGATAAATCGTTAATAATATTACATTTTATAAATCAAGCGGCTGTGTAATAAATGTACAATAAATCCGAAATGCCAACTTAAAAATCAAAAGGAAGTTTGAAAAGTAACAAAATAGAAACTAAATCATTTCAACCGGAAACAACAATATTTTATTAAATACCTACTTAACATGACATCGGAATTAGAAGTAATAATTCAATAAAATAAAAGAACATTTATTTCAGACGTAGTCCATAAGCTGTTAGTAACACAAGAACCTAACTATTGTTAGTTTATACAAAACAAAACTACACAATAAAAATAAAAAGTAAAAAATAACAAAGTGGCACCGCACAGGAGAGCCAGTTTATGCCAAGCCCTGGACGCGTCCACCCGCTGTGTGTAGTCGCATCCAGTGCCGCCACATCGGCGAGTCCCAGCGGCCCACGAACACGCTCGGAAGGCTGTTCGAGCTGGCCCGCATGTGCTTCATAAGTGACGTCATGCGGAAGCGTTGTGCGTCACTTATGAAAACCATCCACACAAAAAAAAACAAAATAACATAAATAGCATGGAAGTCAGATTAAGTACAAAATAAACAAAACAAGCTTAAAATTAAAATCTTCTTAAGCACATTGCAAAAGACGAAATTTGTTTTATGGAGATTTACTGTACCCGTTCTTCTATTAATAAGTAAAGATTTTGACTTGACATTTTTTTTGATAACTAGACTGGACATAGACATTTACATTTTGGTGAGATTCTTGCAGCTAGAATTGGTGTCCCTGCGATGGCTGTCTGTGCCCTTTACTAGACACAAAGAATTGCGTTAAAGCTGGTGCTGAAAGTTTATTTATTAATTGCATAGTGAAGTTTGAAAGACCTTAACATAACATCACGCCTTGTTTCCCCGAAGGGTTGGGCAGAGGTGTACCTGTAGTACACCCAAATTTCGCATGTAATAGGGGGCGAGCCTATTGCCATCAACCGGGCACAATTCCAGACTACGGGCTACTACTGAGAAATTCCTGTTGGAAGAAAAACCCAATAATACTTTGCCCGACTTGGGAATCGAAGCCAGGACCCCATACTCAGCAGTAGCACTTACGACCACTAGACCAACGAGGCAGTCATTGTCACAATTTGACAGACCTTATGACTGTCATATTACAAACACCATCGGCCGAACTACACTTATCACTTAGCTATTTTCGTAAAGGTCTACAAGAAGACTTAGGTATTCGTAACAAAACTTCCGAGAATGTTGTGTCCGTACCATTCATATCCGTGGTCCGTACTATTCACCTACTAAATGTTTTCTAAAGAACGGACGAAGTTTAATTTGCGAGTAGTTTCAAAGACAGATGGTCGTGCAAGGCGATTTCCGAAATAAAAGGACAATTCCAATCCGTGACAGCAACTTTTTCAATCGAATGTTTTAGTCGCCTTCTTAGTTCCCGTTTCTACGAGTTACTATATAGAGATTAAAAAGACTGAAATTTAGTTTAGCTACTTATTTGATTTTTTATTTATTTATTTATTTGGTACAACAGCAGCAGTACATACAAAAAATATAGAGATTAAAAAGACTGAAATTTAGTTTAGCTACTTATTTGATTTTTTATTTATTTATTTATTTGGTACAACAGCAGCAGTACATACAAAAAATTTAAACAGAACAATAGTAGCGTTATAAAAGTACTGGTATCAATGCCTATTATGTGTAGGTATACACAGCATTCATTTTATGAATTATAAGTCCAGGTTTTCGCACGATGTTTTCCTTCTCTGATATCAGCGATTTCTAAGATAAACTTAAAAAGTATATTTGTATTGAAAACGTCATATTGGCACTTACCTGGACTGGAACCCTCAACCTCGGGCATGAGAGGTGAGGCCTTAACAAAATTGCCAGGGCAAAGATATATTTAAGTCGTGACCAGATCTTAGAATTGATCATTTCATGAAATGGCCAGCTAACATTGGCCATATCGCTAAAAAGTCAAAAAAAAAATACGTATAAATTTTTTCATTAATATAAAAGGTATTGCAAAATATATTCTAGATTGCAGACTGACAAAACTTTGTGAGACTAATGACAGCATCCTTCAGTTAATTTAGTTGAGAAACTTATTTTACTTGTAATCCTTTGCCTCACTTTTTAAACCATTGTTTAAACTTTCAGACAGTTGATTGACTGTTAATATTGTTCAACAATACATAAACCTCATTACTTTTACAACTAAAAACAAAAGCTTGTTTAAATCCATCGTTAATTGCCATCAAAAAGAGAAGAAAGAGATACCTGATACCTACTTATACAAGAAACCTCTTTAATGAACCTCGGTGTGTGTTGAGGATTCCGGGTGAAGCTCACTTCTACCTTCGGCCTGATCATCACTCACCATCAGGTGAGATATAGGCCAACGGCTTCCCAGTTGTGAATGGAAATAACAAAAAAAAAAAAATATTTATCCAATATTGTATTTTAATCCGATTAAAAATATTTCTAACAAGACTTCAAAATCGTTTAAATTGAATTTGGTTGCACCAAGATTGGGATCAGGGCCCGAGCTACTGGAAAAAAAACAAAAATCTCTTTAAAATATTGGATTCCATTCATCAGAACTCCAATTATATTAATTGCTTCAAAATAAATCAAGTTGCCAATGCTACTTTCTACTCTACTAACTAGTTTAAGACTAAAGTTTATTCCTAGATCTTTGCTGGTGTGCCTGAAAATAGTTATTTCAGTGCTAAAACTAGGTTCAATGGAGTGGCAAATCGATGCGCTAAGCTTACGTTTGTATCTACCTCGTTTATATCGTGACATACGATCCACTCGCTTGGCTACTTACAAACACTTTAAAAGTAGAAAAATATTGTTTGTTGTTATACTCGTAAAAAACTTGGTTGTGCTTGCGGTTTCACTCGGATCGTAGTGGAATTACTTCATGTACCATGTGATAAAAAGTGTTCTTAGTGTAAATGCAGGATAAGAAAATACTGTGTATAGTACACAGTATTTTCTTATCCTGCATTTACAAATATTCCAAATCCGTTTGGCTTTTCCTTCATTATTTTTTTAAACTATCCTTTTCTTTTATAGTGAGATCTCCGTAAAACAATGCATTTATCTATCATGTCACCCAAATGGCAATGGAGAGAGGGCTATGCTTGGAGTTTCCCTACGTGATCGAATCAGAAATGAAGAGATCCGCAAGGTAACCGACATAGCCCGAAGAATTGCCAAACTTAAGTGGCAATGGACAGGGAACATTGCTCGAAAACTAGATGACCGATGGGGCCGAAAGGTTCTAGAGTGGCGACTGCGTGCCGGAAAATGAAGCGTTGGAAGACCTCCCACAAGGTGGACTGATGACCTTGTAAAAGCCGAAGGAATCCGCTGGATGCGGGAAGCACAGAACCGGTTGAAGTGGCAGTGCTTGGGGGAGGCCTATGTCCAGCAGTGAAAATCATTCAGCTGAAATAATCACCCATCATATTCATCATGATTCTCCCGCCCTTATTCCAATTATTTGGTGTCGGTGCCACATCGGTGTTGGATTATTCGGTTCCCTTTCAAAATGGTTGAGCTGGATGGTGCTGGTCCATGCGTCATGTTCGTGAACGGGCCTCGTCAGTTGAGACAGGTCATCTCTTATCTGCCAGGGTTTATTTTTTAATCATCTTTGTTTTTTTTTTACATTATTCTCACAAGCAACAATAATAATGTACCTACCCAGGATTTTGTAATATCGTATTTTATATTATTTTAAAAGAGTGTACTTTGTGTTTCTTGCCCGTTCTTCTCCAGAGAGATCTACGTTTTGGAATGGGCAACTAGATTCAACTTTCTGATACTGACTGACTCTCTGACAATTCAAAAGTGCCTGTAAATGGTTTAATTGAAATAAATGCTTTGAGTTTTTTCCATACTTCTCTATTAGTCATGATTTCAGTAGTTAGTCCCTTTCTAACCATATCATCTTTCACACAGTACCTACATTCATCGTTTCTTTGGTCTTCCCCTTTTATTATCTCCACAATCACACTCAAAACTTCCGTCACGAGATGTTCCTCATTCCTCCGCATCACATGCCCATACCATGACCAACCGATTTCCACACAACATACCATATCTTTTACCTATCATGGTATTGTCCACATAAATATTTACAACTGCAACAAGAAATGTAAGTGATGGTCTTTGCTTTACCAGTTAGGTAATCTATGGCAATGGCGAATTATAAATGTAATTGACTAAAGTCAAGTAAAGTAACAAGTTAAATTCAAAATGGCAATGTGTCCCATTCCAGTCAAAGGTTGGCAAATTAACGTGTGCTCGGGAATTTAAATGGTGGTTTAAGATTAAAGGCACATTCAAAGAAGTGCTTGATTAAGGTAATTCTTTAATGGCGGATTATTGGAACGATTCTGAATTTGTGAACGTTGGAATATTGGACTTATGTGGCGAAAACCGGGTGCGGGATATTTTATAGGATATTTTGAGCTCACTGCTCAGAATAGTTCGACTACCTCGTTATTCTTGTAGCGCTGCTGCTGAGCATAAGGTCCTGGGTTCAATTCCCAAGTTTGGCAAAGTGTTATTGGGTTTTTCAAACAGGAATTTCTCAGTAGCAGCCCGGAGTCTGCAATTGTGCGCGGTTGATGGCAATAGGCTCGCAGTACACGTGGAGCTTAAACATCATGTGAAATGTAGGTGTACTGTAGGTACACCATTGCCTAACCTCTCGGGGATTACAGGCGTGCTGTTATGTTATGGTAAGATCTTTCATAGGATAATATTACATCACAGTTAAAGTATCTTTACTTACTTGGGCATTTAAAAAACGGATTTAGATTTTTTATATTTACTCAAGTAGGTAGTAGGTACTACTCGATAAACCATACAATACGATACTCTTCAGTTTATTGCCAACGTTATGTTATAAACAGAACCGACAATATAGCTATTAATTACCCTAGGTTAAAATCATAGACATATAGAATGGACTGAGCGTTCCGTATTCAATTGTGCAGTGAATACAGACCAAAAAGTACCTACAAGAGAGACAAAGCGAATTCGCGACCTGTAGTTGTCTCTTTAGTAGTACTACAGGTGTTGGCCGCAGAGTCCCTTTGTCTCTTTCTCGAGAGTGGTCACTTTTGTGAGGCTAACGCTCAGTCCAATTCTCTGACTATGTTTAAAATAAAATTCCAAGCGGTTTAATCTCTTGATAGCCGTTCATAAAATCCGACACGTATTGTTAAACCTTTTATCAAAAAAACATCAAACAAAATATCAAAAATAGAATACAAAAAGTTTTTTAGCATTAAGCCGTCCGCATCGCACGTAGGACATACACACGTACCGGTCCGGTCGTTACGGGCCCACGTGTCCAGCCTGCATTGCTGTCACATTACCGCATAACCCCATCCCCGGTTGAACGTGCTTTTATTAAACGTACGTAATTTTTCAGGGCTGGCAACTTTTGACTGGAAGCCGGTCATTTGTGGGTTACACTGTCAATAAATGGGTTAATAGTTATTTGTGCAACAAGAGAGCAAAGTCGTTTTTTTGCTGCGAGTGTTGATTTTGAAACCCGAGTAAGTGAAGGATTCTATAATTAAATCACGAGCGTAGCGAGTGATTCTAGGTTAGAATCCTGAGCGCTGCGAGGGATTCAAAGACACGAGATGCAAATAACTTTGCTCTCGTGTAACACATACAACTTTTCACCTCAGCAGCGAGAACATACAACATGTAAAAAAGAAACCCTGTCCGATCCGTGAGGGTGTTGTTAGGTATCGTACTGTTTGCATATTTATATGGAAATTTTCAGGAAAAAAGAAAAAATAATCCCTTTTTTTTTCAATGGTGAATTTGACCGAATTTTACATTTGGTGCGGGCGGCGGCCGTCGTTTAGCGGGTGTCTAAAAGTTATAAGTTATGAATTTTGCAATTTTTTTATGTATTTGGGGTAATTTTGGAACAAAAAATGTGAATTTTAAATACCAATAACTTTTTACTATTAATAATAATAAAAAAATACTGTTTTTTAATGTTACTGCAGTACCATATGCCCATTTTCCCCAGATTTTCGGATCGGACAAGGTTTTTTTTTACATAAGCTTCATCACCTCGTATTTTGCAGCCACCATCTTGGATTTATATTTTGAGCTCACTATCGACTTGAGCACCCTCGAATACTATGAAAACGACACCCATGTCGAAATATTTGAAAATTTTCGCAGCCGCCATCTTGGATTTATATTTTGACTTCACTATCGGCTAAGCAACCTTGAAAACCATAGAAACTATACCCATGAAGAGAAATTTGAAAAATTTCGCAGCGGCCATCTTGGATTTACATTTTGACTTCACTATCGGCTTTAACAACCTTGAAAACCATAGAAACGATACCCATGAAGAAAAATTTGAAAATTTTCGCAGCCGCCATCTTGGATTTACATTTTGACCTCACGGTCGGCTTTGCCACCCTTCAAAACTATGAAAACGACATCCACTATGAAAAATGTGAAAATTTTCGCAACCTCACCAAATTCACACTTACTATCTGTCTTTCTCTTTGAATTAGAAGAAGACAGTCGCAAGCGCCTTTTCGCGTGACGATATCTGCCACTGCGCACTCTTACCCCAAGCCGCTTAAGACCTTCGTTCCAAAAATTTAATAAAACAGTATTTAAATAAAACCTTATCAGATGATTTGCAATTTTAATGTCTTAAGTATATCCGAACGTTTTATTGTTTGTTTCTTTTTTGGGCCTAGTAGGTAGATATGGAATTTTGAAATCGAACTTCGAATCGATTTGTTTCTATCTCTCGCTTTTTTCGTATTGAAGTGAAAATGACAAAACTAATTGAAGTTATCTTCAGAATTTTGTGAGTAGACCCAACACTGCTAATGGCATTTTAAAAAAAAAAAGTTACTTTGTCTCACGCTCGCAGCAAAATCGAATTTTGCTCACTGTTTTTTGACAGCAAAACCTGCTTGTTGAGGTGAAATAATAGATTTTACAACTAGTGCACAAAACGAACCATTTTTATCCGAGACTTCTGATAGTAATGTCGAGGATAAAATGGTTTTGTGCACGACTTATAAACTCTGCTTTTCACTTCGATTGCGAAGAAATAAAACAGTAGTATACCATAACATTTCTTTAATTAAAATTCAAAGTAAAATTAAACGACGTTGATATTAGGCTTGGGCTGCAGACCTATACAGCCTACTATTAAATTAATTTTGTAATAATAATTTTCTTAAATTGATTAAATAACCTACCGTACTTGAATTTAAATTTTAATATCTTTTATGCCTTAAAAAACACATTAGGCAAATAAATTAAAGTAAATATTATAAATCTAGTGCACAAAATTCGATTTTGTGCAGCCTATATCCTGCACAAATAAGCACTTTCAGCGCATGAGAAGTGAAAAATATATTACTTTTCTTTTCTGGGTTTGTCGTTGTTGAGCAAAAAAATATGATGGATGCGAATTTAAGTATCGACGTGACCTTTGATTAAATATTGATTTATCTTTGGAACAGTTTGTGGGCACACAACTACGCAAATCCATCGTTCTGCTGACGAAACCTAGTCTGCTACAAATCGAATTTAGTTTATGTAAATTTCACTAGTAATTTGAAGTGGTGCTTTAGTAAGAAACGTGAGATATTCGGCACTTGGTCTGTTAACATAGACACTGTGTTACCTAAAACACAGGTGTATTCGCTCAAAACGACTACTTAAATGCAGATGACATGGGATTACATGCTTGAATCTAAGGATTTTCTGCAAAAAAAAAAACAATCCGTCCAAACGCGATAGTGCAACGGATACAATGAAAAGTTTAACCGTGAAATGGTTTTTGATTCCGTCCTTGTCATTTTACTTTCATTCAAATGAAAACGGAAAAGCAATAAATATGATTCCATTTTCCCCTTTTAAAATACCTACCCTATTCAAGGGTATTGGTCGACACACCAATAGCCAGGTCAACTAATAGAAGATAGCGGGGGAGACCAGGATGAGACGGACGGACTCGTAGTCACACCAGTATGTCATACCAGTGTGACTAACAGGATTTTTTTCCCGTTAGTCACATTTCTAATATTTCTACACTGTGAGCGGACTCGTACCCACTCTCGATGAGACTCGCACTGACCAAGGAAGCATGGCACAAAAGGGAGAAGGCCTAATACTCAACAGAGGGAGAAACAAGACTGTTTGCTAGTGATGATGATTGATAAGTTAAAAAGTGTTTGTCCCAATAAACAAAAATGTGCATTCTAAGTTTTGTTTATTTTATTTTTGTCTTATTTTGTTATTTCTTTTTATGCTTCACCGGTTGACGTCATCACGTCAATTTAATTTAATTATTTTATATCGGATAATTAAAATCCAATGCCGGTTGTCACTGAAAACCAGCGCTGGGGCTGTCTCGCATAGCTGAGCGATGGTCGTTTTGCGTGGATGTGACGCATATTTTCCTCCAAATTGTTATTTTAGTGTTTTTTTGCTTGTATCATGTGTACCGCAAATAAACGTATTGTCTTTTTCCTTTTTTCTTTTACATTTAAGTAGTGATCTAAAAAAAAACAAACCCTAATAAAAATCTCCTCTACATTAGCATAAATTGTCTCTTTATACCGGTCGCAAAGCTATTAGGTGTTAATACTTTATAGAAACAAGGTCTCGCGTGTGAGAAGTTAAACCCATTAGATAATAGAGTACCTGCTAGCAAAGAGCACACTTTTGTGCCTTTCATACGGGCCGACAGTTACTACTGGTTTGCGATATTGCGTTCCTGGCTTTTTTTTTTTGGTATGGAAAAAGTGCGGTGTGAACAAAAGTGAAATATGTGGAAAAGTTTCGATGAAACCGCTTGGCATTTTTCATCGAAAAAGCAGCAAGAAAAATGGAACACCGAAAATTAAATGTTAAAATTTGATTTCTATTATTTCTTAAAATGGAATTGGCGTTTCAAAAGCGTATAGTTGGATTACCAATCACTTAGAACAGTATAAAATTTGATTTATCGATTACAATATTTCAAAGTTAGCCACAATTCGGCGCACTAAACACGCCAATGCATTAGAATTTATTCATGTTATGGTATTGAAACCGGAATGGATCAGTTTCTTTTTTTTGTAACAATATTTTGATTTAAAAGTGGTTCCAAGGAGTTTCTTGCCCATTCTTCTCCATAGGAACCTACTATGCTTTTGAATGGGTAACTTGTTCCATTTCTCTGAGTTATCTGACTGACCGATTTCACGATAATATCAGAAACGTGCAACAAAAGTGCTTTGTAAATGGTTTAATTTAAATAAATGCTTTAATTTTATCGGAATTCACTAATAACTACGATACTTTAGCTTTAAATTAAAAGTAGTGTTGCTATTATATGAAGTTACCTACAGAAAGCTAACTGCAAATAATTGCGGGCGGCAAACCTTCCCGTTGGTCAATTTGCACCTACCTTAGCCATAAACCTCTACCGTTTAAGGGGACACGGACTTGGGTACCTACTGGAACCTACCTATGTCCAGCAGCCTGAAATAGACAGTGTTAATTGGTCTGTGGGACACGGCTCGGAACTGTTACCGCTTCTATTATCGAATTATTCCGAGTTCCAATTATTCTCCTCGGGTAGCTGTGTAAATATTAGTTGAAATACGAAATTACATTTGTGTCTTAGAATCTAATTTTGTTAGATCCAGAAATAAAATTTTACTGATAGATCGACGAGTCTCCTTTGTAATAAATTAAGATGAGATGATTTCAAAATGAGTTTTAAACACTTACTGCCTCGTTGGTCTAGTGGTCGCAAGCGCTACTGCTGAGCATGAGGTCCTGGGTTCGATTCCCAAGTCGGGCAAAGTATTATTGGGTTTTTTCAACAGGAATTTCTCAGTAGTATCCCGGAGTACGCTTAGATGGTTTAGTTAGGTTGAGAGGATGAGAGAAAGGTGACTAACAAAATGTACTTACATGGCAGGTGTGAGACAAAATGTTGGAGACGTGACGTAAAAGTACATAATTATAGTACTATAATTGCTAAATCATTACCACTATGGTCACTAGTGACCATAGTGGTAATGATTTCAAAAAGGTCAAGTGCGTTGTTCTCTCAACCGGCGTGCACCTTTGTCGAGACTGCAGCCCCTGGTCACACCAACCCCAGATGCAGTGTGACACGGATATCGACGCGAAAACATACACATATTCATCTATTTAATTTATTTTTTATTTTTATTCAGTATTTATTTCTGTATCTTTCCGTAACATCACTGCGGGTCTTATCAGATTACCAGTGCTGCGACTTTTGTTATTAAATGTCGCAGCATCATGCTGAGACTCTCTGCTTTATTTTAATTTTACTTTTTTTTAAATGTTTTATGTGTGTTTAATTTAATTGAGATCTCGTTTGCTTGTCCCAATAAATACTCTTTCTTTTTTTCAAAACTTTTACGATGGATTCAGTACCTACATGATTCTGAACCCCCTGCGTTGAAATTTTTCGTCGGTTATTTTTTTTAATTTCTGCTGTTCCATACATTTTGACCGCGTAGGTTCACTTTTCTATGAAACAGAAGTTTTTTTTTAATTTAGGTGGATCACGGTTCACGGGTTCAGAATCATGTACTGAATCCATGGTATCAGTTTTCGGGTCGATGTCCCTTCCATCGTGTATATGAACACAAACGAGGCAAAAGGAGTATGTAAGGTTTAATTGTTGCAGGTGGCGTTCTGTAATTTCTGCCTACCCCCAAAGGAAGAAGATGAAGGCGTCAGTTTATGTATGTATAATTATAATGAAAAATGTCTTCATACTACGTTTTCTGACTATTATAATGCTTCGAGAAATCGTGGTAGGGATATCTCTCTATCAAAGACAGAGAACAAACTTAGGTTCATCGACAAACTTATCTAGTTTGTTTAGGAATTGTTGACCTCAATGTCGAATGTAGGTGTTTTCCTTTAATAGCTTACATAAACAACAGTTTTTTTCTACTCTAGCAACCTATTTGAAGTTGAAGGAATCTTTTGTTTCTTCTCCTGAAATTGTAATTGTGTTTAAGCACTGGAATAACAGTATGTATTGGACAATGTTTTGCTTTTAGGGACTAGTTTTTTTTTACGTCACCAACGGCAATAGGTATAATAATACCAAGCTACTACTGTCCCACTTCAGGGCAAAGGTCTCTTCTCATATAGAGAATGCAGCACGAGCATTGATCACCATGCTTGCTCAAGACGGGTTGGCGATTTTAAACTTAATATTAATTAGGAGCTTACGCCAGCGGGTTCGCCCGGGTGATATCTTTATAAATTATAACCTCTGTGACTCAGTGATAATAGAGCATTCTATTGGTGAAAGAATGTTTTAAAGCGATCCAGTAGTTTTTGAGTTTATTCATTAAAAACAAACATACAAAAAATGTTATATTTTTTATTTATAATATTAGTTTAGATAAGTCCTGGATTCCTCACTATGTTTTCCTTCACCGATGTCAGTAATGTCCAAGAAAAACTTAGAAAGTACACATGAGTTGAAAAAATCACATAAGTACTTGCCCGGATTTGAACTCCCAACCTCGTGCATGAGAGGCGAGGCTTTAACCACTGTGCCATCACGTCGTTTTTCTAGCGGATAATGTTTTGGTTAGGTACATCATTTTTCTGTATCACGAAGTCATTTAGACACAAAGACGGCATAGCTTTGTTTTTGTACCTAGCATACGTAATTTAATTAGGCTACCTGGTAAAACGAGAGACAAAGAAGGAAAAAAAAGAAGGAATTTAAAGGAAGCAAAAGAGAGTTAAAAAAAAACGCGTTACGCTCCGGGAGTCCGCCCGAGAAGTGAAAACTTGAATATTAACGTTGTGCATTTTTGATATTTAGGAATGGTTAGGTAATAATTTTGCACCGGTCTACTCTCCCTCCGTCTTACGAATTTTCGATCAGGTCACGTGTCCTGACGCGAGTTTATCATTTTTTACCCATCACAAAAAAGTGCACAACGCCGCAAAAGAAATTTCACTTCAAAAAATCACTGTTCGCATGTAATGAATAAAAATACTGTCTAGGACCGTATTATCTGTTTTCCTTTTAGGGCCGGATCACATGATCCACAACCACACCACAACGACTCCACGTGGGTGGGCGCTAATTTGTATGAAAATGAATATTCTATTCACAAGGACCACATTGGTCGCCAAAATCAACTGTGTTTGCGATACCAACCACATCAAGGTGACGTCACAGCCACAGCGCAACCACAACGTTTCGTTGCTGCAGCGACACTGTCACCACAGCCGGAGTCGATCTATCTGCAAACACTAGCCTCAATATAACCACATTTTTTTAGATAATTAGGTCAATGAGGTCCTATTTTTCCTACCTACCTATAAGATATATAGGTTTAAATCATTTATTCTCATAAAAGACAAAAAAAAGCCACTTACATGAGAACAGACAAGAAACATTAAGTAAACTTATTTTAGGTAACCGTCACCAAAGTATATGTATAGAAGAAAAAAAAAATTGTAAATAAAAATTATTATACATTAGTTAGTATTAATTAGTATTATATAAAATTATTCTTTACTCATTCTCATTCCAAAGTTTCAATTCTCAACCACTAAAGTACTTACATTATTTTGAGGACGCTAGTTATGGCAGTTTTCAAATATGTGTTTGGATAGCCGAGACTTAAAACTGCTGAGAAAGCTAACACTTTTTATATTTGTGGGTAGATTATCAAACAGTTGTGCTCCTTCATATGTAATATTCTTTCCAGCGTAATTAGTGCGAATTCTTGGTAAAACAAGTAGACTTGGTCGACGAAGACTGCGTTTAGTAATTTGAGATTTTTTAGTAAATGATATATCAGTGTGGATGGTTTTGTCTATAATTTTTCTAATCAGAACACAAGTATTATATGCGTAGAGTTGTTTGATATTCATAAGTTTTGTTTCTTGAAAAACTTTACAAGTTGGTGTTAGGTATGGATGGCGAAACAATATCTTTATGATCTTATTTTGTACTCTTTGTAATTCTTGCAACTTCTTTTTTCCGGATATAGATAGTCTTTTCTTCATTAAGTTCCTTGTTGGACTGCCTTGTTGGTCCAGTGGTCCCAAGCGCTACTGCTGCGTAGAGGTCTAGGATTCCCGGAGTCTTGATTTGTGCCCAGTTGATGGTAATAGATTCACCCCCTATTACATGGGACTTACGAGCGTACATTTTGAATGTGGGCAATTTGGCAAAATTAGTGTTTGGAAATATGAAATAAGTATGGCTAACGTAAAAAAAAGTATTTGGAAACTATCCAAGTGCCTTTATTACACCCAAAACGGTTACAACATCAAATTCAGTGTTATAATTGCAATTCATTATTAATATTCTAGTTCATTAGTTAGCGATATTTCATATTTTTATACAGTAATACTGCCAAATTAACCAAAACAGATAAATATTTCTCAGCTATTTGTGACGTTGCCAACTTTGGCGAAATTTGGGTTTACTATAGGTACAACTCTGCCTAACTCTTTAGGTATGCAGGGGTGATAATATGTTATATATTCTTTGTTTCACCAGTAAATCTTTGTGTAAAGGAGTATATATTAGTCCCGTTTCCTTGTAAGCCTGCTGCGATATAGGACATGTTTATATACCTAGGCTAAGCTGCGAATAAACTTGTGTAGGAGTTAGTTAAGCTTTTTAATACAGAACAGGGCTAATATGTTTCAGTTTATAACCTACGCTATTGTTGGGGTTCCGTAGTCAACAAGGAACCCTTATAGTTTCGCCATGTCCGTCTGTCTGTCTGTCCGCAGTTTAGCTCAAAAACGATTGGTACTAGAAAGTTGTAATTTGGCATGAGTATAGATGTTAATAACCCCGAAAAGTGGTAAAATAAAATTTTGGAACCTCCCCTACATGTAAAGTGGGAATGATATTTTTTTTTTCGTCCTTCCTTTAGTGTGGGATATCGTTGGATAGGTCTTTCAAAAATATTAGGGGTTTGGGAGACTGTTTTTTGATTAAGCAAACCGTTCGTGACTTATCAAGCTTTAAAGTACCAATTTTCGTTAGAGTCAAGTGTCCCCTCTACCAACTAAACCGGTGTAGTTAGAAATTCAAATGTCATGACAGTAGTACTTATATATAACGAAGTTAAAAGGAAAACTGTCACAGCTATATAAGCTTTAGAGATTAACGAGTAATAATCGACCAACTTAAATTTGCAGTTTGAAAAACATGTTCTCCCATACATTCCGCATGGGAGAACATGTTTTTCAACTACAATATTAAGTTTGTTCTTGGGATAAATTCATCCCAACTACGGAACCCTTCATTGTGCGTGCTCCGACACGAACTTGGCCGGTTTCTTTGTGTTCTTGTTTTGTTATAGAAGGTTTTCTTTATAAATTTTGTAACATTTTTCAAAAACAAATCTATATCTGGGGCATTATTACTCTTGTAGCTAAGGGCACATACAGATAGTACACTCAGCATTTTAGGTATTAACCTACAAGTATGCGGTGGTCTCGACTAGTTGGGCCAATTCTGTGAGTGTAAACTGTGCGTTTGCACTGGCGAAACATTCACAACCAAACATGTTGAAATCTCTAGTTCCTGTCAAACATTGTATGGAACATTGACATAAAATAGAGATTTCAACATGTTTTGTTGTAACGTAGTCAAAAGAACTTAGAGTTACGCGATTGAAAGAGAGGCAACTTCTAGGTAAGTAGGTAATTAGCGCTGTGCGATCTGAATTGCACTTTAGTGTGTCGTAGCATGAGTCGCTTTTTATTTAAATGATTTTGCGGAGTGAACCATCTACATATATTAATCTGTGAGGTGTGGGTAAGGGTTTGGTTAAGTAAAAGTGTATTTATTCATTGCTTCAAAATTCTTTAATGTATAGGTAATGTTTATTCAAAAACTCCAATCCTTTCTAAACATACTGACACGGACAAGTTCCGGAGTTATTTAGAAAGTACCTTCACATCAGGATGAACACAGAGATTTTACAAAATAAATGCCTAATATTTTTAAATCAATGAATTCTTCTTATCAAATACATTAAAAATCTCCTTAACGCCCGTTACTACGTTTATTTTGTTTAAATATGAGTCGAATAATCAACTTTACATGAATTTTATGGATATGGCTCATATTATGAAGTAGTGGAAGCTTTTGAAATTTCTCCCTAATACAAATCTTCTATCTGGTCAAACTCCCTCAGCTTAATAAGGATTGAGCATTATTATAGTATCATAAGTCATAAACCAGGCGGGGATGACCATGAGACAGTAAATGAATATACCGGCAATACTAATGCAGTGAAGTCATCAAATACTAAAACCAAACTTCGAAATAAAAAAAAAACAAAGAAGACAAACAACCTTTGGAGTTGTGTCTGGTTTATATGATTGCAGTGACTGGACCCAGTGACTCGTAATTTTAGACCCAGTCAGTGGGTTTATGTAGACGAGATCGGCAGTAAGCCCTTAAGTCAGGCGGGGGAAGCTCCTGGGCTCGAATATATACTGATAGGCTAGTCAACTAGACTATCTACGAGTAGTTTGAAACTGGTGTCTACACGAACCACAACAGTCTAGCGCTGACTTGCAACTGAATGAAGTCAGCGCTAGACTGACTTATTGTACTGTCACATTCCGAACAACGACGGTCAGTCACTACTGGTCCCCATACATTTTCATTTCTGCGCAACGGCACCGCTGCGCAGCATTGTCGCCCTGCCGCTAAGGCAGACCAGTAGTGCGGCGTTCAGCACAGTAATCACACGTGAATGTTGACACTGTTGAGGAAACTGCAATGCTGCATGCGTGCAGCGTTGTTCGGAATCATAGTTAAACCTACCTTTATGATGAACCGACTATGCATTTTGCTAATCAGCCGACTAGCTGTATTGAATAATTAATATTTTTTGTTTGTAGACTGGGAACGTGATTATTAGTTTGTAAAAAGAAAAAGAAAGAAAATACATTTATTTGGCACAGACTAAATGGCACACAAGTAGAAAGAGAAAAAAAAAATAAGATAAAAGGAAAGAATACAAAATAAAAAGTGTAAAACTGCGTTGCATGATACCAGCAGGAATGTGTGCCTCGCGGCTACGCCAAATAGGCCCAGTTTAGCATATATGCCAGACAACTACGAAGTTTAATAAATTTCGCATTAACGTCTCCACACTATCTTTTTTTGTTTTTATTACGGACGCTTTTATTGTTTTAGAATGTTCTCACGTCACCAATATTTTGTATAACTATTTTGATTTAAGAGGGTGTCCATGGAGTTTCTTGCCCGTTCTTCTCCATAGGAACCTACTACGCTTTGGAATGGGCAACTAGCTTAATCGTTCTGACTGACCGACCCCTTGACAATTATTAAAAAGTGTCTGTAATTGGTTTATTTGAAAAAAATGCTTTGATTTTAAGTTTGAGTCTATATATCAATCTTCACGAAATAAACATTATAAATCTCTATTTCGGGATTTATGCTTGTTGTGGTTATTTAACAAAGTGTCTATTATTCATCGGAATATGAGCCACAAATCCGATGAAACGGATAAATACCTGCGAATACCCGCTACATTCCATACGAGCCTGCCCGTAAATGCTTCATCAATTATTCGCCTTGGCCTTTGTCTGAATAATGTATGAATATCGCACCTCGTTCTAACATAGTTTTAGGTTTTGGGTAGAACACGTGAGACGTTTGCTCATACGTGGATTTAGACTACAGAGTTATGATGTTATAATTGGGATATATTTGAAAGTTATGGTTACAACGGCTTCTACAACAGATACACTAACACTATACTAACGCAATACTCCACACAAACACACACCCTCCCACACACACACACACACATACCCTCACTTACACACACCCACCCTCATTCACTCAAATCACCTTGTTTTTGATTATGAACTCGTATTGTATAGTTTACACTTATTGTTTTTGAAAGAGCGGAGTCTCCTAATACAGACATCTTTTGCTTAAAAGGAGGCTCCAATCTCAAATTTGTTGTACGTTTAAGGTTATCAAATAAACATTTTTTTTATTTTTTTTTGTTAGTAATGCAAAATCAAAATTACAATAGCCTTCGCGAGTGATGAGCAGTCTCGCAATCACCATGCTTCGTATATAGTTCATATTCATATTTAAATTCGAGCCGATTATACGCTGCAACCGTTTAGACTGGAAGTAAGCCGACCCCTAACATAGCCGGAACAACGCTAGGCAGATTTGTAACAATCACCAACACAAAATACAATTCTGTTTATTACACAAAATAGCTTCTTACACCAAAGCGTTTGATCTGAGTATCTGCAACATTCCACACATAATTGACGAGACCTTCCTTGACTTTGGCATACATAATGTATAAAGTACAGACACCACGGGATAATCCTTACTATAATATTATAATTATGCGCTCCCCCAGGAAATCAGGAGGGCAACCAATCGATTATCCTTTAAAGTTAAAGTTCGCGAGCACATTCGTAAGAAGCTGGCAGTATCATCACAATGTTAATGTTTTTCCATTGTTTGTTTTATTTGTTTTAGTATATTTGTGTATTTATTTATGCTTATATTTATAAATAATTAGGTATGTATATTATAATTATAGTTTGTCATATGTGTATATTTATTACTTTAAAAATATTCCTCAATTTCTTGTAATTGCACCTACCACTGTTTGTCTCTGCATCACCCAAAGGTTGACTGGTAGAAAATGCCTGTGGCAGTAAGTCCACCTCTGTACATTTCTGTGCTTGAAGTATTAAATAAATAAATAATTAAATATAAATGCGAAAGTGAGTTTGTTTATTTTTTTTGTTACGCTTTCACGCTTTCATTTATTTCTTTTTCGTGTGGTTAGTGACTACCCTGGTGTCAGAGTTTTAAAGCCACCCGTGGGCCTATGACTTGGCTTCACATGCCTTAGAGATATATCTCTCAAGCATGGCGGTTTCAGCGAGTGAAGGGGTCCGATGGGACCATTGCCTGCCGGGGTTGCGGGAAAGTCCGTAAGAGAAACCGTGGCCCCCTGGCATTGCACAGGCAACAGAAGGAACACGGGTGGGTTTTAGTCAGTAAGAGTCTGACACGCCCTCCCGCTCCACCCAGAGCGGGAGAAGTCATTTGATGATTTCCCACAAAAAAAAAACACATGGCGGTTTCCTCACGGTGTTTTCCTTCACCGTTTTTGAAGCAAGTGATAATAATTGTACAATACACACATGAATCCGAAAAATCAGAGGTCTTGGATTCGAACTCGAGACCTACGACTTGGGAAGTCTGATGATCAAACTACTAGGCTATCACTGCTTTCATGTTAAAACGGCTGAACGGATTTGGATGAAATTTAGTACATCGGTAGACCTTTTTATCCCAATATTCCCACAGGATCGAGACTTATGCGGGTGAAACCTCGGGGCGCAGCTAGTATCATATAAAAAAGAAGTTACCATCAGGGAATGATTTGTCTTGACACGCCGTATTGAGTATTTTATCCCCACTAATTGGAAATGGACTGATGAACAAATACAAATAATTTATTGGAACAAAAACATTTAACAATTTTTGTATACGTTAATACTGCGTTAGTTTAGTAACTGTGTCGCAGTTATTAGCGCCCACCCCAGAGCGAAAGACCAACTGAGTTCCTTAACAACAATTTTGGTTATACTTATAGGTAAGAACTAGACATAACATTGATAATAATAAAACTAGAACTAGACATTTAATAATAATAGTTGTAGCAGTATAAGTGGGTGTGTGTGTGTGTGTGTGAGTGAGTGTGTGTATGAGGGTGTTGAGGTGCGAGCGTCTGTGTGTTGTATGTGAAAGCGGAGGATGTGATATGTATGAATATAATTAAGTTTGTATGAGGCTCTCTGTTTCCTCATAAGTCAGGCTTTGGATCCATTTTTCAATTTTCAATTTTCTCTCTCGTAGTGATATAGGATAGATATTTAATTTCTCATTAATTTTGTTGTAGATAACAGGACTCAAAAAGTTATAGTGTCTTCTCGCAATTGCTAGGTTTACGCTCTCAGTCTGACATATTCTGTTAACTCTACGTCTTTGAGTATTGAGATTAGGGATTATTTTATAAATAAATCGATAATTTCTCTGGTTATCGGGAAATAATGAATGCCTTATAAACATTTTTTTTAAGATATCTTGCTCATATTGTTCAGAAGTCTAGGCAGAAGTTTGAAGACACCACTGATTCGGTTCCATTCAAATCTTAAAGTTTTTTCTAAAGTTTTGGAGTCGCCATTCAATGCGCATGAAACCAGAGTTCACTCATTGTCAGACATTTTTACTAACTTGTTGATATATTATGGAAATAGAAAGTCCAAGTATATTTTCAAATACAGCAAAGGAACTAGAAAAACTTTACCAGATCATAACTATTTCGATGAATAATAAATTAAACATAAAACGTGCTCAGAATCTAGATTAGATAGTAGTACAGCAGTACCTATTTCAGCTACCCGAGATAATAAAAACAACACTGAACACCTAAACATTTCGCCTAACACGAACAGAATCACGTTTATAATCCCAAATTATATCGTAGCCTCTCTTTAGAAGTCACAGGTGTCCGTTTGGCGGCTATAACAGTTTTGTTCAAAACCTTTCCGATAAAAAAGGCTTTTGCTCCTGAAAAAGGTTCCTAAAGTTTTTATAGAAGATGCTAAAAACGGTCAATGGGTATTGACAATACAAGTTATTGCGTAGGATAAGCTTTTTAGTTTTTTTTTTTCTGAAAAGGTAGCTGCTCTTTAAACATCCTAGGTTTTATGTCTTATTTTTTAATACAGAGTCCATTCAAAAATGGTATTGCTTGTCCACTGAAATAACGCGCCCACTACCGCATTAACGTACATGGTAATGTGGTAATGGGGCGCATCGTTTCAGAGTGGACAAGCCCTATAACAATATGGAGTATGGGGCAAAATGTTAGTATCCGTCTAGAAATATTTTGATGAATTGGATTTTGATGAAGTATAAGGAACTTTTGGCGCGTGACTGAAATAGGAACTAGCATTTAGTGTTTTTAATATAATTCTACAAATTTTTACCAAACTTGCTTCCCTGACCGTTTCATTCACAATAAAAAGTTGTATATTTTACTCAAAGTAGCTAATTATCAATCATATATCAATTATGTTGTTGTAGCGGTTACACCGCCACATACTAACTACGCATCAAAGACGTCACACAAATCCTGCATCGCGCAATTAGAGTTTACCGCGCGAACGACATATTATAAGACTATCCGACATCAACAGTCGGGCAGTCGGCCCGCCTGACACAACACCCGTCTGGTTGGAGGATCCTCCCTTTTCTATAGTGGATGAGTGAACTTTACACCCTGTTCCTCATGCCCCTAAATTGTAAACAGATTTAGAATAGTTAATTAATATCACTGTCGTCATAATCATCCATTGTTTCTTTGACATCATCATCTTGTCTTCGATCGTTTCTACAAGAGGCACGTTTAACATTTCCAGCACCTTCTTAGGAAATGGTTTTTTTGTTGTTGTTATTATAGCTCCTCCTCTTAGATGCAATAATTGGATCAAAAGCTATTAGCATCAAGTGCACAATGTCTGTATTGCATGACATTTTTCTAGCATGGAAAAACCGTAAACTTCCTGTGAAAAAAAGGGTCTAGTGTCACTATGAGTTGGTTTGAATTCCTAGAATTCACAATACTAACAGTTCACAAACGCACAAGTGTAAATACCTAGGAATGAAAGCCGAACTAAGCGGAACTTTTTTTGAAAGTCTAAGGAAACTTTTCACTTTTTATGAAAATAAAATGGGAATGAAATCGACATTTATTATTAACTAGGGTAAAAAATATGAAATTATCATTTTGTTATATAATAAACATACCTATGGGTTCTACGTCCATAATACATTTTGAGATTTTGCATGAGGTGAACGAAAATGACACGTGTTTCGAATGCAACTAGCCGTACACTGCACAACGCTTATCTTTCGGAGCCTCGGGCGCCTTTGTTATAAACATAAAAAAGGATATGTATGGCCAGCACGATGGAACAACTATCTGACTCGAAGAATACAGCAAATTTTATACCCAATATAAAGTAGAAAAAACGATTAATTACCGCATAAAGTGGTAATTTTGCCGTATGTGCGCTATAAGATCTTTTTACTAGCTATATGAAAATGCTTATGGCTTCGCCCGCGTGGAGGTTGGAATTGTCCCACGGGAACGTACTGCTGAGATATAAAACTCTCTCTTCTCTGTCCTCCTCCAGGTCGTGATCTACCCATGTGCCAAACTTCATCCATATCTTTCAGCCGTTATACCGTGAAATTGTTACAAACAAACAAAGTAACTGTCACATTTATAATATTAGTTAGGATTAAGTAAGGATTAACAATGACATTTCCCTTTAAAAAAAAACATATTACACTATTACAAGATTTCCTAGGCAGAGTATAATAACCCTGTTAATTAAAGAACATTTTTAAGCCAAGCCTACTTTTCTATCCCCAGAATTCTTATAACGCGCCGTAATTCTCTATTTCCACATTTTAATAAGATATTTTGTTAAGAAGGATTATCAGAGCCGAGCCGGAATGAAGAGAAAATTCATTTAATGTGAGTAATACTACAAAAGTGGGATTGAAGTCACTATAAGGAATCATTTAGAATAATCCGTACTATTTCTAATGATATTACTGGTTGACGTAAGCTGATTAAAAAACAGTAGCTCTTATTTATGATTACATGACAATAATTACTGCATCAGTGATAGGGGAACGATAAATTTTTCTTCATATAATTTAGCTTTGCGTCACTTCTCGAACCACATAAAAAAAAAAAATATGTAGACCGAATTTTGCCGTGGCAACCAATCTAGCCATCGACACGGAAGATATTATAGTGCAGTAGTGTGTGCGGAGATACAGGTGCAGTCCCTCTTCGACGGCAAACCTCCACGACCGGAGAGAGAACAGGTGCGACGTTTTTAACGTGCTTTCCGAGGCACTAGGGTATAGCATTATCAACTTCCAAACTCTGGGCTGTAACAGAAAAAAACCTATTGGTAAAACCTTGGATCCAACCCCACGATCAACAATCGTGCTTGCGACCACGAGACAAACGGAGCAATTAAGATCCAAATGGTGCACATAACAGTGTAGAAAGTTAATACAATTAGATAATTACTTCAGCAAGACACATCAAACAATTGTATAAAACACGAGCATATCTCACGCTATATCCTCATCACAACAGCTGAAATAAAATTAAGTTTTATGATAAAGTTTTCGTACAAATATTGTACACAAAACTACATAAGCAAAATGATGTTAATGCAACAGGCGAAACCCATTTCCAGATAAAGCCTGAAAAAAGGCCTGGATGGGACTTACTACGTACCAAGACCTCTCCGTGCCTCGGAAAGCACGTTAAGCCGTTGGTACCGGCTGTCATTCATGGATCTTTGGCAGTCGTTACGGGTCGTCAGAAACTCGAAAGTCGGACCACCAGTCTTACCAAGGGGTATCGTATTACCCAGACACTGGGTTGTAGAGGTCAGATAGGTAGTCTCCGTGTAAGTACTGGTATTCAGCTGCATCTGGTTAGACTGAAAGCCGAACCCAACATTGTTGGGAAAAGCCTAGGCAGATGAGAGGCTGAATTTAGCCTAAATACAAGTTAAATATTGCATTTAAAACTTAGCTTATTATCTGATTAAAAAAACATCTGGTGTCCAGTGTTTACTTGCTGTTATCTGTTGCTGATGCCATTAATTTGCTCATTTTACTGTGAGTGAGCATGAATTTGCCATGTTTTAGGATTAGTGATGAATAAATGTAAGTGTCAAAGGGTGCCAAACGGAACCCTGTTACTAAGCCCCCGCTGTTCGTCCGTCCGTCTGTCTGTCAGCGGCATGTATCTCATGAACCGTAATAGGCAGACAATTGAAATTTTCACAGATTGTGTATTTATTGCCGCTATAACAACAAATGATGAAAATGAAATTAAAAATTAAAAGTGGACCCCTTTTAATTTTTAATTTATTTTTTAATATATATTATATGTTTTTTATTTATTCAAGTAAAAAATGTAGTGATAAAAATTGTACGGTTGAGAATGCGAGAAAGCTTAACTTGGCTAATTTTCAAGTCATTTGTAAACCTACTCCATATCATTTATTTTTTAAGTTTATTTTACTATTGAACGTATACTGTGGTGTTCTCGCTCTTCTCGTTTTGCACGAGAGGGCCACATTGCCCCGTTTAGGACTTACTAATATTATATCTTAACACCTGAAATAAAAAAAACAGCTGTTCCCTACATTTTTTATTTTTTATTTTACTAAAAAAGTACAACAAATAGCTACAATATACAGTATAGAAAAAGAAATACACATAACATTTGAACAATATTGTAGCCCACAACGCTGTTCTCAGATCAACTGTGGAATATAATATACAATTAATTAAACGCTAGGGTAATAAAACATAATAATATTAAAAACTAAACTAACTTAACTATCATGTTTATCCATATTTTTCACATAAATCAAGAGAGCGCCTTAAGTATAAGGACCTTTGAACTTACTGGGAGAACATGCAAAAATGACAACATTTATTTTCGCATAGGTCAAAATGTACCGAACAGCAGATTCTTTTTCGCGATTTCAAATTTGTTCCCATAGTAAAATTTGTTCATAATGATGAGTGAAGTCACGTGTTTAAGTATCGGTCACTAATTACCAGTCACCCTACATAGATCATAATGTAGGTACTTATTACACAACTTAGAAGATGATGGTCCTTTGGTCATATTTTCTTTTAAAAGAGTGGATGTGCCTTGCTAGGAGTATTCCAGTATGTTTGTACCTCTTTTGTTACTGGCAAGAGGTAACTTATTCATGGTGAGCTAACATTGTTAATGCAAACTAAACTGCATATTGACATGCAATATTCTCCTTGAATATTCATGTGGGCTCTTTGTTGGTAAATGTATTGTAATCTTGACTATAAGCCTTATGTGATAATTTGTTATGGAAACTTCATCTCAATCTGACTATATTAATGAGGAGATCACTTCATAAAAATAAATTATGGCATTAAGATCCACGTGCACTAACCAAGAAAAGTTTTTAAGAATAATGACGAGTAGCGTAGCATAGTGAAATATGTGCTACGATCACGTAGCTACATACGAATGTGATGTCATCTTATGAGCTACGCCGTAGCACCGTAGCAAAATATTCCTTTGCGCACAATGTTTTCGTAGTTACCCTACAACTTCGAAATTAGTTTGTGTCGAACATCTGATTGTCGGGCACTCGTTCGGGTCAGTTCGGTCCCAAGCTAATTAGCGGTGAACAAACATCATTAGCGTTGCACTATACTGCAGCATGCACGCTAAACTCTATCCCCTAGTGTTGTAAACTGGTGTTTGGGAATACCTAATGTAACGCTCTATTTAGTGTTAAATTAGGATAGGAGAGGAATTTGGAATTAAAACAAAGGTAATGTTTGGAATTGTTTATTGCTTGTTTAGAACAAATTAAACTGTGTGCAAGTATTTGTCCACTTACAAATGTTTTAGAACGCCTGGCGTGGAAGTGGCGAAGTTTTGGGCCAACATTTAATCCACTGCCGTGCCATCAACGTGACAAAGAAGAAGATATCATGACATGAGCTAAATATCTCATCTCATGAGATAAACAGCATTGAATTTCTTTAAGGAGGAAGGAATCTCAATGCTATTTGCTTATCACGAAATGATCCAATGATATTTACTTCTCTAAAGACCTTTTAGGGAAGCGCAGAGCCAATCATTGGGGAAAACGTATCTTCAACAGTGGACAGTCCTCGGTTAGATGAAATGCAGGCATTTTACTTCTTACATTAAAAAAAACTTTCATTTCCAAGCTTCGAATTCCCATAGCTTGTTATTAAGTAGGTATAACAAATTACATACTTATATACTTAGTTAGAACAATTAAACACACACGTACAATAATAAAAACATCACAACCACAAAAAGATTTACCAAGCCCTATTTCTCACATATAGCGAAACACAAAATGTCAGGTCATCACAAAATATAAAAAACGACACAACATGTTTGAAAATATCTCACCTCAACAAGTTCATAAGTTTTACCTCCACACTCACCTCTGTTATAAAACAAGTGACATAAACACAGATGCATTTATTGGAGCATCGTTGACGTTCATATCGGGATGTTGTACACGTACCGACGTAACTCATATGACGACAGGTGGCGGGAAGTACAGCTTGTTGTCTGCCCTTTAGTATTTATTGTGGAGTTGAGCTGATTGTCGCTGAGTATTTTGGTATTTCCTCATTTTACGGTTCTTTGTGTCGAAACTTCTGTACGTTCATTTTCAAATTACAAAAATTGCAAGTTTATGGAAATAGTACAACTGTTTTATGAAATCGCATGCAAGCGGTCTACGGTAAGGTATTAAACATTTAATGGATTTACTTTTGTGAAAATTGCAAGCTCGTGGCTAAGTAATAACTGCCGCACGGGTCGATCCATCAGGTTAAGCTACGCTTGCCGGGGTTGGTCTGTGGATGGGTGACCATCTTTACATACCGAGACTCCTCCGTGCCTCGGAAAGCACGTTAAGCCGTTGGTCCCGGCTGTCATTCGTGGATCTTTGACAGTCGTTACGGGTCGTCAGAAGCCCGAAAGTCTGACAACCAGTCTTATCAAGGGGTATCGTATTACCCAGTTACTGGGTTGTGGAGGTCAGATAGGCAGCCGCTTCATGTAAAATACTGGTATTCAGCTGCATCCGGTTAGACTGGAAGCCGACCCCAATATAGTTGGGAAAAGGCTAGGCAGATTGACTTTTGTGAAAATTGTACACATTCATTGTTTACGGAGACTTTTTTACAATTTCGCAACTTCCTTCAAATAATTAGATACAATCGTGAACCAAAACTATCTAGAACGTTAGAGAACACACGTCCAAATTGGAGCAAAAATAAATTTAAAACATTAAGAACACAGCCAAGGAACTCGAAACGTAGGAACTGTTTGAAATTCAACCGGCACTATTATACCCGAGGCTCCGACCACGCTTGCCAAGAATTCCCCCGCCAAAACGACTATTGCACTGAACAGGCAAAATCAAGGAAACGTACAAATCCTAGTATAAAGTAAAAAGGAGATTTCTTCGTTGAAATTTTTTTTTCCCTTTTCCCGGTAAAAAGGCTTAAGTTCAGAAACTGTTTTACATAAAAGCCGGGAATATGCAATGCATTTTTATATGGAAGGAATAAAACCAACTTGCGGATCGTATAACACAATGTTACCAACATTACAGTGGGTAGAACAAGATTAAAACTTAGATACCGCCTCTTTAGTAACGTTAAGTCCAGACTTAATTTCGTCTTTGTGAGTTTTTTTATAAGTTAAACATGCGATAGAAGTTTTTGAGGAATACTTTGCTACAACTCGTGGGCTGTAAACTTTTTGTCACTTCAGTTCTCATTTTCATGCAATTGTTCCAAAGAAGTTACGGCAAGTTACATGAGGCTGCACAGTGAGACGTAATACTGAAACAACTTTTATGAGGCATATACGTATTGATCGGTCATTCTCTATTTAATGAAAACATATTGTGAGCATTCAATTTATTTGTACATAAATATCAAAGATATTCCTTGAAAACTGTCTGGATCTTTAGCTTTTTTTGGAATTCATTATTGGTACTCATATATTATATTATACTTTTTGTTAAGCAAAGTCGTAGGTTAAAGTGTTTTTTTTTTGTACTTATATTCGTAGAAAAGTCTTCTAAGCGTAAAGAAAACTCAAGTTCATGAGTTCAGAGGAGACATTTTTTTTTAATGTCACATAAAAATCAACAGTGAACAAAATCCTTAGGAACCTACTTTTTCCTACTGGTTTAACTAAGAAAGACAATATGGTGCTACAAACTCGTATGGCCCAATTATCGCGTCGACACCTCTGAATTCTCAAACGACACTTGACTTTAAGAATTTTCTTCAAGACTGTCGCTACTAACTATATGCCATATGAGCGTTTATACAGAAAATAGGCAACGTCGCAAATAACTGACAAATATTTCGCTGTTTTGATTAATTTAGTTTTACTGTAGTGAAATAAGACATAACTGACTAACTAGTGAACTAGAATATTATTATTGAATTGCAATTATAACACAGAACTTTATGTTGTAACCGATTTAGGTCTAAAAAAAGCATTTGGAAAGTTTTCAAATACTTTTTTTACATCTAAAACTAAATATTCGGTGTTACGATATTAATTATTGTACGGGCAGCAGCTCCGCACACTGAGATGTAGGATGTAGGTGGATGAATCACTCGGGATGTGTACAGGAAATAAAATCACTGTTTTGTGTCCGATAATGATTGACCATTTATTTAATAAAACAACGAATTATATAATGCCAAAAGTAGGTGGCTTGTGGCGGGCGTAATAGCTTAGTCAGCGAATGTACATAAATCGGTGAATTAGCAACTGCTTGATCAGGTAAAAACTAAAACAATAAATATCATGTGGCGATGCTCGTACATCCTGCCGACTATAAAAGTACAAATGTCCAGTAAAATGCATTATCCAAGGGTAAGTAAAGTATGTAAAGAAAGTTATTGGAAGGTTCTAGGTCCGTCGCTAACTGTCATTGGCGACGTTTCGCGATCCACCTTGCTGCTGTTAGGAAGATGTCTGGTGACCTCTTCTAGATCCGGGGTGTCTGCCTTTGCTTGTCCTTCCGTAGGGAGATGCCGTTCAGTAGGACTTGGGGCCATCTCAATCTCTTCCTTGTGCGCCTGCTTTCCTGTTCTGTTTCCTTGAGGTGTACGGAGACAGCGTGCTTTAATTTGGACGCATACCCATATGCTGAATATTGTTGCACAGGTTATCATACAGCCGTACAGGACGTAGTGATGTTGCTCCGCCTCCACGGAATTAACCATTTGTATGTCCTGTTGTTCTTTAACCAGCTCAATTTTTCTCTTAATACTCTTTAGTTGTTCTTCATGTGTTTCAAGTTCCATATTTGTTATATTTGTAATTTGACTATTGCTTGTTAATAGTTCGTTTAGATTTATCTCTGGTACGTAGATCTCTTGCTCATTTCCTAATTCCATGGTGCTTTGCATTTTGTAATGTGCATGAATCAGATGTTTATCGCCGCGCATCATGCAACCTGTAGCTAAGGTGATGATGCCTGTATTTTGTAGTGTCTGTGACGTAATTCCCGCAGGACAGAAAATGCGCATAGTGCATTCCTCGCAACACGTAAACAACCAAGCTCCCTTACTGTGCAGTTTTTTCCAGTCATTGCTGCAATTCGATACCTTAGTGCGGCAGGTTGTTACTCCTCGATTGTTTATTATGCCTGCTTCGCACATTGTTGTGGCTGTTTTTATACTGTATATAGGTAGGTCAAGGTTGCATAGCAACAGCTGATTTGTGTTTACTTGTTCGCACGATGAAAGATGTTGTTGATCCAGTGGTATCATCATGTCTAGCTTCAAGTTAACGGCTATGTATTTGGTTGTTGGTATTATGTGAATCATGGAGGTTCCCTTTATGTTGCGGATTGGGATGACTTCGGTTAGTTCGTACTGTTCGTCTGCTACTAACGGGATTTTTACTTCGAATATGATGAAGTCTTCGGTTAGTTTTCCTTGCACACTTGCTAGTTTATACATTTCCCGGATACACTTGAACTTGTTTGAGCAAGGGAGAGATAATCCTTTTGGGACTTGTCCTGCTATGATGTTCAACTGTTTTTCGAACGCATCGGGTTTCAACAGGTGAGTGTCGACCTTGCCGTGACGAAGATCTGTAACTAGGCTGATCAACATGTCTTGTATTCTCCGCAAGTTTGTTATCATCATGTTTGCGGCAAGTGCAGTAGCAGTAAGGAACGTTGCTTGGTCTTGTTCGGTTTTCAGTTGTTGGAGCGAGTCTCTGAGACTTTTGTTGATGACAATGAACTGCCGGTTCATTACTAGCTCGTTCCTCTTCAGAAGGTTATATTCCCCTTCGATTATTGAAGTCTGTTGTTTGTACAGATTGTACAAGTGGTCTTCATTGCTGTGCAGTAGTTTGATGTCGTTGTTGTATTTTTCGGCGAATTTGTCATCAAGTACTCCAAATAGAGAGTTGGCAATGTTCCCAATTCCGTTTATGAGACCTCGCTTGCTACGTATTCCGTGGTCGGATTGTAGTACTTCGTTGTAGTGTTTGAGCTCGTTTAGTTCGTGCTCGAGTTGTGTGGATATAGTCAAGTACGCTATATTTCGTTGACAAAGTCCGTGTAATTGCTGGACGTATTGTTCAACGGCAGAAGTACTTTTCCAGTAAGTTGACATGTTGTAGTATACTACCAGTCTCCATTCGTCTTGTATTATCTGTAAGTCTGCGGCTTTGTCAAAGTATACAAGGCGGGTCGGGTCTAGAGTTGTTACATTGACGAGTTGTTGCATGGACGGTGTCACACACGTAACCATCAGTACTAGTAACGTGCTTAGGTACTTGAGGACGTTACAGCTGGAAACACCCTTCTGTGCCCGTCTAGGGCTCACCCGACGTTGAGATGTTGATGACGTCGCCTCTGGTTGTGTTGGTTTGTTTTCTTTGTTGTTCCCGGTTTCAATTGGTAATCGGGACAATTTCGTTACGGGTCTCTTCATTATGTTGGATTTAGTTTTGAGCGTGACGACTCGTACCAAGTTATCCGGTCCAGGATGCGTCTCTATAACTCGCCCTAATAACCATCGGGCTGGGGCTATTTGTTCTTCCTTTACAAGGACGACGTCATTCACGGCAATGTTGCGTGTTGGAGTTTGCCATTTCCCTCGTAATTGTAATGTTTGTAGGTAATCTTTGGACCATTTCTTCCAAAATTCCTTGTACATGTTTTCTGTCAGGCGCCATCGTAAAGTTAACTGGCTGTTGTCACTCTCTGACGTCATCGGAGGTGCCAGAACCGGTCCACCGACTAAAAAGTGGCCTGGTGTCAAGTAATCGATGTCGTCGAGGTCGTTTGTTAGGGCGACAAGTGGCCTTGAGTTGAGGCAGGCTTCAATTTGTACTAGCAAAGTAGTAAACTCTTCGTACGTAAGCCTTTGTTCCCCAAGGACGCGTTTTAGGTGGTGTTTCATACTCTTGACTGCAGCTTCCCATAGTCCTCCCGCTGTGGGCCAAGATGGTGCGTTAAAGTGCCATTCCATACCTTTTTCGGAAGTGTTGTTGATGAGGTCGTCGTTAACTAGAAGCTGCAGTGCCTCCTGGCGTTCTTTGGCTAGAGCTCTTGCTGCTCCGACAAAGTTCGTTCCGTTGTCACTGTAGATATGTTTTGGTGTTCCTCGTCGTGCGCATAGCCGCTTCAATGCTGCGAGGAATGTTATCGTGCTGAGATCTGACACCAGCTCCAGGTGGATGGCTTTTGTGCATAAACAAATGAAAATCGCGATGTAGGCTTTAACTGTTTTAATGCCGCGACCTTTGTTAGCCTTTATTTCAACGTGTCCCGTGAAATCCACGCCCGTGTGTGTGAATGGCCTTGAAGGTGTAACTCGAGGCGTTGGTAAGTGTGCCATTTGTTGATTGCTGCGTTGCGTTTTGTAGCGGTGGCAGGTGACACATTTGTTGAGTTGCTTCTTGATTGGTTTCATGCCGCCAAGTATCCAATATTTGTTACGAAGGTTTCCCAAAGTAAGCCTGGCACCGCCGTGGAGAGTATTCTTGTGGGCTTGGTCAATCAGGAGGTCTGATAACTTGTGTTTGTTTGGTAAAATTATTGGATGTTTTTGGGAGTCGTTTAACTTAGCATGTTCAAGTCTTCCTCCCACTCGAAGAATACCTTGTGCGTCTAGCATTGGGCTTAAACTCAACAGTTTGCTTGTAGCCCGTACCTTGTTATGTTTGTGTAGGTATGCTATTTCATCGCCAAATGTATTGTTCTGTGTAGTTTTCACAAGCAGGTGCTGAGTCTGCACAATGTCTTCCGTAGTTAAGTGTGACCTGTGTATGGCTCTTGTTGCGTCACGCGAGTTGTTTATGAATCGTCTGATCCAGCTGATGACTCGGGTTGCATAAGTCATCGTGCTGTATTTTTGCAGTAGTTGCTCGATGAGGGGCGCGTCTATTGTTTGTATTGCGCAGGTTTGACCTCGTTTATTTTTCTCTTCGTTCGTTGTAAAAATACCTTGTTTGGGTATGTTGTTGTTTTGAAGCCAGGTTGGGCCTTTCCACCACAGTTCGTGAGCTATCAAGGCTGATGGTGAGATTCCTCTGCTTGCGCAGTCCGCAGGATTGTCTTCGGACTTGACATGGGCCCAGGAGTTGGGTGGTGTTATTTGGATAATTTTTGTGACTCTGTTGGCTACGAAACTCTTCCAACGGCTCACATCACCATGTAGCCAGCCAAGCACCACCATGGAGTCCGTCTAGCAATGTATGGTGTGGATCTGCGAGTTGATGGAGTTTTTTACTTTTTCGATCAGTCGGGCTAGTAGTACTGCACCACATAACTCCAGTCGTAGCAGAGAAATAGGCTTTTTCTGTGGGGCTAATTTTGTTTTAGCTGCTACTAGCCTTATCATCTGTTTACCTTCTTTATCAGTGGTCTTGCAATATATGACACATGCATAGGCTCGTTCTGATGAATCACAGTAGCCATGAAGTTGGAAGGGTTGTTGGGTGTCGCCGATCCAGCGTGGTATGGTTATGTCGTGTATGTGTGCGAGCTGATTGCGGAATTGCTCCCATTCTTGCTGTATCTTTAGTGGGAGTTTATCATCCCAGCTCGTTGTAGTTGACCAAGCATGTTGAAAAATTAGCTTGGCTTTCACTGTTACCGGTGATAGCCAACCAAGTGGGTCATACAGTTTTGATATATCCGACAGTAGTGTGCGTTTTGTGTCGACATCACGTTTGTTGCAGAGTGGTATTTGTTTGTAGGTAAACTGATCCGTGCGCGGGTTCCAAGTGCGTTTTTCCAATTGCTTGAATTGCGCGACTGCTTGTGGCTTTGATCGTCCTAAATATTGCTCGAAATTGGTCTTCATGGGGATTCTCACTTCATACCGCCCATCTTCTTGTCTTTTTGTTGTATCAGCATACAGCCTCTCGCAGTACTCCTCATCGACAGTCGTAGACTGGTCGTCTGATATTATCTCTTCAATTTCCCAGAAACGAGAGATATCGCTAGTGTCCACCACGACATGACAGTTGAAAGTATTCGTATTTCCAACTAATACCCAGCCGAGCTTTGTTTGTTGTGCTATTGGTGCGTATATGTTTCCTCGAGTAATGTTGCTCATGACTATGTCGCCATATACCCCAGCATCAAGTAGAATGTCAATCGGCCTTGATAAGTTGAATTGTGGGTCGGCCAGGTTAATGTTTTCTATGTGAGGCCAATCTTGTTTTTCGAAGGAGTAGTTAGGCAGGTTGTTGAGTAGTTTAGCCATTACTAATGCCGGCGTTGAAAACTCGTAATCTCCGTAAAGGGACTTACAGTCCAACTGAACGGTCCCGTTGCTCTGGCTGGCAAATGCTCCGATCCCGGACACAGTTGAGTTGTGGTTGCGTCGCGGAAGCCCAAGTCGTTGCACAGCCGATTCTGTTATAAGGTTCAGTTGGGAGCCTTGGTCCAGAAGGCATCTAAGTACGGTGTAAGTTCCATCTGCAGCCTTTACTTTAAGTTGTACTGTAGCCAGTAAAACTTCGTTAAAATTTCCTGACACGTGATTGGTTTTTCGCTGCATGTTGTTGTTTGTCACGCCTCCGGCCATTTGGCTTGACGACAGTGTCGCTGACGTAGTATCGCGGACTAGGTCATGTAGCGTGGTGTGATGTGCGCCGTTACACACTTTGCATCTTTTCTGCGAGTTGCATTTCTTTCCGTTGTGCGGATACATGCAGTTTTTGCAAATGTTCAATTGCTCAATTGTCCTAATTTTTATGGCTGGCGTCATTTCTTGAAACTCTTTACAGTAGAGCAAGATGTGGCTTGTTTTGCAAACTGGACAATTTCTGTCGGAGCTTGTATGGTTTGCTTTGGGGTAGCGTCTGTATCTGTTGTACGCATCCCTTGGTACTGTTGTCATCGAGGCCCCTTTATTTGGGGTGACGTCGGCATCTGTTTGTTTGTTGGGTTTACTTGTTTTCTTCACTACTGACTCCAGCGCCGTGAACTTCCCTTCGATGAACTGGATGAATTCCTTGAAGTCGGGAAGCCCTCTTGGATTTTTCCTCGCCTCCATGTAGTCAGCGTAGGTCTGAGTGTCTAGTTTTGCTGCCAGAATGTGCACCAAAATCGGGTCCCATGTTGCCGTGTCGATGCTCAAGTTACGCAACGCGTGCACGGTTTCGAGACTGGTGTCGTGTAGGCGCTTCAGCTCGTACGCGTTTTGATTTTGAATCGTAGGTTGACTCATCAAAACTTGCATTTGCTTGGTGAAGAGCATCTGCAAGTTATTGTACCTATGGTGGAGGATTTCCCAGCAGGAGTCGTAGTTGCTCTCGGAAACAGACAGATGTTGCACCAGGCGCTCAGCTTCTCCTTTTAGCTTCCCTTTCAGGTGTTGCATCTTCTGCCCCTTCGAGAGGGAAGGGTTATTATGAATAGCCGCGATGTATAGATCGAGGAATGTCGGCCATTGTGTGTAGTTTCCAGAGAATATCGGTATTTCGATCCTTGGCGCACTATCCCGTTGTTGGACAGCGTGGTTGAGTTTGCGGTTGAGACCTCGCTTTGTGCACTCGTATGTTTCTTCGTACTGCGAGAACTCGAGCTCGTAGTTTACGTCGCTACCGACGAGAACGTTGTCGAGCTGCCAGTGCACTTCGTCAATCGCCCTCCATCGCGATTCGAGTACCCTAAGCTTGTCTTCTATCTCCCATTTCTCAATAATGTCAGCAGTACGCAAGTTGCTGACGAAACGTGAGAAGGCTCTAAAGTTGGTTGCTTGTTGATTTTTTAGCTCGTCCGATCTCGATAGGACTCCAGTGTTCTTGTTCTCTTCTTCTGGGCGACTCGCGAGTTCCGCAGTGCTTGTTGACCATGTTTGCAGCTTATGTTGTATGTTTGAGTAGTTCGACTTGACCCTGTCGTATACTTTTGTTGTGTAGTATATGTCGGTCTGGTCTATGGCGCCCTGTAGCACGCCATGATTCATTTCGAATTCGTTCCAGTGCGCCTGGAGGGTATCCAGTCTGCCCCGGATGTATGTGGCGGTTTTGCGGTCAGGGCCATCTTTTCCGAAGTTGACACCAATTTTTCGGATGCCCTCTGCGATGATTTCCTGCCGCTTGAGAAGTTCTTGTTGCCTGGCGTCCATAATTGTTGCACGAGTATGTATGCGTGTAGTGGATGGACGTTAGCTCTGTTGACTTCACTGTTGTATTGTTGTATGTAGTTCCCGAACCACCAAATGTTGATGTTTCCCACGGCGATCGCAGGGTCCGAAGGAATCTCTCCGTACGATATTGTGCGCCTTCTCAATCTGACTGGGGCGATCCGCTTGTGGAAGACCAGTCAAACCGATTCGCTATCGTAAGTAGAAACACTTCGTACCTGTGCGACTTGCAGGACTGTTTGCTCCAGTAGTGGCGATCCGGCTCGAAGGACCATAAATGTACGGGCAGCAGCTCCGCACACTGAGATGTAGGATGTAGGTGGATGAATCACTCGGGATGTGTACAGGAAATAAAATCACTGTTTTGTGTCCGATAATGATTGACCATTTATTTAATAAAACAACGAATTATATAATGCCAAAAGTAGGTGGCTTGTGGCGGGCGTAATAGCTTAGTCAGCGAATGTACATAAATCGGTGAATTAGCAACTGCTTGATCAGGTAAAAACTAAAACAATAAATATCATGTGGCGATGCTCGTACAATTATTGCATTTCATAATCAATATTTTAGTTTACTAGTTAGCCACATTTCTTATTTCCATACAGTAATATCGCCAAATTAATCAAAACAGTGAAATATTTGACAGCTATTTGCGGCATTGCCCGATTTCAATATAAAAGTGGCAACATAAATACATAACAGCGACTTAAAATTAAGTTGTGTTTGAGACTTCGGCCGTTAACTTCATAAAGTAATTTGAGCAAGCCAAATTTTCAGAGTATTAGTCGGTTCGACGGATAATCACTAAACCGATTTTCGTTTTACCTTCAATATAATAAAGGACACTTCCGAAACATTAGCCATATAACTATGAGAACCCAAGTAGAAAATTCGCCCAAAGCGATAATGATTTCAACCACTAATCGAATTATCGAACACATGATTCCTTTTCCAATTAAAAACTCGTTTCATACGCCATTTAATTTTGACTTATCAAATTAACAGTTTTAATGGAGCGTAATTATTTGAATACTTTTCCAATTCACGTTTTATTAATTCCCAAATTGTCGATTTCAGGTTTGTGGGAATAATTTGAAAGTTATTCAAAATAGTAAGTTGGTTTTTAACAGTCATTATGTTTATGGTCCCACTTTTTAATAACTTAACGTTTTAAGTTGGCAATAAGTTTCAGGATTTCTGATGATTCACTTAATTATTTCCTTTTAAAATATTTTTTTCTGAATAAGTATAAAAGGGCAGGCGAGCTGATTAGATAGGTTCTTTAAAAAACTGGAAAGACTGGGTGCGAAATCGCAACTGATGGAAATAATGGTTTGAGGCGTTTTTTGGCCAGGAGTAAGTAAGAGGGGCTCGTGGTTTACTAAATAATAACAGCCGCACGGGTCGATTAGAGGTTAAGCTACGCTTGTCGCGGTCAGTTCATGGGTGGGTGACCATCCATTGAATATCGAGACCTCTACGCCGTTGGTTCCGACTGTCATTCATAGATTATTGACAGTCATTACAGATAGTCAGAAGCCCAATAGACTGTCAACCAGTCTTAGGGTGCTTACATAAAGAAACAGTGCAGGCGAGTCTGTGCGGGATAAAGTCAAAGTCAAATAATTTATTTCAATAAGGCACAAAAAAGGCACTTTTGAACGTCAAACTTTACAAAAAATAATAATAACTGATTCTAGTCGCCCATTCCAAAAGGTATTTTTCGTATGGAGAAGAATGGGCAAGAAGCTCCACCGTTACTCTTTAAATAAAAAACATTATATCTTGTATACACTAATTATATGTGAAGACAATGCACCTAGAATAAGATTACTATACCACGATAGGTAAACAGAATGAAAAATGAAGGAATGACATAGTGGATAATATTGCCATGTTATCTTATGCGCTCACTTATAAAGAAACAGGTTTAAACTTATAGGTGCCGACTACCTGGACCGAGCCATTCGGGTTTCAGCGTTTGCCTAGATGTTGTCTGTGCCGGAAACCTGTTTCTTTATGAAAGCACCGTCGTGCACCAATCGGTATCGACCCGCACGGGATTGTCTGTGCCGGAAACCTGTTTATTTATGTAAGCACCACCAAGGTGTATCCAGTTACTGGGCTTTGGAGGTCAAATAGGAAGTCGCCATGTAAAATATTGGTATCAGCTGCATCCGGTTAGACTGGAAGCCGACCTTAAGATAGTTCGAAAAGGCTAATTGATGGAGTAAGCGAATCAAAAAAGAAAGCTAGCTTTATGAGCAGAATATTAAACAAATAAAAAATCGAATGGAAACTCTAGAAAAAAAAACTTAAAAAAACTGAAATTGCCTTGTAGGTACGAGAAGGCGAGTTAAGAAACAATTTTTAATTACGTTTTTTGTCTTACAAAGTAAGAAAACTATGTGCGTAATTAAATGAATTCTCAAACATTTACAGCGTAAATGTTGGACCTATATATAAAGAGAAAAGAGCTACGATACAAATAAACATGTTCTAAAAATAAATGGAATTTATTACGTAATTTATTTTTAACGTAAGCGAAACAAAAGGAATATGTAAATATCATAGCAGGTGGTGTTCTGTAGTTTTTGCCCAATCCCATGTGTATGTATGTAGGTGTATATTTTTACCGCACTGCTATTTTTATTTCTTCTAACAGTCCAGTTGTAGTAGTATTTGTACATAAGGGCAAAGTATATAATTTCATTCTTACTGTTAAGACTAAGCATAACGATTGTATTGAATCAAGTAACATACACGAACAAAAACATAAAGTATTAAAATTTGATACCACAAATACATTATCACAACGTTAGATTTCCGATCACAATCCTTTACCCAGAAAAAAGCAAAATGGGATCGTCAAATGTAAATACATTGCACGCTTTTGTTTCCAAATTAGTTGGCAGACCTCAAAACAGCGAAGTTGGGCCAATTGGGGCCAATGGATATGCAAATTGATGGTTTTTCGATATTTCACGGCTAAACTCTTGGCAGTGGGGCACATTTACTGAGTATTTACTAACTATAAAGACTCGTTTACGAAGAAAAATTGTTTTAGACACGGCTTATCCCCAAAATGGAGGAAAGAATGAAGTCTTTGAAAGTTGGAGGAAGAGGCAATTTGTTTGCCGGGTGCGGATTCTTTTTGTAGGTAATTTTTCCGTACTTTGCTTAAAATAGCGGTTTGTACTAAGATTCTGAACTATAGACCGGATATTAAGTTTTTTTGTAATGTTCCTATTCACCAAAGTCCTTGTTGTAATCTTATTTCACGGAAAACAGATACGACCAAAACAGTGAAATCATCAAAATACAAAAATATAACTCTTATGTTTGTCAAATAAAACCTTATAAAATATTCAAGTACCTTGCAATATTACTTCTCCGAATCAAGCTGCTCATGCTATGATTTAATTATCTATTATAACGTTTTTATATAAGTCAAAGAGTCAAAATACCCCTTAGAACACGCCCTTGAAGGATATATAGAGACCTTATTGGTGACTAGCTGCTCCCCGCTGTTTCACCCGCATAAGTCTTGATCCTAACCTAGGTCATGGTCTACCCATGTGCCAAATTTCAGCTATTTTAGTATGAAAGTGTAACAAACAAATAAACAAACACTCTTTCGCATTTATAGTATAATATACTTAGTCGGGCCATAAATACTGTTACAATTAAAAATAAGAAAGATATTACATTTGCATTTGGAATCTGTCATTTTTATACGATTGTTCATTGAGTTTTCTAATTTTGGCGCCAATACATTGTACAATATTTTGCGATATTAAAATGGAGTGGGGTGATAAAGAGAACCGAATCGCTGTGATTGCATTACACAAAGTTGGTATGGAACCAAATGCAATTTTTTAAACTCTCCATACGCTTGGTATTAGTCAAATGTTTGTGATTAATAGGTACAATGAGACTTCCTCTGTTTGTGACACAAAAAGATCTGGCCGTCCACGTAGTGTTCGTACGAAAAAGGTGGTCAAAGCAGTAAGGGAAAGAATTTGAAGAAATTCTGTCCGAAAGCAAAAGATTTTATCTCGGGAGATGAAGATAGCACCCAGAACCATGTCGCGTGTTTTAAAAGATGACTTAGAACTTGCAGTCTATAAGAGACGCACTGGTCATTTTTTAACTGATCATTTAAAAAATAATAGGGTGGTAAAATCGAAACAACTACTGAAGCGGTACGCAAAGCGAGGACACAGAATTTGTTTGTTTACGGATGAGAAAATCTTTACAATTGAGCAACATTTTAACAAACAAAATGACCGTATTTATGCTCAAAGCTCTAAGGAAGCTTCCCAGTTAGTCGACAGAGTGCAACGTGGGCATTATCCGACTTCAGTGATGGTTTGGTGGGGTGTTACTATGAAGGAGTGACAGAGCCATATTTTTGTGAAAAAGGTATCAAAACATCGGCACAAGTGTATCAAGATACCATTATTGAGAAGGTAGTTAAGCCGCTTAACAACACCATATTCAATAACCAAGTATGGTCCTTCCAACAAGACTCGGCGTCGGGTCATAAAGCTCGGTCCACGCAGTCTTGGTTGGAAGTGAACGTTTCGGACTTCATCAGAGCTGAAGACTGGCCGTCGTCTAGTCCCGATCTTAATCCACTGGATTTATGGTCAGTTAAAACTGACCATAAATCCAGAGAGTACGGCTTGCTCTAAACGCCATGATAATTTGGAGTCCCTAAAACAATCCATACGATTGGCAGTGAAGAATTTTCCCATGGAAAGAGTGCGTGCTTCTATTGATAACTGGCCTCAAAGTTTAAAGGACTGTATGCCAATGGAGACCACTTCGAATGAGCTTTTTATATTTTAAATTGTTTTATATTTTTGTATTAAACTAACACACTGTAAAAGTAATAAATATTATTTGCAATAAAAAAAAAATCTTCGTGACAATATTTATGGCAAGACTAGGTATATTAGTTGGTAGATGTGCTTCAGAAAGGTCAGATACGTAGGTAGTATTCGCAACCGACGTGCGTGTATGACCAGAAGTATGAACGTAAATGGAGCAAAAGGAGTATGTAATGATCGTAGCAGGTGGCGTTCTGTTGTTTTGCTAACCCCCATAGGAAAAGGCCGTGATGTTACGTACATATTTATTTATGTAGTAATAATCGAGCCAAATAGTCAAAAAATTGAGCAGTAGAAAAATCTCACTAAACATTTGACTCAAAGTGAAGCTAGAAACCGAGATTAACAAAAAAAAAAACGAACGAACTTCCTTACACGATACTCGCACGCACACACACACTCGTTGATAATAGAAAGAGTCATCTAGAGAGAGAGAAAGTCACATGGAGAGGGCATAAAGCTTTTTCCTTACGTAACGATTTCTACTAGTCAACTCCTACCGCCAGCCGCGTTAAGGAACTTAGTTCCAAAACAAACTTCTTCTGTTAATATAACCCATTAAAGTATAGACAATGATTTAGTACGTGTAAGATCAATCAAAACAAACTGACACCCTGACATGACGCTAATGTAAGTCACGTGTTTTTTCTACATTTTTTAATATGGTTATGGAGGTTAAAGGCGATTTCAACATAATGCGCTGAAGAGTTAAAAAAAGAATGAATATATCAGCGAGATTAGAATTTATCAAGATTTATGGGATAAAAATAACTAGAGAAGGCAGAAAGAGAAGACACGTTTTCTTGCTACGTTTTACGCTGACTAGACTTTTTGGGCCACACACAGGCTGTTATTATTTTGTTAGTTTTTAAACGCTCCATTTTATCTCTATATTTTATTATTATTACTGTTTGTATTGTCTGTGCGTGTCCCAAATAACATATTTTTCTTTCCTTCTTTCTTTCTTTTCTTTACTACTTAACAATTTCTATGAAAACTTAATGAAAATTGTTCTACTAGAGTCATGTTGTACTGTTGCATCGCACCTGTCTGCGAGAGCCTTTAAGTTGTCACGTTTCTGTCACCACAGACCACTTAGCCTTAATTAGGTAGGTATAAAGATCGTGTCACAGTGAGGTCAAGGATTTTGTTGAGTTGAAGCATGCAAATGTGAACATTGAAAAGTGACAGCTAATTACTCGAATAACGAAACATCTAAACAAACCGAAAACTTATTACATAAAATTGACATATTTTAATTTATAATTTTCAGTTATTTTTGTAAACTTACTATAGCTATCGGTTCGTTGAATCAAACTTATCTAGCTGATCATCTTTCTGCCTAGCCTATTCCCAACTATGTTGGAGTCGGCTTCCAGTCTATCGAATGCAGCTGAATACCAGTATTTTAACCGACTTCAAAAAAAGGAGGAGGTTCTCAATTCGACGGTGTTTTTTTTTTTTTTTTTTTTTGTATGTTTGTTACGCGATTACTCCGCCAATTATGAATTGATTTTGATGATTCTTTTTTTGTTTGGTAGGGCATACTTCAGAAGTGGTCCCATATAAATTTGGTCAAGATCTGAAGAAGGGTTTTTGAGTTAGCTTCAATAATACATATTTTTTCCCACCTAGCATATGTGGATGATATTCTAATAGTTCCTGTCACTGTAATTTACTTGGTATTCAAATTTTTGTGGGGGTTTTGTGTAGGTACCACAACTAAAAAGCGAAAAATAAAAACTTTTTTACAAAAAATAAAACCGACTTCCAAGAAAAACACTACAAAGTGACAAATAACTTTGATTTCGGAAGTCGGTGGCAAAAAAAACTAAAATTAAAAAACCAAGACACTGACTTCCGAAATCAAAGTTATTTGTCACTTTGTAGTGTTTTTCATGGAAGTCGGTTTTATTTTTTGTGAAAAGGTTTTTTATATGAAGCGACAGCATATCTGTACTCCACAACCCAGTAGCTGGTTGATACGATACCCCTTGGTAAGACTGGTTGACAGACTTTCGGGCTCCTGACGACCCGTAACAACTGTCAAAGATCTGCAAATGACAGCCGGGACCAACGGCTTTACGTCAGCTGTTGCTTCACAATGCAGTAATACTGAATTTATGTTTTGTAAAATAAACTTGTAAAATCACAGAAAAAACTTGCGGTATTTTTTCATACTTCTGATACTATTCTAGACTAAATTCAATTATAATTGAATCGACTGGAAATGGCATCAACTAATTTATTCGCTAAAAGAAAAACTGCTCGGAGTCTATTGAATAAAAAACGGAAAAATATAACAAAACCTACGATATTAGCCAGCGCGCTCTTGTTCGAATGAAAACTTCATTGAAATACGAATGAACGTGTTAATTGAAAATACTTCTCCATTTCCTTATTAAAGCTGTACGCACTACGCTGGAAAATCGCGACGTTTCTGCTAGAATAAAGAATTTTTACAGATGAGTATGCACTTTTTTCCTATCTTTATAAAGTTACTTATGCCAAGCCATATGTAGTATGTAGGTCTAGAGTGGCTAATCGAATTTAACTCACGAAGACTATACAGCACGTATTAGAAAGTTGTGGTCATATGACAGACTATCAAACTGAACAACTTTCTCCATGGAACCAATCGTAATCGAGCAAAAAATATCAACCGGCCCATACAAAACATCCATACACTTGACCCAAATGCATAGGACGACTAAATATTTTTCCCCATTACGACTTTCGTCCCATGAAGAAAGTTGTTTTGTAGTTTAATGGTCTGTAGCCAGTGATGCCGCGGAAGCCGATTTTTTGATTTTTTATTTTTTGGATCTAAAGAAAAAAGAAAGAAGAAAGAAATATGTTTATTCTGCACTAACAAAATCTCAAGTTCTTTTAAATGCCTATTAAATATTTGAATTTCGCCTTACCGCCTTGACATCTGCCAAGGCGGTAAGGTGAAATTCAAATATTTCTTACGTTTTTTTGCAAATTGCAGCGCCGTCGTATGTTCATCACACGGATATCTATGGTTCATCATAATTCAATCCGCGGCAATTATAATAAAATAATAAGTTAAAAATCTTTATAACTCTTGAAATTTTATGTGTTTGATGGATATAAGACTATTTCCTGAAAATGTGACGACTTAGAGCTATATTGATGATTTAAATTTAAATGATTATAATTTTAATTTTGTTGATTATGATTTTACTTTTATTAACCCTTTTCCATCCACATGTACACCCGCATAGACTCTGCATTGATTAATGCGGATGCGGAGGCCTAAGGCTAGTTTCACAGCTAACCGGGAGACCCGTACGCCCAGGCTCCCGGAACGAAGACACACGTGAGGCTCTAGAACATTATTTCACAGCGACGTGGATTGGTCCGCACGCGACCAGCTCCGGGTAGAGCCCGTACAACGTATCGTACTACTCCCTCGTTTCAGAGCACTGCGGGCGCTACCCGTACGAGTCTCCCGTGTACGGACGGCCCGTATGCATCTCCCGGACAGCTGTGAAACCAGCCTAAATAAATGCAGAAGTTCCCCAATTGGTCATCCCTGGTCTGTACCACACCCATAAATATGACCACACGTGTATATATGTATACATCCCAATAATAAATTAATCTACAAAACGTAGAGTGTATCCACTACTACCTACTAGAAATATATTCAACTGGCTGCGCCCCGTGGTTTCACCCGCATAAGTCTTGATGCCGTGGGAATATCGGAAGAAAATATATCCAATGTCCTAATCCAGGTAATGGTCTATCTATGTACCAAATTTCATCCAAATCCATTTAGCCATTTTAGCGGAAAAGCGTAACAAACAAACTCAGATTCACATTTATAATACTACTAGCATTTTGCCCGCGGCTTCGCTCCCGTGGTCTTTCCCGCGGGACCCGTTATTTTTTCCGGGATAACAATATATAGCCTATGTTACTCCCTGAAAACTAAGCTTTCAAATCGTAAAAAAAATAATTCAAATCGGTCCAGTAGTTTCGGAGCCTATTCAATACAAACAAAACAATCAAATATTTCCTCTTTATAATATTATTATAGTAATATTAGTAATATTATAGTTAGGATTAAAGTATAAGTGTCACATGTAAGTTATGTCGTCGTGGATCAAATAATTTTCTGTGTGACATTATTCGTAAAACCTAATACATAGTGTTTTTTCATTTCCTGTAAAAGAATAGAAAATATTTAAGTAGATAGGCAGTTACCATCGGATATGTTTCATGAACCAAAGAGCCTTTGAATTAAACTAAAAATAAACAATATTTTTTTTAATAATTAGCAAGACGAGTCATTACTTCTTTTAAAACCAGTGTCTTTGCTAGCTAGAGAAGCTCGTGGCTTAATTATAACTGCCGCACGGTCGATCCATCAGATTAAGCTACGCTTGCCGGGGTTGGTCCGTGGATGGGTGACCATCTTTACATACCGAGACTCCTCCGTGCCTCGGAAAGCACGTCTAGCCGGTGGTCCTGGCTGTGACAGTCCTTATGGGTCGTTAGAAGTCCGAATGTCTGACAACCAGTCTTACCAAGGGGTATCGTAATACCCAGTTACTGGGTTTTGGAGGTCAGATAGGCAGTCACTCCATGTAAAATACTAGTATTCAGTTGCATTCGGTAAGACTGGAAGCCGACCCCAATATGGTTAGGAAAAGGCTAGGCAGATTGATTGGGTCTTCTCTAGATAAATAATTATAATATAAAACAATCATGATCATGATTGATGATGCTGTTTTTTTTCCTTTACTAGGCACGAAAAATCGATGTTAAGAAAGGAATCGCTTTTAATTCATCTTATCTTTTTTTCTCAGTTAATTTTAATCATGGTCTGGCAATTTGGGTTATTTATGCGGCCTACCCAAATGTCCTGTCTTTGGTATTTATCGCACGGATCGTTCAGTTGCACGATTGCTGACAAATGCGTGCACTGACTAGACAGGTTCACTCAATCTGTGTGGTTCTTTCCTAAAAGACCATTTCTGGCGACAATCTACGTGATCACATGATCTGACCAAGATTATGTCTGGACTTTAAAAGAGACTGTGACCTCTGAGTTTGTTTCGGCCTTTCTTCTCAGACTAGTCAGATAGGAAACACCGACCTCATCTAGTTCTTAAAATATTATTGACGTGTTTAACTGTTTCTAAAAATCTATTTACAGAAAATAAAATATTTCATTTAATTATCAAATACCTATGAAATATTTATATAAATAAAAATGTAATGCTGTTAGTTGTTTTTTTTTTAAGATTAACCGTGGAGTTCTCCATAGGAAACGACCAATTGGAACCTTGCACCTAGCTTATGTGAAATAAAATATTTTGAATTTGAATTTGGTCTAATCGTTTGAATAGTCAGAATTAGGTTAGTATGGAATGAAAAATTGGCAGTTTCCCGAAAAAAATTCAAATTCCGGAAAAACTGAAGGCCCTGTTTTCTATTGGATTTCTGTATATTTAGGACAGGACAACGTCTGTCGGGTCAGCTATTTATTATAATAAAATAAAACTATTGTAAATTACTGTCTTGTAACTATTGTAAATTAATGTCTTGTTAAAGGAAAAAAATAATTGGGAAACAATTATGTGTCATATATTTTTTTTCCTTTTTTTTTCATTATGCTGAGCGATGGCCGTTCTCGTGGATGTGACGCATATTTTCCCCCAAATTGTTTTTTAGTGTTTGTTCCTTTGCTTGCGTCATATTTACCGCAAATAAACGTATTTTCTTTCTTTCTTTCTTTTTGGTTTGTGTTTTTGATGTAATAATGTTTTTGCATGCTTTAATATTGTGCACATGGCTTGTATGTTGGCTTGTTTTTGAAATTGTCGGAACAGTGTAACTATTGCCTAGATATACCAATAAATAAATAAAAACCTAGTCAAACCAGAATAAGAACACATTCATCATACAACAATATCTTCCAGTATACTGTTAATAAAGAATTTCATTATCCTTTATGAGCCTACGTAGGTTCCTGCAGGGTTCACTTATGACCTCATTAACACTTTTATTGAGCTCAAACCGTTTGTCGCTACCGTTATTAACAGTTAAGGAGCGCTATAAGAAAGTTATATGACCATTTTTTATATTCATGTCAGTTGTGCTGTAATTACTAAGTTATGATCTTGCTGGTGATTTTCATCAGATGTGAGTGGTGTGAGATTTGTTACTTTTGGATATAGGTAATTTTAGTGATTCTATTTGTATTTTAAATTAATATGGGGACTAACAGACAATATTCAAAAACATACAGGTGTTATTGTAGATTTTATAATACTTTTATACATTTATTTTCTTTATCTGTTTTTATTGATGACTTCATTATTATTTTTAGAAAACCAACAAACATGTGCGGTAACTTATATTTTATTCAATTTGTGCTAAACATTCAGACTATTTGATTTAAAAAAAAACGCCCGTAGACTCAAACTTGTCATCCAAAGTGACATGTGACACCCTCGCAACGCAATATAGTTTGCCATTCATAACTCCTTCAACCATCCCGAGAAAAAAGTAATAATTTATACAAATTTCGTCTCATCCTATGATTTATGATATTCATGATAATACATTTGTCATACTTACCACCTTAGCACAGAAACCCAAATAAAATACAAAATCAGGCATCAAAAGTCAACTTGTATTCATTTGATTTATGAAACAACTTGAAAACCTACGTCTATTTATTACGCTGAGGCGACAAGGGACTGACAAATTCAATATAAGGGTTTTTATAGATTTCCATTCTGAAGAATATTCCGTATACATCATATGCCAACTGAACAAAATCAAGATAACACAAACAACGTCACTAGGAACTCATTATTTATATTTACACCAATTTCAACTTATGAAATCCCATGTTTAAACGTCAAATCCGTATTTTTGTAAGAACTAACCAAGTTCGCGACTTCGACTACCTGTATTTTGTATTTCATATACCGTATTTTTTAAACTCATATAAAAAGTACACTTTGTAAACAAGCATATTACAAAATAATTAGAGGATTATATCCAAGATAAAAATGCTTGGAAACATGCTGGTCCTACTCCATAGGACAATTCAGAATCTAGACAAAATCGAACTGGTTGCCAATTTAATTGTGTAATATTATTTTTTATAACATTTATTTTATATTTTGTGATTCACTCACACACTGACTTATTATTAGTATTACTTGTTAAAATGTTAGGAATATCGTATAATTTTACAATATTTGTAAGTATGTGGGCACCATGCATCTATCACATAATTAATTTATGTCATTCCTTCATTTTTCATTCTTTTTACCTATCGTGGTATAGTAATCTTATTCTAGGTGCATTGTCTTCACATATAATTATATAATTTGTGTATACAAGATATAATGATTTTTTTTAAAGAGTAACGGTGGAGTTTCTTGCCCATTCTTCTCCATACGAAAACTGCCTTTTGGAATGGGCGACTAGAATCACTTATTATTATTTTTTGTACATTTTGACGTTCAAAAGTGCCTTTTTGTGCCTAATTGAAACAAATTATTTGACTTTGACTTTCACTTGTTACATTTTTTTTTTAAATCCAGGATGAAAAGAAAGAAAGAAAAGAAAGAAAAATGCGTTTATTGGCATTACAAAAAATACACCTTAAAATTATTAAAACAGAAAACAAATTATTATAATGCCAAAAGGGCCTCAGCTCAGCATAATGTCAGATGACAACCTGACGCTGATTTTCAGGTGCAACCCACGAGTTCCATACGCTAGAATAATAAACATAAGAAGGGTCTACCCTTTATAGCAGAACTTTTTATGTCATAATATTATTTTGCACAACAGCGGATAGCATAAACTTCATTTCGCAGAAAATCGTTTGGCATATACTCATTTATCATAATTCAAAAGTCATAATTTTGTAAGTCAGAATTATCTTTAGGCATACATTTCATATTCCTAATAATTAAAAAGCAGAACCATCATAACGCAGAAAGTTCACACAAACATGCAAACATGCAACCAAGCATACACCATGCATGCAGCAAGCATGCAGCATGCAAGCGAGCATGCAACATGCAGCAGGCATGGTTTCTGTCACGGCTCCGGGGCTGCGGGGCGGTCCCACGCGAGCTTATCGTCGCAGATGTGTTTAACGCTCACCACCGCAGCTTCGGCTTGCTTTGGCTTGCCGCAGCCTCAGCCGTGGCGGCGAGAATTAAAACCACCTGCTCATCAGCTCGCGGGCCGCCTCGCCCCTCCGCGCCTACGCGATTTTAAATTACACTCTAGGGGTAGGGCAGACAAGACTACGTGGAGCCGGTTTTACAGCGATTCGTTTCTGTCAGTAACTTATGTAGCACAACATATTAACTCTTTAAGACAATATTTTACTTTAATTAAAGATTTAAAATGATATTTTATAGAAATGGCAATATGCCTAATAAAATTATTCCAAATAAAATTCTGCCATCTTAAAATTATGCCATTGTAAATTTGGACATATAAACATTCGGCCAAACAATCATTATATTAAATATTTTTTATGCCTTTAAAATATTCGTTTAAATAAGATTATGCCAAGTGTGTTATGCCAAATAAATTTCGGAGCATCTAGATTCTGCCAGATAGAGGGAACCCACATAGGAAAGTGTATGTCCGTTATAATAAATAAATGAAAGGTAATATAGGTAGGTAGGTAGTAGCCCATATGTCCTTCTCCGAGTCTCAGGCTTCCTATATGCCAGTTTAACTACGATCAGTTCAGTCGGTTTAGGCGTGAAAAGATATACCTAGTTAATTTCGCATTTATTTTAAGGATGTCCGGTGCTGTTGAACTGAAACGCCCAATCAGCTGACAATATTTTATGCAAAGCCCAAGGAATGTTAATCTAAGCCCGCAAATGCCTTCAAAGCACTAAAGCACTAAAGAAACCTTTTTCTTCATTCCAGGATTAGTTCGAAGCCTTATTTATCTTTTACGCTCGATTTTTAGTTATTTTCATTGCTAATTGAAGTGAATAATTGATTCGGATATCTATTAAAGCTGTTTTAGAGCCAAGTACTTCTTAAATGGTTCGTTTTTTTCTTTAAATTAAACATAACTGGCGAAATTGAGGGTACAATAGGTACACCTTTGCCCAACCTATCACGAAAACAGGCGTGATGTTTTAGTATGTATTACCTAGTAAAAATTTTATCTGGAAAGACAAAAAAACAACCCAACAAATGTTGATAAAATTTATATGAAACCGCGGAAGCTTCTGCTACCAAATTAAAAAAATATTTTCGAATTCGGTCCACAATTGACGAAAATATCGATGGACATAGATTTAAAAATAACATATAGACGAACATAGAACCTCCACCTTATTGGGAGTCCACCTAAGTCTGGTGGTGTTGGTATTCGTAAGACAGGCTGGTGTCAGAAAATTCACGTTATAGCGCATATTTTGCCTACGGGTGGGAAAATCTATTATTCGATCCACCCACCTCCTCATGGAAGGCCAGCAACGTGATGGTGTTACTGACAATCTCACGGACGCACCTGAGCCTAGCAAACTGCATATCTGCAAAAAACATTGCAAGTTTTAACAGTTATCAAAACAAACAAAATGCATAAACATCTTAAAACAAGCCAAGCTTATAGAGCAATATTGAACAATTCAGTTTAAATTAACTCATCAAAACCAAAACAAAGGAATAACTCGATTTAAACTAAAACGTGACTATCCGGTAAAGGTATACTGGAAACCCACAGAGGAAACGTGCCAAGTTTAAAATAAAATAAAATAAAAGTTCTAGAAATAACCATAGATGTGCCTGGAACAGCTGTATCTGCCCGATAACTTATTGAACAAGATTCTCTACAAACAATCTGTTAACTGGCACAGATAAAAATAGAACGATAGTCCTGAATAAAATAAGGAATATAAATAAAACAATATGGAATATTGAATGTATAAATACTTGAATGAACTTGAATGATGAATGTTATGTCGAGTTAAGTCTTGAGTTTCTCAAATATCTGTTGGAAATCTAATATAAAAACCGGCCAAGTGCGTGTCGGACCACGCACAATGAAGGGTTCCGTAGTTAAGATGAATTTATCCCAAGAACAAACGTAACATTGTAGTTGAAAACATGTTCTCCCATACGGAATGTATGGAAGAAGATGTTTTTGCAACTGCAAATGTATAACCTTCTCAGCAGTGATAGTTTTCCTTTTATTTTATTATATATGACGCAGCCATCTGGTTTAATAAGCCAGCTAATTGGACGCCTAGGCTGTTCAATAAACACCAGCAATTGGATACCTAGGCCGATCTTTAATTGAACTAGAATCATTCAACGTTTAACAACTTGGCGTATTGAAAGTGATGACTGACCAAGACTCAGCCAAGTAATTCAAATTGTGAAAAAAAATCTGCGAGCAACTTGGAAATAGGTCGCGGTTGGTCACAGTTCTAACCTAACCTAACCTATTTCATCCAGTTTAACAAAATAACTACATGACATTCACCCATCTGGTTAAACCTAGCGCTCAATGACTTGGCTAGTTGTCCAAAAAAAATCTGCGAGCAACTTGGAAATAGGTCGCGGTTGGTCACAGTTCTAACCTTTTCTTTTTTTTTTTTTGACGCTGGGAAAAATGCATTACGCATACCCACCCATCGGGGGACGGGTGGGGTATGTGGGACTCCCCGGTAGAACCGGTATACCCACTAAACGACCCAGCGGCACTCCCGCATCGTCTTTATGGCAGAGGACTGGGAATCCGGCAGAGCCTTTCCATCCAGTCCCCCACCGACGATCGCCCGCCTTTACAGCGGGCCCGGCACGCCCCTCTCGTCGGGGAGGGGCCTGGTAATGACCGCGAGTGCTAGGCCATTCCCGCCTGACGTGGGTGGTAAATTGTGCAATGCAGGAGAAGGCGCCCCCGCGCCTGTCTCCCACTGTTTACCACCAGGAGGCAGAAGACGACGGTCGTACAGCCGCCGTCTCATGCCCCGTCTTCGTCTGCGGAGCGGTGCTGCGAGAGGGTCGTCCTCCCGTACGCGCTCCGCCTCCTCCTTTTGCGAGATTACGTCCTCGCAAAAGGAGGCGATCGCTGCCCAGGCCTCCTCGCTCCCCAGCATGGCGTTGACCACGCCGGGAAGCGAGAGGTCCCGTCCAACCACCGCGGTCAGACCGCGGCGCAGCTCGGACCAAGCCGGGCACACCTCGAGGGTGTGCTGTGCCGTGTCTTCCGCCGCGCCACAGTCGTGGCACGACGGCGTCTCCTCCCTTTGGATCCGGTGCAGGTGCGATCTGAAGCACCCATGTCCGGACAACACCTGCACCAGTCGGAAAGAGAGGAAACCGTGGGACCGCTCAAGCCAATCCTTCAGGACTGGCCCGAGCGCGTCCAACGTCCGGCGGCCAAAGGCGGCGGCGGCGAGGTCCTCCATCCAGTGGAGGACGATGGCGTATTGAAAGTGATGACTGACCAAGACTCAGTCAAGTAATTCAAATTGTAAAAAAAAATCTGCGAGCAACTTGGAAATAGGTCGCGGTTGGTCACAGTTCTAACCTAACCTAACCTATTTCATCCAGTTTAACTAAATAACTACATGACATTCACCCATCTGGTTAAACCTAGCGCTCAATGACTTGGCTAGTTGTCCTTCAGCTATTTAATTGGATGCTGGCGTTTAATGAACGGCCTAGGCGTCCAATTAGCTGGCTAATTTAACCAGATGGCTGCGATATACTGTCGTGATTTTTTTCACTTATCCAAATCCAACCATTTAGCTGGCATGGCTGGCTGACACTTGACTCTAACAAAAATTGTACTTTGAAGCTTCATATTTCGCAAACGGATTCCTGAATCCAAAAATGGTTTTCACTCACTCCCAATATATTTGATTGACCTTTCCAGCGACACCCTACCCACACAATGGTATAGACGAGACATGATTTTATTTTACCACTTTTTTGGGCGTGATAATATGTATGCCCATGCAAAATTACAGCTTTCTAGTACTAAGAGTCTCTGAGCTAAACCGCAGAGAGACAGACCTTATAGTTTCACCATGTCGTCTGTTTGTCTGTCGGTTTGTCGGTCTGTCTGAACCCTAAAAAGGAGGACATTTATCTCATTATACATTCTATCCGTCCGAATGAATCCGAATTTAATTTAATTTATGATTAACCAGTTTTGCAAATACAAGTACTTAGTTGAGCTGTACGATAATTGACAAATGCTTGCACTGACTGGACTGGTCCACTCAAATGTGTTTGGTTCTTTCCTCACAAGACCATTTCAGACACCAATCTACATTGTCCTCAAATGATCTGACAAGATTATTTCCGGATTTTTAACAATGACATGAACATTTACTTTGTAAAATATTTATTATTTTAATTAGGTACCTATTGTGAATGTAAAGACTATGTCATTGTCATTTTTTTGTTTTTTTTTCCTCAGTTTTTTTTTTTTAATTATGGTCTGGTAGTTTGAGTAATTTATGCAACCTGTTTTAAAATGTCCTTTCGTTGGTATTGTTCGTCAAATCATCGAACTTCTTAAGTTCCGAGCTGAGCTGCACGATTACTAGCAAATGCGTGCACTGACTGGACACTACTGGACAAATACACACAATCTTTGTGGTTCTTTTCTAAAAAGACCATTTCAGACACCAATCTACATGGTCTTCACGTGGTCTGCCCAAGATTATGTCTGAACTTTAAAAGAGACTGTAACCTCTGAGTTTGTTTTGGTCTTTCTTCTCAGATTAGTCAAATAGGAAACGTCGACCTCATCTAGATTTTAAAATATGATCGACGTGTAAAAGTGTTTGTACCTACAAACATTCGTAGTTAGAAACCTTACTTACAAATATAAAATCATTTAAATCACTTAAAACAAAAAGATTATTGCTGACACACATTAACTGTTGCAATACCAATACGTAATCAATCAAAGAGTTCTTAATTTGTAATCACAAACTAATTCAGATTCAACGCCAGCAGATAGTCTAAAGCTTCGTGCAGACTAGCGCGACGCGACAGCGCGACACTACACCGGCTATTGTTATACCGTGAAGTATTCTTGGAATTTGTATTGTTCGAGTCGCTTCGCGCCGTCGCGTCGCGCTGTTCTGAACGAGGCTTTAAACTAGCATCGACAGCTCTTGAATTAATCGAAAACATGGCTGGTCGGGTAGGTACGGTTTGCAGACAATATTAACTGACCGAGATAGACCGTGGCGAGGCGGCTAACGTGCACAAATCCTATTGATTAGCACCTCGGATTTGAAGGGTATTCTAAAGTCAATAGAAATAGGAGCAAATTTCACGAATTTCACCGAAATGTGACCAAGTTGCTGGCACAAATACCTTAGATCATAACAAAGTCGCTTATCGTCTTTGTCTGTGTGAGCGTTTAGTTCTTCTAAACTGAACAATGGATTTTGATGTGGTTTTCACTATCATCTAGTAAATTTATTCCGGAAAATGTATGTCGAGGGTATAGTGTTCAAACCCAATAAGTGCCAAAAAATCAAAAATTGTTTTATTAATCCATCTTAATGCATTTTTGATTCGCTTTCCAGTGGTCTAATCCAATAAGTTAAATTCTGAGTAGAAACAAAGTTACTTGAGGTAATAACCCAATAAAGTGACCAGGTTTAGCTAAAACTTAAAAACTAAAACACTATAAAGTGCGTTATCTTGATAAATAATATTTTTATTTATCGCTTAAACCACTTATAGCTATTTATTTGTGTTAAGTGTTCAATGATTTGAACTAAAATTACCGAACAGTATAAAGGCAATAACCACTATTTGTATTTATTGGGTTTTAGCTTTACATACTTAGATAAGAAGACAAACAAAACCAAGAGCTAAAACAAACCAAATGTGTTTGTCGGGTTTTATTGTTCGATTATATTTCAAAAGTAACAAGTTATGTTTAGTTATATGGTATTTGCTCGCTTCGTCAACTAACTTTCTTCAAACGTTGTTCGAAGAAGAACCCAATAAATCAAATTTCACCTATTAACTTCTAGCGTTATTGTTGTCAATATGCGACTATTCGCACATCGTCGTCCGCGAGTACTCGTACCTATTGTTTTCAAAATTAATCTTCTGTTTAGCGCCAATAAATTGTTTTTGTTTGTTACGTACGATGGGTGATCGAGTTAGAAAATTTGTGCAACTAGCTTCCATTAAGGTTGACCAAAAGGTAAATGTTGGTTTGCTATGATGGTATCATGGAAGTGGAACTGCCTTTGGAGAATCGAAAATCCTACAAGAAACAAACTGACTTCCAAAAAAACACTGGTTTTATGTACTTTCGTTTTTTGACACTGACTTCCGACTTTTTGTTTTTATTTTTCTTTTTGGTCCACAATTGGCGAAAATATCGAAGAACATTAAAAAAAATATACATACATACGAACATAGAACCTCCTCCTTTTTTTGAAGTCGGTTTAAAAGATCTGATGTAAATGTGCGAAAATCTCATCATACCCGAGGAACTAAATGGATGGATACGTGGTATTAAGACGTACACCAAACCCCAACCAACGCCTTCGAAAGTGATGAGTAATTTATCCTGTTTTTTTTTTTGCTATTCATCATTTACCATCATTTCAGCCTAAAGACGTCCACTGCTGGACATAGGCCTCCACCAAGCAGCACCACTTCGACTTGTTCTGTGCTTCTCGCATCAAGCGGATTCCTGCGGCCTTCACCAGGTCATTGATCCACCTTGTGGAGGCCCTTCCAACGCAACGTCTTCCGGTATGCGGTTGCCACTCTAGAAACTTCCGGCACCATCAATTCTTCGGGATATGTCGGTTACCTTGGTTCTCCTACGGATCTCTTCATTTCTGATTCGATCACGCATAGCCATCTTCATTGCCTTTTGGGGGACTTTCAGCCTTCTCATGAGGCCCACTGTAAGCGATCACGTTTCAGTGCCATAGGATCACTGGCAACATGTACTGGTCAAAAACGTTCATCTTGAGACACTGGTATATGAGACGAGAAGATATTACGCAGCTTCCCGAACGCCGCCCAGCCCAGTCGGATTCAACGATTGACCTCGTTCTCGAAGTTGGACGTTTCTAACTGGACAGTTTGTCCTAGCTAGGTAAATATAATCGTCCCCAACTTCGAGTGTAGAGTCTCCGATCTTCATGAGGGTGAGTGTTAAATGAGCATTCGACATGCCCCTCGTTTGGTCCATGTTAATTTTAAGACCCACGCTTTTGGAAGCTCTTTTTATAGTCAAGCATTGCACTGAGGTCCTCCATGGTCTGAGCCATGACTACTATATCGTCGGAAAACCGAAGGTGAGTGATGTACTCGCCATTGATATTGATGCCAACAGTTTCGGAGAGATAGCGTCTCCCTGTCTGACTCCTTGCTGCAAAAGTAAAGGTTTCGAGGTCTCGTCCTGGAGTCGGACTATCTGGCACCGTTTGAGAGACTGCAGTACAGCCCTGGTCTTGATCGAATCGAAGACTTTCCCGTAGTCCACAAACGCTAAACTTAGAGGCAGGTTATACTCTTCGTTCTTCTGTATAACCTACCGCAACGTACGAATGTGGTCTAAAGCCTTTACGGAATCCGGGTTGTTTTGGTCAGGCTGAAAGTCATCAAACCTGCGTGCGAGACGGTTCGTGATGAGTTTTGAAAACTACTTGTAGACATGGCTCAGAAGGGAGATGGGCCTATAATTCTTAAGCAGGGCATTTTAGCCCTTTTTAAAGAAGAGTATCACCACACCTCTGTTTCATCCTCGAGTAAGACAGAATCGAACAGCTTCTGGAGTGCCATAAGAACGGTTTTCGATAGGCCTTCAGGAGTTCAGCCGTAATTCCGTCATCACTCGGCTACTGGATATTTTTAAGCTGCTTCAGAGTCATCCTAATCTCGTATAAGCTGACGTCCGGGATTTCTTCGGTATAATGTCAGGGCAATCTAGCTCTTCGCTCGTTTGCAGGTCCGTAATGGGTTCGGGTTACTGGTTGATGTGTGTCCATAGAACTTCGATATCATTTAATATTTCAGGTTTGGCGGATACAATCCTGCCATCATCGGTCTTCAGTTTTGCAAGCTGGCTCTGTCCAATAGACAGCTCTCCTGCAAAGACCTTGGAGCCCTTGTTCCGCTCTGTCGCGGCCTTAACACGGACCGTTGATCGCCATTAAAGGACTTAGAGATCTGTCTATTGAGCAGCCGTTATTTGAGCGCATCGTTTTCGCATCGTCCTGATAACTGCAGGATCACCTTGCACCTCTCCTCCATGTGCTGTGAAGTAGCATCAGAGAGCTTCTTGTTTCGACTTATACGACGGTTCTTGAAGATCTTAGATCCGATCGTTTGAATAGTTTTCATTGTGATTCATAGAATAAACGAATTTGTAAAGTACATTAAATGTTTAATTACTCTTGAGTTAAAACCCAATAAGTCAGTGCCCTTTGTAAATTATATATTTTTTATAATAAAATGGACCACTCCAGAAACTTAAAAAATACTTTTAACACTAATTGAATGTATACACTTTAACCACAAATACTTATTAGAACGATATTATTCGAATAACATAGGTATTTTTGTCCTTGAAACTTAAATGTTGAATATCTCGAAACATACAATTTCGTAATTATTGGGTTTGAGCACTATACCCTCGATGTGTTTAAAACTTTAAATGTTAACTTAAGTACATCAGCATAATCAGCCTGTAGTGTTCCCACTGCTGGGACTGGGCTGGGAGTGGGCCGTAATCCATCACGCGAGTCCAGTGCGGGTTGATAGATGTCACATGTCTTTGGATTTTTTGGTTCTAGGATATGCTGGTTTCGTCACGATGCTTTCCTTCACCGTTTTGAGAGCAATGGTGATGAAATAATTTGCATAAAGTAATACGCATGTCTAGGTTTGAACCTACGAACTACAACTCGTGAATCGCGGCCGTTACCACATGGGCCATTGCTCCCGCTATCACAGAAATCTCGATGTTCTGACATGACGCCATATCAGTACATTGTCGAACCCGTGCGAAGCCAGGCGGGTCGCTAGTATAAGATTAAAGGCAAAAGATGTGATCGATAAAATAGATCATAACAGATTCGTTCATAAACAAACTGACAATAGAAGACGACAAAGATCAGGCGACCTAAAATCTAATGAAGTTAAAATGAAACATCTAGAATGACGTAAAACGGTTCTTAAGACTGAAAACATAATTTGGCGAAATAAAAAAGATAACAGTTCTTAACAGTTATTGTGACGATGATGATAATATCTAGAATGTGCTTCATTTATGTACAATTCAGACCACAAACCTGGCTCAGACACTATCACCTCGGAGAGCTCGATTGCGGCGAATGCACAAAGCCTATGGAATAGATCTGTGGCTTAGAAGGTATTAGGTACAGTAAACAGTGTCATAACAAAGATTTATTTGGCAGTGAGTTGGATGATTTTTCATAGATTTAGTGGGATAGATTAGAAATGTTATTAAAATGTTGTAATTTCGGCAAAGAATTGGCTGGGACTAAATTTTCTTTTAGTTCTAGTAAATTATATATACACTAACGGCTTCCCGAGGCTTCACCCGTTTAAGTTTTGATCCCATCGGGATAAAAGTATCCTATGTCCTAAGCCAGGTCATGGTCTACCCATGGGCCAAATTTTATTCAAATCCGTTTAGCTGTTTTAGCGTGAAAGCGTAACAAACGAACAAACCCACTTTCGCATTTATAATATTAGTTGGGATATCAAGGTTGATGAAGACCCAATTAGTTTTTTTCGTCTCTAAGTATGGCTGTAATGAAATCTTTAGAATTTCTTTGATTATATCCAAGTCACGTCTATTAATTCAGATTCAATAAAAATATTAGTCTTATCAATATTAGTGGGAACAGAGTTTTTTCTGTTGTTACTAATTTCTCTATAATAGGTACTAAAACTGTCAGAAAAATACGTCAACAAAACTTGGTACTTTATTCTGCAGCGAGCACAACTTTCCCACAACTTCTTACCATCCAGAGGACTTTTCGACTTTGTCAAAATTTCGCAAATTAAATTGTTTCGTTCCCACAGAGGTACGGGGCTAATTCGATCTGCTCCCTCTGACTCCTTGCGAACTCTTCCAACACTGTTAAGCAAGTTTATTTTAACCGCAGGAGTCGCCAACATTACGCTCGTTACATCTTTTATTAATATAATAAAACACGAACATTATTTCTGTTTGTAACAGCTGAGGTATTTCGAAATTATTTTCTCTTTTATAATTTCTTGGCGTTTCATTATTTTGTAGTGTTCTTATGGGAGTTGTTTCGTAATAAAACTACGGGTTTCATTTCACGTTGTTCTTAACAATGGAAAAGTTTAATGTTGGTTAACAATAATTAATTAAATGGTACTGAGAGGTATGAGGAACAGGGTGTAAAGTTCACTCATCCTCAGCTATAGAAAAGGCATGATCCTTCGGCCAGATGGGTATTGTGGGCAACTGCCCAACGATTGATATCGGGGAAGTTATATATGTGCTGATCGCGCGAGAAACTCTGTTTGCGCGATGCAGGATTTTGTGTGACGTCAGATCTTTGATGGGTGGTTCGCATGTGGCGATGTAGATGCCGCCACAGTGCCTATTTAAAATATGATTAAACTTTATAGGTTTATCTTGGACATTACTAACATCAGTGAAAGGAAAGCATCGTCAGTAAACCAGCCTATCAATATATATTCTGTAAAAAAAATACCATGCAAACATGGGTGAAGTGATCTGTCAAGAGTTTGTCAGGTTGACAGATCACTTCAAGCTTACTTCAAGCTTGAAGTGAGCTGCGTTTTCAGCGTATTTTTTTTTACAAAATAGATCGGGAGGACTTATAGTTAATAGTAAGTCTTAAATCGCGACCACTAGCGAGACATTTGAGTGAGCTTGACATACTCTCAGCCGCCAGGGCACATTCATGTCAATGAAAGACGTACCCAGTAAATGGTAGCTTTAAAGTAGGTAAATAGTGCTCACATATGTGCTATGCTATTATATAATACTAAGAAATTGATATATTATTTATAAAGTTAAAGATAGATTTTCAATCTTCAGCAGCTCCAACAATATTTTGGAATGCTAATCAATTAGTTTATACGCCGTTGTGGAGCTGGACCAGCCTTGAGACAAGCATTTTTGTCAGCGATGTAATCTCCCAACTTATAATATGCTTGGCAGCATAGTGTGCGTATTATACAAGACTAGCTGCTCCCCGCGGTTTTACACGCATAATACGCCATCTTTCGCAGATTGGTCGTACCAACTCAGAAACCTTCGTGGGCTCATGCACAACACTTTGCTGAAGATCATCATATGATCAAATGCATAGTTTACGATTCTATAAAGGACATACAGACAGACATTCATTTTTATATAATTATACTAGCTATTGCCCGCGACTTCGTCCGCGTGGCTATGTTGTAGATATAAAGTTTAATGATGTTTAACGAAACATGCGAGAGTTCTTAGACCTCTTTAATCCGGCCCTGTCGCAAACCCCGTTCTTAGGAAACGTGTACTAACTATTAATTACCTCCCAGCCAAATTTAAAGTTTGTAACACAAAAAATTAAGGACTTTCATACAAACTTGCGAGAACCATTAAACCTCCTTAATATGGCCCTGTTGCAAAATCCGTTCTTAGCGGACGTCCACTGACTATAACCTACCTTCCTGCCCACCTATATAATCACCCCCTTTAGGTTTTTTTTTGAGACAAAAAGTAACCTATGTATAACCTCATCAAATGATTTCTCCGGAAAGGCATGTCAGACTCTTACTGACTAAAACCCACCCGTGCTCCTTCTGTTGCCTGTGCAATGCCAGGGGGCCACGGTATCCCTTTCGGACTTTCCCGCAACCCCGGCAGGCAATGATCTCATCGGACCCCTTCACTTGCTGACATCTCTTTGAGGTGAGCGTGGAACACAACGCGCCGTCGACCCGGGCTTGGTCCTTACCGGACGGCGAGCTACCCATTGCTCACCGTCCGCAAGCCCGCGCCTGCGGTGGCCGGGAATCGGCAATCGATTCCCGATGAACCTATGTCTTACCCTAGGATGCGATTTATCTCCTTGCCAAATTTTATCGAAATCTGTTCAGTGGTTTTGGCGTGAAAAGGTAACATACAGAACAACATTCTCGTACTCAAACCTCAGTTGGCCCGATATAGTTTTTTGACCCTAGTAATAGGACTTCCACCCACAAGGTGCTAATACTAGTATTTTTTTTTTATATGTGTGTATGTATTTGTATGTATGTTTATTTTATATAGAATAGTTTTGTTTTGAGTTTTAATTTAAATTTTCTTGTTTCATATTTTCTACACACTGTGTCTACATATCCAATCCTACTTTCCTCTCGCAGGTCTGCTGGAAGAAATTTTGTAAGAAATAAGCAGTACCTTTGTGCTCTTTTATGTTAATATTGTGTCCTGTTAAGTGTTTTGTGTGTACAAAAATAAATAAATAAGGTGGACAGACGACCTAATAAAGGTCGCAGGAAGCCGCTGGATGCAGGTGGCTTCCAACCGGCCAATTTGGAAATCATTGGGGTAGGCCTATGTTCAGCATCAGCGTCTGAAACGGACGGGTGAAATGATGATGATGAATTATTTTTTTCAAAATCTGTAAATGCAGATCAACATATTTCAAAAAGTTAAGGACAGTCTCCTAAAACTGTTTTCTTGTAGCGACTACGGTTAATGTATGTGCCCTTATTGCCCTGTCTCAAAATCCACCCTGGACATATTGTTATGATTGACTGCTTACATCCATAAAGCTATAGCGTGATGCTAGCTTTTAAAAGGTTGAATCCGTAACTATCTGCAATATTTAACCTTTTGATTAGCCTTTTTACAATTTGCGATAATCTATAGAAGAATACGAACATAATGCAATATTGCTCATCCCCCATAGCATATAGCGTGATAATATTTTTTTAAAGTCTATTGTAACATTTCTATTATATATACCAATTTTCAAGGTAATCAAGCCGCACAGTAAAATCCTCCTCCTTAATGAATACCCCTTTTCACCCCTTTAGGGGAAAATTTTCAAAAAACCTTGTTATTTGTTTTTATTTATTTTCAGTTTTTAGTATATATACTAAGTTTTGAATTAATCAGACCGCGCGTTAAAATTCTTCCATACAAACTTTGACACCCCCCAATCCTCCTTTAGGGGTAGTTTAGAAAAACTAAAAATGGCAAAGTTTATAATTTTCATACATAAGTATTCGTATCAAGTTTCAAGTTTATTAACTCAAGGAATAAGATTTTTCATACAAATAAAATCCCCCCTTTTCTCCTCCTTTAAGGTCGAATTTCCAAAAATCTTTTCTTAGCGGACGTCTACTAACTATAAATTACCTCCCAGCCAAATTTCATCTTTATAGTTGGAGTATCGCATCGCTGAAGCACACACTGATGCTTTTCCAGCTTGCTTGTACAGGTTGTAGCCTATAAGGAAGTTGTGCATGCTTGCACAAAATGATTGTTCATGCAGGTTTGTCATGATAGCAGTTACGTGTTTGGCCACCTTTAGGCTGGTATTATTCACTTATATAAAGAATAGGTACAGACCGAGTGTTGGGCAGATTTATTGATTGGCTAGCTGCGCCCCGCGGTTTCATCCGCATAAGTTTCGTTCCCGTGAGAGTATCGGGATAAAAAGTATTCTATGTGTTAATGCAGGTTATAAACTAACTGTGTGCCAAATTTTATCCAAATCCGTTCAGTAGTTTTAGCGTGAAGAAGAGACAAACATACACACTCACAAACTTTCGCCTTTATAATATTAGTGTGATAGGTACTTTTTTGATCTTCATTCCACCTTGAATAAAGGAGCATGTCTTGACAAACACTTATAAGAAAACCAGTACGTTGTGCTAAAATAGTATTCATGGTTATTATTTCTTTCTCGTCAGTGGAATTTCATCTTTTAGCGCTACATCTTAAAGCACAAAATGTGAATATTTATAAAGAAGAATATTCAAATACTTGAAAAGTAAAGAGTTCCTCTTGACTGTAAAAAAATGAGAAATGCGCATTTATTTTGTGTTCATTGGTGTGTGAAATCAGAAAATCGAAAGTTCTTTTTTGTTAAAGGTCTCTGTTAAATGAGCTATGAACATGGGAGATTATACTGTTTGAGCTTATTCACACCGAATCGTATCAAACAATGGAATGGTTGAAGTTATTCTGTTACTTTTTTTTTGCTATAGGTAACAAACGAAACTGTTTCAGCATAATCATCTTGCTTGGGGTCGGCACAACAAGTTCTCTTCTTCCACTCTCCTCTTTCAACCGTCACGCTTTCATTCACTCCCTTTTCTTTCATATCATTCCTCACACAATCCATCCATCTTTTCTTTAGCCTACCTCTCCTACTCCATCCATCAAACTTTTCATGCATGACAGCTCATAATTATTTAATAACAATCAAAGTTAAAATCATAAGAATTTTCATGGCATTCCTCATTCGTATCAATTTTAAAACCGATTAGTTTTAGTCATAAGGAATCTTTATTACTGTTCTTAGTCAGAAAAAGCTAATATATAAGCGAGCACAGTGTTAGATGTAGCCACTTATTGTCATAAAATAAATTCTTTATATTTCTTTTGTTCCAAAAGATAATGCTGCAAATGCTATCTAAATGCATTCATCTTAATGGTTTTCTCTCTTGCTACAATTTTATTGGAAAACACGTCGATTTCGGTTCTTTTATTATAGATTTCTCCTTTTATTGAAAAATATTTTTTCTGTAGAAATACCTCCATGATTGACGATTATTAAATTACCTTATAGTCAGTAAAAGCTTCCGCTAAAAGTGTTAACAAATCCTATTCAGGTTAAATTCTTACCCAATCACTCACTAAAGGAAGTTATTTTTCCAACCTTTATTGTTTGAATAACATTATTAAATTGTAATTGAAAAATCATCGTCGAAAATTGAAGTTATAATATAATTAAACTCTCGTGAAACGTAGAACATCTTAAGGTGATTTAGAATTAGAATTTCAGGTTTCAGTATTCAAATAATAAAATCAAAGCACTCAATTTCTAAGTATCTACTATCTCTTATTCACAGTACGTTTTCTGCTCCATTTGTTATCATTTTCTTCAGATAATTTTGGAACAGACTATATTATGTCTGTTGGTTGTTATCTACTTCTAAAACCAACAATGTTGTCATTTATAGTTTTGCCGAATTGCTCAAAATAAAAATCTAAATATTTTATTTCACATAAACTTACATGGTCATGAAATGTCAGAAGCTAGATGCACGGTTCCAATTGGTCGTTTCCTATACAGAAGAGCCGAAAAGAAACTCCACGGTCACTCTTTTAAAAATAATTGGCTTTTACGATATTTTCAAATAACAGTACCAGGTACTTAATCAAACAGAAAATGGTCAGCAAATCTACAGTCTACTAAGCCTACGTTCTCACATTCACAAAATAGAAAATAATCTACAGAAAAGATAAATAAAAAAATAAAATATAATCCTATTTATGCCAAATAAAAACAAACAAATCTGAATAATTGTCATGTCCACAAAAACCCCTAATAGTTGGTTGAAATTAAATTGTAGGTAAATAATGTCATTTATTGAGATGATTATGTCAAGGAAAAATTTAAAATTTCTCGAAGACATGTGAGAAGACAATAAAAATCTCAATAGATTATCACGAATTTTCTATAGCCTAAAAGATAGTTTATAAATTATAAATAAGAGAGAGCTACAGTTTAAAAGATAAATCTTATTTTTCTTTTAAACTAATTAATTATTAAACCTTTCTCAGAAAAAGTCCAAGTCAGATTAATTTGCAAAGTTGATTCGTTTAAAAAATTAAATCATTCAAGTAAATTGAAAACCGACTGTTTCCTGCAAAAGTTTCGTTAATTAGATCCTTAATGGTAATAAGATTTGGTCTCTTTTAAGCGAATTTTATCAAATTAATTATTGTTCGCAGTAAGTTTTACAACTTGCGTTTTTTTTCTTCTCATCGCCATTTTGTGGAAAGGAGTCAGAAATTAACTGTTTAATTTCCACATGAATGAATGGCTAAGGAGTATTTTGAGAAAAAATAAAGCAACGAGAAATCGAAAAAACTCTTTATTGAGTTGAGAGACACAACTAAATTGGAAAAATGTAGGTATTGAAAAACCTGTTTATTTGTAACTAGCACTTTGCCCGCGGCTTCGCTCCCGTGGTCTTTCCCGCAGGACCCGTTATTTTTCCCGGGATAAAAAGTAAAATAATTTTTCAAATCGGTCCAGTAGTTTCCGAGCCTATTCAATACAGACAAACAAACAATCAAATCTTTCCTCTTTATAATAATATATATATAGTATAGATTACCTGTATTAACAATAAATCATATTCTACTCTGTTTTGCATGCATGACAAAACTGTTTAAAAAAAAACATTTTGTTTCTAGTGTGCGCACTGTCTTAATTATCGAAGTGAACCATTACTTTGTAAGTGTATGAGATATACACACGATCAATCACACTCTGAATCATTTTGAATGATATTGCCATTGCTACATTACCATACCATACCATTGCTTCATTTATGTTCGAAAAATATGTCTGTTCAACAACGTAAATAACGCAATGAATGCTGTTGAACTGTCAAAATAAAATAGATTGTGATTGATCGTGCGTTACGTAATTAGAGTGCAATAGGGCTAATATGGACCAGTTGTCGTTTATTTTATACATCTCCCACCATTTTCTACGGGGTCTGCCGCGACGTCTTCTACCTGTCTCAAGGGTCCACATACATAGTCATTTCAAAAGCTATAAAGCGTTATTCCTAAAACAAAACCAATCCTCTCGAACGTTTTGTAAGCCACTAAAATTGGGGCAGATCTAGACTTAGATCAGAGGTCCCCAAACTTTTTTATGTTGTGGACCATTTGGCATGTTTTTCGGTTTTGGGTAGACCCCTACCCCTGTTTACCTAGTATTGGATTTTTGCAAATTGATCAACTTCAAATGTGTTTATGACAGCTGAAAAAGTGCTACTTTCTTCGAAATAGTTATTTGTTCAACAAGAGAGCAAAGTTGTTTTTTGCTGGTGTGAATGTTAATTTTGAATCCCGAGTAAGCGAAGGATTCTATAATTGAATCATGAGCGTAACGAGTGATTCTAGGTTAGAATCCTGAGCACTGCGAGGGATTCAAAGACAAGAGATGCAAATAACTTTGCTCTCGTGTGCGAGAGCAAAGTTATTTACAGACACAACTTTTAACCTCAGCAGCGGGAACATACATACAACATGTAAAAAAAAACCTGTCCGATCCGTGAGGGTGTTGTTAGGTATTGTACTGCGAGCATATTGATGTGGAAATTTTCAGGAAAAAGAAAAAAGTTTTTTTTTTTTTTTTCCTGATGTTTTTTTCAATGGTGAATTTTACCTAGTTTTACGTTTGGCGCGGGCGGCATTTGTAATTTAGCGAGTGTCTAAGAGTCATAACTTATGAGTTTTGCAATTTTTTCATGGATTTGGGGTAATTTTGGAACAAAAAATGTGAATTTTAAATACCAATAACTTTTATACTATCAATAATAATAATAAAAAAATACTCTTTTATCGGAGAAGGTTTCTTTTAACATAATCTTCATCACCTCGTATTTTGCAGCCACCATCTTGGATTCACATTTTCACCTCACCAAAAATATGAAAACGATACCCATGATAAAACCTTGAAAATTTTCACAGTCGCCATCTTGGATTTACATGTTAATGTCATCATCGGCTTAGCACCCTCGAAAACTATGAAAACGACACCCTTGACAAAAAATTTGAATATTTTTGGATTTTCATTTTGACCAAATTCAGACTTTCTATCTCACTCCGTCTTTCTTTCTCTTTGAATTAGAAGAAGACAGTCGCAAGCGCCTTTTCGCGTGACGATTTCTGCCAGTGCACTCTTACCGCAAGCCGCTTAAAGAACTTCGTTCTAAATAATTTAATAAATCAGAATTTAAATAAAAGATTTACGTCGTTCGACTAAAGATGCGGGTGTTGCTCTGCTGAAACAAATATTTAACGCATGGGAGAACTCACAAAATGCTATTGGAGTTTTCTGTGATCTCTCCAAAGCCTTTGATTGCGTGCATCATGACACGCATTTGCGTAAACTGCGTCATTACGGTGTGCTAAACGAAGCTCTCAACGTTTTAAATTCGTATTTAAATAATAGGTCGCAATGTGTAGATGTTGATGGTGTAAAATCTTCCGGGCTACCAGTTCAGTTAGGTGTACCTCAAGGCTCAATACTGGGTCCATTCTTGTTTTTAGTGTATATCAATGACTTACCATTATATTTAAAGGATATCTGTGAAGTTGTACTGTTTGCAGATGATACTTCTCTTATTTTTAAAGTAGACAGGAATAGACAAGATCTTGACGATGTAAACAGTGCACTGTCAATGGTTACGGATTGGTTTACGACAAATAACCTAGTTTTCAATGCCAAGAAAACGAAATGTGTAAAGTTGTGCCCTCCCAAATGTTAGAAATCTAGGACCCAACATCGTCTTAGATAAAGAGGTGCTTGAAACTGTAAACTCGGCTATTTTTCTGGGCATAACAGTAGATGCTAAACTTCAGTGGGGCCAACATATATCGAGCCTAGCGGGAAGGCTCAGTTCTGCCGCCTACGCCGTCAGAAAAGTAAGACAATACACTGACGTTGATACAGCTCGGTTAGTTTATTTTAGTTATTTTCATAGCGTTATGTCCTACGGTATTCTGCTGTGGGGCAAAGCTGCAGATATTCAAAATATATTTGTCCTCCAAAAACGAGCTATTCGAGCAATTTACCAGCTAGGTGCCAGAGTTTCTCTGAGTGATTTTTTTAAAGATATCGGTATCCTCACAGTGGCATCACAATACATCTTCGCCAACATCTTATATATTAGGCAAAATATACAATTATACACTAAAAACAGTGATATTCACAATGTTAACACTAGAAGTAAGGATAAACTACGTGCTCCCTTTCACCGGCTTCATAAAGTTCATAACTCATTTGTTGGGCTTGGTATAACCTTTTATAACAAGCTACCCTCTTCTTTGCTAGATTTGCCTTTTAATGTAAACGCATTAAAAGGCAAATCTAGCAAAGAAGAGGGTAGCTTGTTATAAAAGGTTATACCAAGCCCAACAAAACAAACAAACTAAAGTAAAGTCCAACCTTTGTTCAAAGGCATACTATTCTATCAACGACTACTTAAATGATAAGAATAGTTGGTCGCTGTGATTAACTCAAGACAATGTTTAAATGTTTTTCTCCAGAATTAGTTTACCTACTGACAGGTTATATGAGTTTATATAAAAGTTTATAATTTTACTTTTTATGTCAATTTATTTTAATTTTATTTTAATTTATTCTTGACATAATCTACTCATTACAATGTTTTTTTTTATGAGTTGTATTGCAATATGTGGTTAGCTAGCGACCTCGACAATTATTTATTTTACCTCGATGGTCCTAGTTTATCAATTACGAGTATACTAGTTACAGCTCTATGTAAGCGGGCACGCCCTTTATGCCTGGAGGCTTCATTTTCTTTTTTTAGATATTGCTTACGTTTAGTTATTTTTATTTCTGCCAGAGTATAGTTCTCGATGTTTTTGATTGGTATATTGGCGTGTGCTAGCTGTCATATGGCTATTAATTTATAATTTAAATTTTGTTTTGCGTAATGTTAATTATCTTATAAATTATTGTATAGAATCATTTTTTTTCCTAACTGAACAGACAGCTGTGCTGCTGTGGAGTTTGTTGCGCCACTTCTTCTTCCCAGCAAAAGCACTAGAAAGTGGTGAAGGGTGGGCGTTTTGGCGGACTGTCTTATGTAATTTTGACGTTCGAAAAGTGCTGATTCTCAGCCTAGTTTGAATAAATGACTTTTGAATTTTGAGATGATTTGCAATTTTAAGGTTTTATGTGTATCCGAACGTTTTATTGTTTGTTTCTTTTTTGGGCCTAGTGGGTAGGTATGGAATTTTGAAATCGAACTTCGAATCGACTTGTTTCTATCTCTCGCTTTTTTCGTAGATGCTGAGGTGAAAAATTTAAATTTCTAACAGTAGTGTGAAAAACTAAAAACAAATATTCAAGAAACATAAATTTCTTGGCTCAAGAAAATTTTTACTTTGTAAAAGATAATTTCGGGCTTCATAACTTTTTTCTTGAATCAAGAATATTACAGCTAAGATTTCCATTTTTTCTGTGCTCTAATAATATCTCTACTTTGCTAGATACTAATATTATAATTGCGAAAATAAGTTTTTAGTCAAAGCCGTAGTCGTAAGGTAGGTTTGTTTATTACGTTTTCATGCAAAAGCTAAGCAACAAATCTTGGTGATCTTTTGCACAGATAAAGTTGGAGGTCTTACAAATAAAAGTAAAAATATTTTACCAAATAAAAACTTACACGCAGGGAAAATAAAAGCATAACATATATAAATAGATATCTATGGATATTTATAAGAAAGTATTAGAAAGAAAGTATTAGAGTTATAGTAAATAGGTACTTATTATCTGTGTATGTGTGTTTGTGTGTTTTTTGTGTGTCTTGTTATACGGATTATTCCATTCATGAGAAGCCAAAATTAAAGTCACGACTTACTCGTACGACCTGCTTAAATGAGATCCACTATCGTGGACCCCCAATTTTTTTCCCTCTGTCACGGACTCCTTGCAGGTCGTCGTCAACTCCTGGGGGTCGATATAGACCACTTTGGGAATCACTGGTCTTGATGCATTAGTGCTACTAGAAAATAAAACCTACTTTGAAAGCTTCAGGTCCATTAGTGCTCATATAATCTGGACGGCTCATTAAAGCATTAAGTGCCTGTACGGTCAACCACACGCAGTAGTAACACTTCAGCTTCAAAAATTTACGAAATAAAGGTGCAGACAACGTCTAATTGTTACATGGACGTGTGCTTGACTGTACGTCCGGCAGTAAAGGTGAGAGGACACTGTTAACACAGGAGTGGTTTGGCTCGTTATCTAACTTTAAAACGCTGCCTTCGTTTTGGTAGACTTGTAAAACATTTACAAGTCCAGATTGCCTCTTGCTCATTCGTTCATTCAAATTCAATTCAATTCAAAATATTTTATTTCACATAAACCTACAAGGGCACTTATGAAACGTCAGAAGCTAGGTGCACGGTTCCAATTGGTCGTTTCCTATGGAGAAGAGCCGGCAAGAAACTCCACGGTTACTCTTTTAAAAGTAAATGGTATTTACAATCTTTTCAAATTACAGTGTTTATAGGTATGAGAGGACACTGTAGGCCTATCAACAAGTACCAGGTACTTAGCAAGATAGAAAACGATCGACAGATCTAAAAGTCGGTTATGCCTACAACGTTCTCACATTCACAAAATATAAATGAGAATCTATATAAAAAAAAAACAATTAAAAACCTATTTAAACCAAATCTCCATTTCTTTCATAACAAAAGTGCGTTGACACTTCTTGGTATGAAAATGTCTGGAATCATCATCATCATCATCATCAGCCTATAACGTTCCCACTGCAGGGACACGGCCTCTTCTCAATGAGAGGGAGTGGGCTATAATCCACCACGCGTGCCCAGTGCGGATTGGTAGATGTCACATGTCTAGGACATGCCGGTTTCCTCACGATGTTTTCCTTCACCGTTTTGAGAGCAGTGGTGATGAAATAAATTACACAAAGTAATGCGCCTGTCTGGGTTCAAACCCACGACGGGGCCGCCACCACTGGGCCACCGCTGCTCTCTGGAATATCCAATGGTAATTATTTTAACTGGCTACAACTTACTACTTTTCTCTTTTGTAGAATTGGCCTTCACTCATCATTCTTCCTCAATGTTTATTCTTCATACAATTTAAGGAAGTACACATATCTACCCTATGTAAAGCAATAAAATACGTTTCCTCTTAGTTCACAACTACGGAGTCATTGAACTCGTAAACCCCCTTTTTACGAGGTCAATGTCTCCGTATGACATAATGAAATTACGCCACCTGTAAGTATGCCACGAAGGGGTGAACATTGATTACAAACTCCCACATGTTCCCAATTATGTTAAAGTCCCATGTAATAAGACTCTGGGCTGCTACCGAGAAATTCCTGACGGAAAAATCCATTAACACTTTGCACAGCCTGTGAATCGAACACTCGGCTAGCGTGCTAGGAGCCAGTACACACATATATTTCATATCACTTGATTATTTGTAAAAACTTGGCTTTGAAAAAATCTGCCATGCAAGATATATAAACATATTTAAAGCCGCATCATTTCTAAAAGTTTGCCAAAACACCAACATAGTAGGTACATAGAAGGGAAAAGTGTACACAAAATTTTACTCTACCAGAGAATTTATGTACCCTGAAATTAATCCTTTCGAGTCCGGGTCCGGTCATTCACCCTAGTTCGCAAATAATCTGAAAGTGTATTTTTATCACGAATAATTTTCGTATTTTCACGGTTTCATGTCTATTTTTATGGCCGTTCTACCCCTAATCTGTTAAACTGCTGGCAATATATAGGCTGTTGAACCCATTTCTAAAATTAGAGCTAGACAAATAGTTGGAAATTAAGAAACGAGCTCATTTTATTTTGTTATGCTTTGCTTAATTATAATTTTTTCAATAACTGGGATCCACTCTTTCCATAATTCGAGAGCCCGCGCGTCCTCTTCCAGTTTGGTCAGAACCTATTAAGTTCGTGCCGCCCCACTGTGGATCGAAAAAATAATCTCAAGGACTAAAATTTTAAGTGTCGATTTTTTGCTTCTAATAGTCAATATTATGCATAAATATCATAGAATACAACCTGGAAGGCAAATTGGCAACTTATACTTTTTTGCAGAGAAATGTCTGGAGCTAATTATAATGCTAAACGAATTATAGCCGTTATATCCTTGCACTCGGTGATGTAACTATTTATTTATGATTTTTTTGACAAACTTCATAGTGTGCGACGACATTTAGTGCGATTTTTTTTTAAACCCGCACCTATTCTGAAAAAATTAAGTACCTAGTGTCCGTTAGCCAGAAGAGAACAGCCAGAAATAATGTGTCGGATTGATTCCCCCGGGCGCGGTGGCATGCCCGACAGATGTCAACCGTGCCGTCCTTCACAATATATTTCCAGTAGTTGATCCAATTTTATTTATTATTATTATTATGAGCTTGTTTTTCCCACTGCAGGGCAAAAACCTCCCACCCATCTTTCAATGTTTCTTTCTCTTTTGCAATTACAGCCCAATCCTTAAATTCTTTATTTATAAGAGTGTCCGTGGAGTTTCTTGCCCGTTCTTCTCCATAGGTACCTACTACGCTTTGGAATGGGCAACTAGCTTCATATTTTTGACTAACCGACCCCTTGTCAATTCAAAAGTGCCTGTAAATGGTTTAATTGAAATAAATGCTTTGAGTTTGAGTTTGAGTTTAAGGTAGGAGTATCGTCACGCCATCGTCTTCTGAACCTACCGCGTCTCCGGTTCCTTAGATGTATAAGTCCTCTTTATCATCTAACGTTTGGTATTCATCCAAAATCAATTAAAACCTCTGTCAAGATTATATTCAAAACAGCACGCTATCAAATTAATGAGTTATGTAAATAATTTAACAAGAACACATAAAGTTTGCACGATTTGTATTATTTTGTGTCTTAAATGTTTAATGAACCTTTTATGCGTACAATTAACTAAGTATCATTTGCTTTTCTTAGTGTTTACTCGACTATTTTAGACTTTAGAAAGGTTTAAATATTTACAGTAATTTCTTTGGTTTGTTTGCTATACGTCTCACTTATTTTGAAGGCATAGTGTACATACATATACATAAACTCACGGTTTCCACCCATGTTGTTGTGAAAAGATTTGATTTTTTTGTATGTTTGTTTGCTTGTTACGCTTTCACGCTAAAACGGCTGAACGGATTTGTATGAAATTTGGTATATTGGTAGACCATGACCTGAGTTAGGACACAAAATACTTTTTATCCTGATATTCCCACGGAATCGAGACATGCAGGAGAAACCGTGGGGTGCAACTAGTTCTTTATTGATGATACTCTTATGATACTCATACGTCTCGTTAAACGTCTGAGTCTGAGTGGATAGGTCCCATTAAAATAGATGGGCAAACTTTTATAAATCATTTAGACCACCAAAATAAGGACAATGGTAAAACAATAATAACAAAAATGCATTAGATACTTACAAGAAAAATAAATCAGCTAACGAAAATAAAAATGTTGGTTACCCAATGCCATTTATTATTTTAGATCTAAATAAAATCACTTAGTGTTTTTTTTTGTTGCTTGTATATCGTTGGTTTAGACATACTGAACGCTGTGTTAAAATGTCTCCATCTATTTTAATGGGACCTTGTATAGACGTGACGGTAGTGACATCTTCTTTTTAGCTTGCGATTGACTACTTTTTGAAAATCTTCTTTTCTCAAAAAGTAGTCAATCGTTATTACTAAAATGTAACTTAAGAAAAACAACACACAATACAACATACACATCACACACATACAATACACAAACACACAAAACCATACACACACAACGCACATTGCACATAAAACCATACAACAACACTAGTTTTCTTTATTTTTTTCTTGATGTAACTTCGATGAGCACCTACTTCGAACAATATTTTAAAAACAAAAAGTTCCACTTTTACCTAAATTGGCATGCATTTCGGTAATTCCGGCCAATGAAATACTAATCTCCTTCAAATGTCAGCGGAAGATAGTAAGTGGCTATAAATCGTGCAACATGTTGGCACGCTGTAACTAATGTTTCACCTTGTTTGCGCTAGATTACAGAATTGTCGAGTGCCGGTCTGGGTGAAAAATCCCTTTATTTGCAGCAAAGATCTAGGAGATTTAGACGTGCAGAAATGCGGTACCAGCATCTTCTGTATTCCTGCAATTTGTGGATAAGTGGGTGTTCCGTCTTTCCTATTTATAAGAACAGCATATTAAGAGCGTTTAAATTCTGAAAGTGAGCAACGTCGCAAATAGATGTCAAATATTTCGCTATTTTGATTAATTTGGCGATATTACTGTATGGAAATTAAAAATGTGGCTAACTAGTTAGCCACATTTTTAGCTAGCGAACTAGAATATTAATAATGAATTACAATAGGGATGATGCCTGGGTCAAAAAAATAAGTTCTAATTAGTCCGTCAGCGAGATAATGAAAAAATATTAGACACGTATTTTTTGCTTTATCATATTAATAAAAAATTACTCAGATACAACGCATTAAATTCGGGGAGTGGGGGTTGATACGTCACAAGTATGTATAAAATCTACATAGTCGTGACGTCATGACACATTTTAACACAATATATCGCCGTAATCTTTTGATACCGTAAAAAAAGAAAAAATACGTGTAAATACGTTATTTTTTCATAATGTACATGACTAAAAACATTTTTTAGTCATCATCCCTATTATAACATTTATTTTGAGGTTGTAATCATTTTAAAAGCATTTGGAAAGTAGGTATCAAAATACTTTTTTTACATCCAAAACAAAATATTCGGTGTTACGATATTAATTATTGCATTTCATAATCAATATTTTAGTTCACTAGTTAGCCACATTTCATATTTCCATACAGTATTATATTTCCAAATTAATAATGTTTTGATTAATTTGTTTTACTCAAAAATGCATGTAATGTGGTCATTATTTTGACAACCTTATTTGAGCAAAGTTGACCTTGCCGTTCTGTTTCAAGGAGCGGCCGGCAAAGTTTTGCTGGTCGCTCTAACAGGCCAACGTTTCAACGTTTTAAAAAATTAAATGCAAAAAGATTTTATTTAAAACACAGCTGTTTGTATTTATAGAGATAGGTACAAAAAGATTTTATTCCATATTTGGCTGTATAGTTCCAACAACCATTGTTAAAAAAACAAAGAAAAACATTTTTTTTTTTTTTAAATCAAGAAAGTCGGTGTTGAATTTTAGTAACTGTACTTTTCATAATTGTCATTTTAATTAAATTTCTAGTTAATTAATATATATTGTATTGAAATGACTTGCTGGTTTTATTTAGATTAGGTACTTGCATTTTTGAGTAAAGCACTATACAAGCCTTGGCACACTATGACTGCTTCGCTGGTCACGCTATGATTGCCTCGAGCTAGCCTAGCTACGCTCTAGGCCTTCCAGCTTGGCCATCATTGCAGCCCTTGCTGTCCTCGCTGTAGCAAAGTAGTCATTATAGACCGCGACAGTAATGTACTATTAAATATTTGACAGCTTTCTGCGACGTTGCCAACTTTTAGGATAAACGCTCTTATGCCCATTTTCACCGACAACTAGGTGACACATGTCGTGCACTGTTGGATTTTCAACGCTAGGCTCAGCGCTGAGAGTTGAAAATCCAACAGTGCACTTTTATTTAGAGATTCATTTAAGTGTCGTTTACTGGAGGTGACAACGGGCATTAATGACTTTTACGTATACTTGCTTAGGTATTGGAATGCGTACTGCATAGTGCGTGCGCCCATAGCCACCATAACATCACGCCGTTAACCTCTAATGTCACATTTCACCAGTTTTTTTTTTTATTCATCTTTTATTTTTCGTCGCATCTGCACAGAGATTTATTAAAACACTGTTCTTTTGAAAACTTCTGAGTCATATTACTGTTGAAATTGATCATCTATGCTATATTTGAAGACACCACGTCCACCTAAAACTCAATCAATTCGATATTTGATAACAAGGTATACCTAACCTTGTTATACTTACTAAGTCCATACGCAAAACTAATATAGGCATCTGAATCAATCAAACCCGCATCACAATGAACACAATCTACAATATAAACTACAAGATTGTTTAATAAAGTTAGCTAACCCGTCGTATGCAATTAGAGGGGCCAGTAATTACTTTATTGGTGACCGGGGGACATGCCCGTCACGCGTACCAGAGCGTGCACAGGTTAAAGAAGAAAAGACGATGTGCTAAGCGTGTTTGCCGCTGCGATATGGTCAAAATGACCATATTCCATAAACGCCAACCGAGGAAATGAGAGGGGGAAGTAAACACTGAAAGTAATGACGGTCTGTGCTGACAGTAACTAACAATAACTGATGAACAAACGAATTATATTGTACTCAGAATTGTGGTTCCAACACACAAGAAATTTTCAAAAGCTAGTTCAATAAGTGCGGTCATGTTTTTCGGGAAATGCACCCCGAAATCGAAAACGCAGAATAAAACTGGTTTTTATAAAATACCTTATCCCCCTTTTTCTACAATCATAAAGACGTTGAAATTATTGGCATGCCTGTCCGTACCGACACTTAATAAGGGGACGTTGTGGTGCCTTATTTTACAGATATTCAATATTGTTGGGCGTGGTCATGCTGTATCGTTTGTGGTCACTTCTGCGGCCATTTTGGGGTTGTAACGGGAAGGTTACAGGTATTGGGTTTGTAACAATAGATGAAAGTAATAAAGATTAGAGTTTGAGACAGGATAGTAAGGGTTGAAATTTAAACCTTTCGGCATATAGGAAAACGTTATTTTAGTCTAACTGTAGAACAGTTCGCGTTGCATTGAATTCAAACATGTGAAAAAGCTGTGACAACTTTCTGTGCCGTGAATAAATAAAAAGAGCTTAGCTAAGTTTCGTACTGTTTTTTTTTTTGTCTTCCGAATACCTATGGGTACTAATTTCAAAGTCAAAGTCAAATAATTGATTCCAATTAGGCACAAAAAAGGTACTTTTGAACGTCAAAGTTTACAAAATAAAAAATAATAATTGATTCTAGTCGTCCCTTCCAAAAGGTAGTTTTCGTATGGAGAAGAATGGGCAAGAAACTCCACCGTTACTCTTTTCATTTTTTTTCACAATATTTTGTATACATTAATTATATAATTATATGTGAAGACGATGCACTTAGAACGAGATTACTTTACCTCGATAGGTAAAAATAATGAAAAATGAAGGATTGACAGATAAATTAATTATGTGATGGATGCATGTTGCTCACATTGTAAAATTATACGATATTCCTAACATTTTAACAAGTAATACTAATAATAAGTCAGTGTGTGAGTTCAAGTAATCACAGAATATAAAATCAATAATATAATAAATACAATTATACAATTAAATTGGCAACCAGTTACATTTTGTCTAGACTCTAAATTATTATTGTCCTATGGAGCAGGACCAGCATGTTTCCAAGCATTTTTATCTTGGAGAAAATTACTACTTACAATTACTAATTACAATATTACTAATTACTTTTAGTATCCCTATTGCTTCTTTACGGTTTCTCTGAACTCTTATAGTCCATCTATATTTTACTTAGGTAATGAATATTGTTCATACCGCAGAGCAGAGCACTGGTGGCTCAGTGGTAACGACCGCAACTTTAAGAGTTGTAGGTCGTAGGTTCAAACCCTGACTAGCGCTTCACTTTGTGTAAATTATTTAATGACCACTGCTCTCAAAACGGTAAAGAAAAACATCGTGATAAAACCGCCATGTCCTTGAACCAGAAAATCGAAGACATGTGACATTTACCAACCCGCACTGGGCCTGCGTGGTGGATTACGGCCCACTCCCTCTCATAGGGAAGAGAACTGTGTCCCAGCAGTGGGTACATTATAGGCTGAAGATGATTATTATTACGTCACTCCCTGGTAGATTTTATACTGACTTGTGACGTAGCAAGCCTCCACTCCCCAACTTTATTGCAAATAAAAACTTTTTCACAAAAAATAAAACCGACTTCCAAATAAAACACTACAAAGTGAAAAATAACTTTGATTTCGAAAGTCGGTGTCTTTGGGGTTTTAATTTCGTTTTTTTGCCACCGACTTCCGAAATCAAAGTTATTTTTCACTTTGTAGTGTTTTATTTGGAAGTCGGTTTTATTTTTTGTGCAAAAGTTTTTATTTTTCACTTTTTAGTTGTGGTACCTACATAAAACCCCTACAAAAATTTTAATATCCTGCTATGTAAATTAGAGAGATAGGAACTATTAGAATATCGTCCACATATACTAGATGGGAAAAATACGTATTATTGAAGCTAACTCAAAAACCCCTCATCAGATCTTGACCAAATTTATATGGGACCACTTCTGAAGTATGCCCTACCAAACAAAAAAAGAATCATCAACATCAATTAATAATTGGCGGAGTAATCGCGTAACAAACATACAAAAAAAAAAAAAAAAAAAAAACATACAGTCGAATTGAGAACCTCCTCCTTTTTGAAGTCGGTTGAAAATACGTGTCTAATATTTTTTTAGTATCTGATTGACGGACCAAATATTTTCTTTTTTTTCCCCAGTCGACATCCCTATTCCTATAATTACTTTTAGTATCCCCACTGTTTCTTCACGGTTTCTCTATACTCTTATAAACCATCTATACAGGATGTTAAAGTAATTGAGTGCCATAGCTTAAGGGTAGGTTCAGTATCGATAAAGGGAGCTATAAAAAAAAAAAAAAAAAAGATCAACCTATATTAGCACCATTAGCACCTACACTTACTTACCTTATTAGTACTTAAAATAGCAATCGTTTAGAATTAAAATTATTTTATTTGTTTAAATGCTTTAATTACTTACCTACTATCGAACGCGAATCGAACTAACACTACGACTGTATGTAAATTACAATTCGAATTTTCCCTTCGTACTAAGACTAAATTAGGTTGAACTTGCATTTTTTTCTGGCTTCCTTTATCGATACTGAACCTCCCCTAAGCTATGGCACGCAATTACTTTAATACCCTGTATATTACTAAGGTACCTAATGAATTTTCTTCAACAGTCAATATGAAAGCTTTTCTAATAACAATTTTAGTATGTTACGCAATGAGCCTCCCAAACCATAACGCCGCAGATACAATCGTAATTGGTGTTAACACTAACCGCCTTCGGGATTTACACCCTCGTACGTAAGGCGCTGACTACTCCTTAACGTTCACGCAACATCCCACAGATGTGGAAGGCTTACCATAGGCGTAATTGGATAGGAGATGAGATTGTTGATCGATTATAGTGGTAATTTTAGGGTTAATTTTCTAAGGGAAAGCGGGTCTACGGTTCGGGGTCAAAAGTGAAGCTAACTTGCTGCCATAATAGTTAATTGCAGTAGCCCTTTTAAATTGCGGATAGTTGAAAGAATTAGTCATAATATATATTGGTGATGAAAATATAAGTAACAGTTTCACGTTTTCTATTTTCTTGAATTTTTGAAAATTGTAAGCTTGTAGTGACTGTGCTCCGTGTTTAATTGGTTGCTTTTTCCGTATACAGTTTCATTTAATGCAATTAAGAAAACATGAATCAAAATAATCATCTGTAGAAAAAAAAAGATTTTATATTTATGACGTTATGCAGTAGAAATCTATTTAAAGGAAGGCATTTGGAAATAAAATGTGGAATGGAGCTGAAAATTTTCCAAACTCAGAACAAACTGCAGTGCCAAACTACCAAAACTTGAAAGTCGGATCTGTGATAGATAGCGGTAACATTTCGAATATAATGTGGACGAAACTTTTGGTCCAAATGTGAGCACAGCGTGAAACCAAAAACTCGCCATGAAGGATGAATATCGATGAACGCACGTATGCGAACACTGCTCAGAAATACGGTAGGATGAGCCGCCATACTTCTGAAACCTGAGGAACACACTGTCTTATTTTAGCTGACTATACTACACTTCACACACTTTATTGCAGATTCGGTAACACTTCTTTTTTCCTGAGTGTCTTCAAAGACATTAACGGGGTTATATTACGACTAGCACTTTGCCCGCGGCTTCGCTCCCGCGGGACCCGTTATTTTTCTCGGGATAAAAAGTAGCCTATGTTACTCCCAAAAAACCAAGCTTTCTAATGGTAAAAGAATTTTTCAAATCAGTCCATTAGTTTCGGAGCTTATTCAATACAAACAAACAATCAAATCTTTCCTCTTCATAATATTATATACAATATAGATGATATATACCGCAGCGTCTTTTTAGTCAGTGGACGAGACTCAACCACGTGCTCCTAGCAACAATGTACTTCCAATTTATTGTTCGTGGGTAGTTTCACAAGATGGAACCCGCCCATCCCATTCTACAGGAAAATGCCAATTAGTCTCCACCAGTACATGTACATGTTCAGTGAGGATATGTATATAGAACAATGAAAGGCCGAAGAAGCCAAGTTTAGAAATGTTTCGAAATGGTAACTGTAACAAATCTGTTGTAGAGGAACACTGACGCACATTTTGTGGTTGATTAAATCCACACAAACACGCACACACATACTATAGAGTATTCTATTACTCTATTCTAAAGTTACATGCGTAGCGAACCTCGGTTGACCCGTACCCCGCAATACAGATGCGCGGCTTTCGATCTTCATAAAGACATCCTTGTATTTAGGCATCGTGAGTAAATAAACTCAAATAACTTTCCACGTTATAATCATCGATGTACACATTCTTACGAAAATTACACGCACCCACAAAACTGTGAGTTAAATTCCACCTGTACTATCAGATCCTTTGACATAATACCACAGATTAATATAACTCGCAGTTTACGAGTAGGTATGAAGCTACAAGTACGAGGCGCGGCGGGCTCGTCTCACTGTGCCAATTCAGTAGGGCTGCAGCGCACTGCCCGGGTCGCACGTCAATTCAATACTCACGCGCCGCTTCGCGTCGTCCGTTTGTCGTAAGATATTAAAACTAAAATGAAAGCAACAGTATATTGCATCGCATCGCAGGTAGTAGGTACCTACCTAGTTTTTACATTAATTGTTATTTTTACCGAGGTATACAGGATGTTAAAAAAAAAATAAAGTTCATCCTAATTTAGTACCTACTAACTGAAAATAGCAATCGCTTAGAATTAAAATTATTTTATTTGTTTAAATACTTTAATTACTTAACAACTATCGAACGCGTTGTCATTTTGTCCTTCACTTCGCGTCCCAATACTAAGGGCCTAATAATACTTAAGTTAGTAGGTGCTCAAATGTAGGTTGTTTTTTTTTTTCTGGTTTCCTTTATCGATACTGAACCTACCCCTAAGCTATGGCACGCAATTACTTTAAACCCCCTGTATATTAATAAATAAATGGAGTCTAAACAAATTATAGTACCGACCGCACGCGGCAGCAGCAGGCGATTCGACGCCGCGACACTCAGGTTTCTATTGTATTTTTAAGAAATCGAATCGAATTTCTATGAAGTCGCCAGCGGTCGGCTACGGAAAGGTACCTTTAAAAATATAATAGTTTTTATATATCAATGACAACCCTAACCTGGTCAGAATGTATAAAGAGTTACGCGACAGAAAGAGAGGCAACTTGTAGGTGAATATAACTGTAGGTAATTAGCGTTGTGCGACCTGAATTGCACTTTTTTGTGTTGAAGGAAGAGTCGTTTTTTATTTAAATGATATTGCGGAGTGTCCCGTCTGTATTAATCTGCGACAATACGAAGAAGGATAAACCAAATATATTGCCTCAAAGAGGACACCAAGAGCCAATATCAATTAATAATGTATTTAAACGACAGTTGGCTGAGACATGCGTCGCCGGAATATTGGCAATTATGCCGCAATTGAGCGCTAGTGCGGCCCTAATGTGACCATATTAACCTATGAAGCGATGTGCAATAAATGTCAATAACATTAATAGGTGCTGTGTGCAGTGTAGAGTCATACTCTGGACAGCTCGGCAATAATATCTGATTTCATGATTCTTTCATTTTATTATAACATTATACTGTCAGGTTTTTATGGTTCCAAAGTGATATCAGATATTTTGAGTAGGCAGATATTTATTACGCAAGACATGTCCGTTAATATTGCATTAACATATATTTTGGAGACCGACGCAGCCTTCTAAATTTTTGCGTCGCTTGTCACGCCAGATGGTTTTGGTGTTCCTTCGTCTGTCATGTATGTTACTTTATTTATGGTGTCACTTTTTCCACAAATTAAGGATCACATATATATTTGCTGTCATATTTTAATGAATGAATCAAGAAATCAGATATTGTTGTCGAGCTGTCCATAGTAATATATTGATGGTCGTGACTGTACCAGACTCGTGATTCTCATATAGCATGTGCCTGTAGGTGACCAACATCCGATGAACAACATTTCCAGCGTTTATTTGTTGGTTGAATACGAGGCTTTTGGCTACCATGTATTTTGTGTTTTTTCTTTAAATTTATTTTTCTTTCTTTAGGTCATACAATTATAATAATTATCATAATCATTATTTGCACTTGGTGTTGGTACAGTGTTGAGGTATTGGGGTTATAATCATACCTACTTGTTCCATATACGAATTGAAATCGTGATCTGAACCCATAGACCAAATATTTTATTCAATATGCAAATGACAGCGATGCGGAGGAATTTTCGACTCCATATTTTATTTTGTTAATAGTTTTAGTTAGATTAGGTTATAAATAAATAAATTAATTCTTTATTTCACCAAAAGCCATCACAGTAAAAGAACTAAAAACTAAGAGCATACCTATAAGGCTTGATAACTAGGGAACAATAATTTTAATTCCCTGACTCCTAAACTAGGTGTATGTGCCTGTGTCTTAGGAGTCAGTGATTTGTAAGTATTTGGTTATTTGTATTTTAATGGTTTTTTAGTTCATTTATTATAATAAATACATTTCCACAAGTTCATACACGAATCGCGTTGTCAGAAACTAGAATGACTATCTGTTTTTCACATGAAACAAACTTGTGAAAGTCATGCTGTAAAGTTGAACTCAATACTGAAAATACACAGTGACTCAACTAATGAAGCAAAAGCAGCTAGCTATTCAACGCATTTGCTCTGTCAAGTCGACTACAGTCAGCTAAGGAGCTTACTCAGCTCTTGAGATAATTTTTCTTTTCAAAGACGAACAAATTATGAGTGATATTAAATGAAACAAGAAACTTGGAATAGTACTAACTGGTTTATTTTCTCTTGATGAAAGTTCTCGAGTTATTTTCAGTGAGAAATTATTTTAATTTGAAATACTAGAACGTAGAGATTGGATTTCGACGTCCATGGATGATTGATTAGATTGTAAATATAATAATTAGGTAATGTTCGATCTTGTTCGATCAGATCATAATTTGCAATTCATAAAATTCTTGGACTTCAGAGTGATATTGTCTTGGCACAGTATGTGCCCACGTTAATCGTCGCATCATCACTATCCCACTTGCTAAAAGTGATCCATGTGCCCGTTCCTACCTATATCTTTACTTTTGATTTCACGATCTGAGGAACGCCACTGACAAGTTTAGTATCACTCCGCATTTTAGGTATATCTACAAGTACGCTACGGGCTCGACGTCTTGGGCCAATTCAGTGAGTCTCTAGGAGCATGAGGAGCAGGGTGTAAAGTTCACTCATCCACCATTGAAAAGGGAGGATGCTCCGACCAGACGGGTGTTGTCTGGCGGGCCGATTGCCCGACTATTGATGTCGGATAGTCTTATCTATGTCGTTCGCGCGGTAAACTCTAATTGCGCAATGCAGGATTTGTGTGACGTCATGTCTTTGATGCGTAGTTAGTATGTGGCGGTGTAACCGCTACTGACAAGTCTAACGTAGTCAAAAGATCTAAGAGTTAAGCGATAGAAGGAGAGGCATCTTCTAGGTGAATATAACTGTAGGTAATAAGCGCTGTACGGTCTGAATTGCACTTTATTGTGTCGTAGTTAGTATCGCTTTTTATTTAAATGATTTTGCGGAGTGAATCATCTGTAGATTAATCTGTGGAATTACACGCTAAAGATTCCTACCAGCTACTACTAACGAGATATCTACCTACCTTATATGGTTCAGATTACTACAAGCCAATTTCCATATAAATGATATCAATTCCCGCACATAAGAATACAACATCATCTCAAAAATAACGTCAGTTATAAAACCAAACAGTTATTTTGATTAAAACCGAAGTTTATTTATACCTCAGTATAGTCGGCAATATAAAAAGCCATTCATTTTCATCGCGAGCCCATCCGTTAGGCTGGAATCGTAAAAAGTAAACTGAGCATTTTATTACGGGTTGAGGCCCCGTACCGATCGATGCTCGTTCTTAATGGCTGATACCGCTAATAGTTTTTGGGGTAAGCTCTTCATTTTTTTAAACGTCGAGGTGTACTTATGTACAGGTGTTCTTGCGTTTACAAACACAATTCTATCATAAACTATAGTTTAACCGATGTCGCTGTATCACTCCTTTAGTATGTATGGGTAGTGCAGGCCGCTCATTCGTCAACGCTCATGACGGTCCGCCGCTCATTCGTCAACGCTACCCCCGGCTCTTTGCGCATTCCTAGGCGCTGCACGGCGGTCTTGCACAAACCATAACACAGAAGAAACAAAACAAAATCTGCCCAGAACCTCGTCAGAAAAATATAGACAAATCAAATCAAACGTAATTAAATTAGGCTGAGAATTAGCACTTTCGCGTCAAAAATTATATTAAAAATAAACTGCATTTCGTCACTTCCTAATATTTTAGCTGCAAAGTACAAGTGGGGCATCAAAATCACCATCCGCCTAGCCTTTACCTAAGGCCAGGTCGTCATCCAGTCTAAACAGCTGCAGCTGACTATCAGAATTTTACATGAAGCAACTGAATAACTAAGCTCCTCAACCCATTTACTGGGTAACACGATACCTCTGGTTAAGTCGTCGTCGTATAATCGTAACCACAAAATAAATACATAGGTTGTAACCAATTACCTATCCATACAAATAAATAAAATTGAAGTATCTATTTGTAATGTCAAAATATAGATAGTGCAATCCACGACGACGCGCCCCACTCCGATCCGCTCCGTACTAAAGTACAGCTTACAGTACAGTAATCGCGGAGTGGGGCGCGTCGTCGTGGATTGCACTTCTGCCTGTTTGTTCCGGCTAATCTCCGAAGCGGCTAAACCGATTTTGTCGGGACTTTCACTGGCAGGATCGGGCAGCAGCTAGTAGGTATACCTACCTACATCCATAAAGGTCAGATGGATGACCCCTGTAACACAGGCTTTTCCTAGCATAGGGGTCATTGATCCAGGCTGTACAACATAGTCGGTGGAACTTCGAGGAGCACTTTCGACGTTTGGCTCCCAGACTGGACCGGGCCGGGGCTGCCTTGAAGCGGCTCCTGCCCAATCTAGGGGGTCCAAACGCCTCCTGCCGGAGGCTATACGCGGGGATCGTGCGGTCCATGGCCCTGTACGGGGCACCGGTGTGGGCGCGTTCGTTGAGGCGGCGGCTTGCCCGCCGGTTGAACGCGTCCCAGAGGGTCATGGCCACCCGGCTGGTCCGGGGATACCGCACGGTCTCCGGTGAGGCGGCGAGCCTCCTTGCCGGATTGCCGCCATGGGATCTGGAGGCAAAAGTCCTCGCGCATATTTGGGAGTGGCGCGGGGAGGCGAAACGCCGGGGCTTGACTCCGATGCCGCGAGAAATCGCGGCACAGCGGACAGAGCTCCGACGGGATCTCATGGCGTCATGGAGAGTGCGATTGTCGCAACCCAGTGCTGCGCACGCCACTATTGCGGCGATAAGTCCCCTCTTTGAGGAGTGGCTGGAGAGGCGCCACGGCGTCCTCACCTTCCGCCTGACGCAGGTCCTCACCGGACACGGCTGTTTCGGGAGGTACCTGTTTCGGATAAGGCGGGAGGAAACGCCCGGGTGTCATCACTGCGTGGATCGCCCGGAGGACACGGTGGAGCATACGGTGGAGGTATGCCCGGCTTGGGCAGAGCACCGCCGTGTCCTCGTGGAGGCGATCGGTGGCGGGGATCTCTCGCGTCCGGCCCTGGTCCAGGCCATGGTACGGAGCGAGAGAGCATGGGAGGCCGTCACCTCCTTCTGCGAAGCAGTAATGCTCGCGAAGGAGGAGGCGGAGCGCGTGAGGGAGAGGCAAATTTCGCGCCCTCACGCCCCTAGCCGCCGCAGGAGGAGACGCCCTGGGCGTCGGGAATCGATTGCCGATTCCCGGCCACCGTAGGCGCGGGCTTGCGGACGTTGAGCAATGGGTAGCTCGCCGTCCGGTAAGGACCAGGCCCGGGTCGACGGCGCGTAGTGTTCCACGCGCGCCTCAAAGAGTGTCAGCGAATGAAGGGGTCCGATGAGACCATTGCCTGCCGGGGTTGCGGGAAAGTCCGAAAGGGATACCGTGGCCCCCTGGCATTGCACAGGCAAGAGAAGGAACACGGGTGGGTTTTAGTCAGTAAGAGTCTGACACGCCCTCCCGCTCCACCCAGAGCGGGAGACGTCATTTGATGATTTCCCACCCAAAAAAAAAAAAAAAAAAAAAAAAAACTGTACAACATCAGCAGGGCATTGTACCAGGCTATTTCCATGTTTAATTGTCACCCTGTATGTGTACTTTTTACGTCAAATAAATATATAATTGTTAAATAATCTTCTAACTCTAATTCACATGACGTTCCAACCAGGATACAGTTTTCATGATCAAAACTAAATAGATCAAAAGGTTAATTCGCCTTAATTACCGTAACCTGGAAAAGGTTGACCTCTTGTAGCCGGGGGTGAAAGAAACTGTTTATTCCTCTCACTAAATACCATTTCAGGGTATTCACCAAATGATTTTCTATTTCAATTATTAAGCATCTGTTTTTTGTTAAGAGCGTTTAAGTTGGCAACGTAGCAAATAGATGTCAAATATTTCGCTGTTTTGATTAATTTGGCAATATTACTGTATGGAAATATGAATAGCGAACTGAAATATTGATTATGAAATGCAATAGTTAATATCGTAACAATCGAATATTTCGTTTTAGATGTAAAAAATAGTTATTTATCCAACATGTGAGGAAAGTTCGTTTTTCCTATGAGTTTTGATTTTAAATGAGTTTAATTAGTAATGAGTAGTGATTATAAATTTCAATCCTGAGTAAGCGAAAGACTCAACAAAACGAATAGCAAATGAACTTGCTCACAAGTTGCATACAAAACTTTTCACCACTCCCAGCAAGAAAGTATTCAGTCATCATAGGTAAATAAATTAAATAGACAAAGCAAATCAAAATAATTCTTTATATTTTAAAATATCTTTAAAACTTAACTTAAAAAAATCAGGCAAGGTTAGTTCCTGAACGGGAGCATTACTTTCCTCACTGTTCAAACAGTGAGGAAAAACAAACTTTCCTCACTGTTCAAGCAGTGAGGAAAAACCAACTTTCCTCACTGTTTTCGTAGATGAAAGACACTTCTTTCGTGCGGGAGTGGTGAAAAAGTATTTTTCCACACATTTGCTCAAAAAATGCATTTACGAAGCCATAAACATTGTTCGAAAGTTAAAAATTACACACCATACAACGGAACGGGCAGTAAAATAGGTACTCTCACCCCTCTCACCTAAGTACATGTTTTACCGCCCCCTTCGTTGTATAGCGCCGTACGTATCCTTTACGGTTTTTTTTTAATTACCATAAAAAAATATATAAGAATTCCACCAAGGAGTTTCAAATTACGAGAATAAATAAGCTGAATGATCGAACCTCCTTGGAAGCGCTTCTGCTCAATACGTTTATCTCACTTTAGTATTAAAGAGAAAATGAGACGAAAGATGCTTCTCGACTCGACTATTGCGATTCGACTTTTTGCGTTTCTAATTTTCACCACGCGCACGTAGCGCCATTTGGAAATGGCGCCATTTTCATATTAGAAACGTCAAAGATTGTTATTGTTGCGACTTTCTGACTGATATTTTTATAAACAAAATAATAATATGAGTTCAAGCGAGGAATCCGATATTAATAAATGGAATCTACTCCACCTGATATCTTGAATGAGGCGAAAATTGTAGAAAATGGTCTCTTGCCGCCAAATTCGCGAGAGCGCTATTTAATGACGTACAATAATTTTATAGCATGGAAGACTCGATCATTCTCTGAAATTTTTTTGATGGCTGCCGTCCTCGATGTGGTCAATATATTCAATGTTGAAAAGCACTCTAAAACCAATAATGACATAGATTTAACAAAATACATAAAATTACATGTATTTTTGAAACGACAATCAGATGGCTATACAAGCAAGAAATCAAAAGTATTCACTGCAACGAACGTAGAAAAATTCCTTAATGACGCGCCAGATGAAAAATATTTAGTAACTAAGGTACGATTTTAAAACTTTTATTTACTTGAAACCTTTTTGTAGGCACTTACACACATAGGTAGCTACTTATTTGCTGTAATAGTTTAGTAGGCAATGCTTAATTTAGTGGATAAGTACCTATATTTGATAGTTAATTTGGTCATTTACCTGTATAGAACTACCTAAAGCACAGGTACTCAAATTACTTGTATTTTATTACAGGCTATATATAATTTTTAGTATATCTGGGGCGTGCAGGCGGCAAGAATTAGCCAACATAAATGTGAGCGATATCGAAAACCATGGGGACATATTGCTTGTCAAGATACCTGACACAAAAACCAAAATCCCTCGTACTTTCACCATACATGGTGAGTTTTACGCATTTGTCAAGAATTAACAAGATCTAATAATTACAAACACAAAGAGTAATAGATTCTTTCAGAAGTACCAAAAGGGTAAATGCATGCGGCAAGTCATTGGCGTTAACAAAATCGGAAGTGTACCGAAAGAAATAGCCACGTTCTTGAAATTGGAAAATCCGGCTTGTTATACTGGTCACAGCTTTAGAAGAACCTCTGCAACATTACTAGCTAATTCCGGAGCCGATATCATCACACTGAAACGCCACAGAGGATGGCGCTCTAATATTGTTGCAGAGGGTTATATTGAAGACTCTGTGCACAATCAAATTGAAATAGGCGACAAGATATCAAAGTCTATAAATACCTGCTACCTCACGCGAAAACGTCCAGCCACCGCCACCGCTTCTGCAAGCTCCGCCACCACTGCCATCGTCGCCGACGTTTACGCCACATTCTCCCGTTCAACATAATACGTGTGAAATTAATAATGTCAGTCAGTCAGTAAAGCTTCCAAAGCAGCAAATTTCACTGAATTTCAATAATTGTTCAAATTTTACTATTAATTTCCAAGAATAGTGAACTATCTGTATAATTTCTTATTTGCTATTAAAAATAGTTTAATGAAAAAGTTTCTTTCATTACCTATTGTACTGTTTTCTCGCAAATGTGTTGAAAAACGTTGTATGACACACGCGCGGATATTGGTATTTACAAACTCGTGACTATGGTACTCGTAAGCCCGAGACGAATTTAATGAATAGTGCTGATACTCGTAAATGTTACCTTAAGAGCCCCTATCAATTTCGGCGCGCTACTAGTTTAGGTAACTATCGGAGCGCAGTGTGTCTGTGTGACTTTCGAACTATCGCTGACAATCGTAGTGTGCGTCGTCGCACGGTGCAGGCAGCGGTATTAAAAATCTTGGCCCGTTACCGCTATTATCAGCACTCCATAGTTTTTACTTACTAGGTTCCGTAATACTGGATGGATTTTATTGTGATTATGACGTGTTGTTTAGGTACCCTATAATAATATCGTTACTCATGTATGGCATACACTATATTAAAAGCAAACTATAAAGTGTGACGAGCTGTAAATAATTACGCGTGTATTGTACTCCTGTATTATTTATATATTATAATTATTTAGATAACGGTGTGCTTCAATACTCCTGTCTACCTTTATTTCCGTGGCGTTAAGACCGCAGACCATCATCAGAGTATAGTTTAGCGAGCCAACTTGTCGTATTACAAAGCTACTAAATTTATTTATGTACAAGGTGGAAATACCGAGTGGAAAATGGAGAGAAAATACTTTAATATTGAAGACAGAGAATCTTACTCAAACCAAACATTATTTTGTTTTTAGCCCACCCTCGTCTAATTAAAATTGATAATTTCCTTTAATTATTTTTTTCATTACACGTGTAGCAACAGCGTAAAAAATACAAAATATTTTTTTAGTTTCTTTATTATATCAACAGTCTATACAAGCACGAGTTTATACCAACTCGCATCTGCTGTCACGGGTATCTTTGGTATAGAACTATAGAAGATATATATGTAACTGTGTGTTTGCACAATAATTAATAGTTGAAAATTACCTTGTTGGGGAAACAAAGTAATTTTCAACTATTAATTACTGTGCAAACACGATGTGTTTTCACCTACTGATAACGAGCCAGCACGCGTAACTTGAACACAATAGAAACGGATTTATGTACAGAAGAATAAACAAAATGACAGATTTACAATCACTATCTGTCATTTTGTCTATTCTTCCGTCAACAAAACCCGTTTCTATGGTAGTCATTCTACGCGTGCTGGTGAATCCTGTTTTTTAGTGTAACAAGAAAAAATTAATAAGACTTTTATTATAAAATTAGTAGGTACCTACCAAATAATCTATTCAATTTCCTACAGGAAACTGTCGTGATTTATGTAGGTAACTATAATTATTGCTAGGTAAAACCTCCTACCCCCTAACTTGTGTCCCGATCCTTTTCTGTCATCGATGATGTGCAAATATTTAATTCTAATAATGAAATAATTATTTAATTCTCTACAAATATAATTATAACATTTTTATATTACAGAAATATTAGTTATTTACTTAAGAACTGCACATACCTTCCGTGTTTTTTTAACTTTTTGCTTTTTACCATTGATTTTTCCGTGATAATAAAGTTCACTCTTTCGACCCATTTTCTAAAAATTAAATTTTATTTTACTAATAGTACAATACAAAACATAAATACGTATGAATGACATTAGCAAATCACAAAATGTCACACGATGCATGTAGGTAGTGCAAAATCACGAGCTATTCGCGAGTTACGTCGGGTGTGGCGAAAGTCACGGGCGACACAGGTCCGCTGTCGAGAAGCCCTTGGGCGCGACTGATTGTAGGGATGTGAAAAAATAATCGATTATAGAAAAAATCGATTTTTAAATATAATAATCGATCTTTATAATCGATTAACATATTTAAAAAAACCAATTAATAAAATATCGATTTCTTTTTTACTGACGATTTTTTTCACCCGCAACGGCCAGAACAGTCAAGTTTTTTTAGTCAGGAGCGCGAAGCCGCAAAGTACCGTGACCCTCTAACTACGAAGTTCGTCAATGAATGACGCTAACGCCATCTGTACGTTTAACGCTATGCCATCAATTCTGTACGTTGGAAACCTAAATTATCCCTATTAGCGTGTAGGAACCTTCTGGTTCCGGCTTCTTCAACTCCAGCGGAAAGATAATTTTCGAAAGCTGGCTCCATACTAACAAAGACCAGGAGCCGAATACTATCAAAACGTTTACCAAAACTTTTATTTGTTTTTAACTTTCATTGCCCACAGACTTGTAATTTATTTATTTTAAAGAAGCGAAATGAAAAAAAAAAAACTTTTTGCCAATGTAAATTTATAACTTGTTGATTAATTTAATCTGTCAACAAAAAATAACAGAAAAAATCTATTATTTTAGAAAAATCGATTATTTTCAATACAGAAATCGATCAGATTAATATTTGCTACCAGTAAGCTATAAAAACAATTTGAAAAACCTGGTGTTACGTGATTACGTAAAAATGTGTGTTATATTTTAATTTTTCGTAATTTATATTGAATAATCACCAAAATTTTAATTCATAGACTTTCTAGTTAAATAGTTGATGAATAACTTTGCATTAAAAAAAACCATATATCTTAAGTTTATTGAGAAATTTGCGCTGAAAAAACTAGAATTTTCTGTTTTCAGACCGCAAAATTGATAGGTCATGTAAAATTTTCAAACAATAGAATTTATATAAATATAGAATTTAATTAATATTATTATTAAAAACATTATACCTCTTTCCAATTTTGGTATTTAGAAAAATTGTAGCTGCAAAAGCAAAAGCTGTTCCGTACATTTGTGTTCCCCTAAATCTTGTATGGAACAGCTGATTTGTTCGCAATAGTATAAATATTAAAACTGTAAAATTATTATGTGGTAGAAAACCGTTTTAGTTTATCCAATTTATTGTAGTTCATTTTGTGATTGCTTAACTAAAATAGAACAAAAATATTTGATGACAAACCTCTATAAAAAATTATAATATTCTATTTCATTTTCCAATCGTTGTGATCACTATCGTCAACCAGTCACCTATTTTCTCGTAAACATTTTGGAGTTAATATTTACTCAAATATTCTCGCTATATCAATTTGCCAATCAAAACGCCATTCCCTAAAATGAAGTCAAATTCAAATTAATGTTAGAAATCAAGCAACTGTCAGCAAAACTAATGGTCAATAAACGTTAGCTAACACAACTAAATAGATTAATCAAGATTAATTAATTTATGAAGTTTAGTAGGTACCTCGCCTTACTTTGACGTTTATTAGAGTATGAATAAAATATAGAACAACAAAGTACTATGGAATAGCAGCAAAGAAAAGTTTGAAATTGTGTTGCTTCGTTAGTTATTTTAAAGTTTTATTCTTGGTTGACCGTTAAAGGTATCGGTTGGACTCTCCGATGTTTTAACATAACAAATCTAGTAAGAATGCGTGTGACCATATTTTCGCTGACCCGTTTCATACGGTAGTAAGACACTTGCGCAAAAGACATTTTCGCGCAACTATACTTTCGCGCATGTTGCACGACTCAAAATAAATTCGGATAAGGACAGGAGAATGATTATGATGAATAATGATGATATCCCCTACCCTTTCGGTATGGGCACGCTCAGCAAAATTTTTCTGCAATTTTATTGTTATGTTTTTTATTCTCTTTATTTTTAATGTGTTTGTTGCTGTTGTGTTGTGTCTGTGTCGAATAAATGTTTTCTATTCTATTCTATATCCTTTCGCGTAAGTCCATTCGCGGAAATGAATTTTCGCGCAAGTGTCTTTCGCACAAGTGCACCCTTCCGTGCACGTTCCGTAGCTGTTACCAACAACATAAGATGAATTTCACCAATGACACTGAACACGATCTGCACATCTAAACCGCGTTCGAGATCTGTCAGTGTCATCAGTGTTCTGGAATATTGACACTGACAGCTTTTGAACGTTTCGTTAGTGAAATTTGCCCTTAGCCAGCGATAGCTTGGCACCTATAGCTTGTCTTATTTATACTTTAACAAGAAAGCTTACTTCGTTAGATAACATTATCGATTCTGTTCGGGTTATTGACTAGTATGTCGAACACGGGTTTGTGTGAGTTTTGGGCAAACTGTTGGCTAAGTATATTTAGATACTATTTAGATTGGGCAGATATTTTGAATTGCAGCTATTATTAAACGTTACCTGTCAAAGATATTTTGATTTATAAACATGAAGAAGAAGAATAAATAATAATAGCTAATAATAGCTACAGAGAGAAAGTACCTATTTTAAATTAAGACACACTTGTGAAAGACAAGTGTGTCTTCATTTTAAAATAGATAGGTACCTACATAAGAAAATACCTAGAATTTACCTGTTTCATGTTTCCATATTTACATACCGCTGGTGGTAATTTAAGGTAGCTAGAATGCCAAAGGCGGAAAATCAAGTTAAGAGTTAATCTAGTCTTTACACCGGAAGTCCTCGTATCTAGTGCAAAAGGGGTCCCATGCTTTAAAAGGAAGTAGATATACGCTGAATGGCTTTATATCCAGAAAATATTAGACACAAGAAAGTTGCGCAATAGATATATATCTACATAGTTTGAATATTGATTGATATTTATTCATAATCATTTCACATCTAACATTTTTTTTTTTTTTTTTAATACTATATTATATTTTTGTAACACACAGAAAATACAAACTGTAAAAAATGAACAGTTAAAACTAATAAAATAAGACCTGTGCGAGACCAAGAAAGGCTTATTATAATGCTGCAATATTTAAATAATAAATAGCAAGGCATTATCATTTTTACCACGCACAGTAAAAGGTTCCATAGTTCTGATGAATTTTCCCAAGAACAAACCTAACATTGTGGTTGAAAAACACAACACAAGTTCTCACATATGGTATGTAGGGGAGAACATGTTTTTGCAACTGCAAATGAAAGTTGTTTGATTACTCGTATTACGACTGACCTCAAGCTACTGGTAACACGATACTGCTTGGTACGTCTGTTCGTCAGACTTTTAGGACTTCTGATTATCCGTACCGACTGTCGAAGATCTACGAGTAATTGCCGGGACCAACGGCTAAATATTGGAAGTATCGTGAAGTGAAAAGTAGGTAACAGAAAATCATCTTTGCCACATATTCATGAAACCGAAATAAAATGAAATTGTTTATTCTGTAAATAGGACATCAGAATCACTTTTACACGTCATATTAAAAATAAGCTAGATGTGGTCAACGTTTCCTATCTGACTACTCTGAGAAGAAAGGCCGAAACAAACTCAGAGGTCAGAGTCTCTTTTAAAGTCCAGAAATAATCTTGGTCAGGCCATATGAGGACCATGTAGATAAGTGTTTGAAATGGTATTTTGAGGAAAGAACCACACAGATTTGAGTGGACCTGTCCAGTCAGTGCAAGCAGTTGTCAGATATCGTGGAGCTTGACTCAGAACTTAAGGAGCTCAACTCGACGAACAAAGAAAGGAAAAAAAACTAGAGACAACAAAAAATCTGTTCCATCTTACTCCAATGCGTCCTATAATTGCGTACACCTCTACGCACTGTACCGCGTAGTGTTTTATTCATATTTTTTCCCATTATTCTGTAGAGTTAGAACAACATCCCTCTTAGATTCAACGAGAAGATTGTTTCTGTACCCGCGGGGATGGAATATCGACTTTATACAGAAGAGTTACGCAAATATTATGGCAAGCTCTGCAGGGAAATACAAGCGTCGCCCGTTATTTGTGGTGAGATTGAGGTGGATACAGATTCCTTGCGAACTATGAACAAATTTGCTAATATATTTGGGATGCTGAAATCCTCTATTAGGATTTTTTGTTATCCTACTTGACTGAGATCTTCACTTTATAAGATCGAGAATTATTGCTTTACTTTTTTATGTGAATGTGTTTTTATGTGAATGTTGCCAGTGTCATTTATTATTTCTCAATGAGGAGACACGCTGACATTTTATCCCGGTAGGTGGCGTATAATCACTGGTGCTGATTGTACTGTCAGAATAATTGTCAAATACCATACATTTAGTCTTCCATCTCTAGGTATTCGGCAGTCCCTTCATTATTAATACCAAAGTTTTTATCGTATGATTCTAATCTGTAATAAGATAAAATTGGAATTTAAATACTATCAACAAAAAAAGGTGACGAAATTAAATCCAAGATTTATCCTACTTTTACTTACCTTGCAACAAGATCAGCTTTTTTCCCAGTTAGACAAGCATTTTTTTTCTTTAATTCTGCTTTTAAATCACCTACGGGGCACTAAGGAATATATTTTTAGGCGTTTGTTTTTGCAGTAAAGTTTCTAACCGCCAATTATAAACATTAATGACAAGCACCAGTTACGGTGGTGACATCTGTAATTAGCTTTGCCCGTCCCTCCCCATTATAAACACCAGTTAAGGTGGTGACATCTGTAGTTAGCTTTGCCCGTCACTCCCCATTAATTGAATCTCCAATATACTGGGTGGAAGGGACATCGATGCGAAAACTGATAGCATGTATTCAGTACATGATTCTGAACTCTGTTGTTCCAAACATTTTGACCGCGTAGATATTGCACTTTTCTATGAAACACCCGTTCTTTTTTTAAATAACCGACAAAAATTTTCAACGGAGTGTGGTTCAGAATATACTGAATCCATGGTATCAGTTTTCGCGTCGATGTCCCTTCCACTCTGTATGTAATTCCTTTAGTAATTGAATGGCCATCTTCTAAAACATTCAACCAAAGCTGCAGCTCTCGGGATCAAATGCATCAAAGTTACTCCGGCTAGTTTCACACGTTTCTTGAATTTCGTCACAAGCTTCTGCTATGACAAAAATATTTCTCATTTCTGAAGTGCATAGAGAGGGAGTGCAGGGCTCTGTCAGTCCGTGGCAATATGCTGGCCCGTAGATTCGCGCGCTGTACGGACCAAGTCAAAATCACGCCTTTTAAAGCGTATTGTCAGGGTCTTTACACGGGTGCTCTATGGGTTAGTTATACTAAAAAATCCTTAGACACTGCGCGTCCAATAGATACAGTAACATTTTCAGGATGATGTTGGGGCTTCCTCGGTTTCTGCAGTGCCTCCGAGATGTTCGCGCAGGCTCATACTGACGATTTCCATGCCGTCATTCGGAAAAAAGTCGTGTCACTTATGAAGAGGGAGTCAGAAGAAAACAGTAGCTGAAGATGTTCGTGCACCTGTGTTGAGGCATTTCGTTCATCTGGTGATTTATAGGGAGGTATCTCCCTATTGGTTATCTTGACAGGGCGGGGTGTCTCAGCACAGGGGTATTTTATTTTATTTTTTTGTTTATAATTAAATGGATTATGATGAGTGTTATCCTTTGTAATTGTATTTAAGTACCAACAATAGTTTTGTAACGAACCCTTGGATCTAGTTGTCCCAAAAATAAATATATTTGAATTTTATTTGAATTATAAGCACTAGTAAAAGGAGAGGGCTCTAGTCGTAGGTTCTAGTACTTATCTATAACATTTACTCCTTTATTTGTAAATTTAAAATTTAAGATACATTTAAACATCAAAAATATATGGTTTAACAGTCGCTGATCATTATTTAACTTTAAGCAACTTTTATAAAGAAGGTTGTCTAGGTTCAATATTTTATCACGTCTAATGCATCGGGTCTTAAGAACAAAAAAAAAGACCCTATATAAAAATACAAACACTTATCCCCAAAGAGGAGCTCGTGGCTAAATAATAACAACCGCACGTGTTGATCCATCAGGTTAAGCTCCGCTTTCCGGGGTTAGTCCGTGGATGGGTGACCATCTTTACATACCGAGACTCCTCCGTGCCTCGGAAAACACGTTAAAAGCCGTTGGCCCCAGCTGTCATTCGTGGGTCTTTGAACAGTCGTTTCGTGTCGTCAGAAGTCCGAAATTCTGACAACTACTCTTACCAAGAGGTATCGTATTACCCAGTTACTGGGTTGTGAAAAACTGATAGGCAGTCGCTCCATGTTAGATATTCAGCTGCATCTGGTTAGACTAAAAGCTGATCCCAACATAGTTGTGAAAAGGTTAGGCAGATTGATTGACACTTATTTCCAATTTATGAAAATATGTAAATTAAACCGACACGTTCTCGAAGAAGTGTTTCCCAAATTCACAGCCCAATAAATGTTCTAACAAAATATAAGTTTAAAGTCTAGCCAAGTCCAACGTAGTAGTAAAGTCTAACCTACATTTTATCTTGTATTTTCTGTCTTCATAAAAATACACGAAAACTTTGATCTCATTCATTCTGTTAACCTTTAAAAACTGTGTTGATCCGTATAACTTAATGATAACTGTACAGTTAAATTGTTATAATAATTATATTTACGTTTAAATCTCACTATGAAATTCCTTACAAAGACTACTAGGTATTAGTATCATATTAACTAACTCGCATATTTATCTCGTCTACTCGACGTCCGTATGTCACTGCAGGGATTCAGCAGAATATCAGCGTCAGGTATATTTGCCTGGCACATGCTGAGCTGGACTCCCATTTGGTGCAACCTTGAAGCGCACACCGCACCTTTTTTATGTTCGTTAAAGTGTGTCATAGCCAATAGTGTCATCACAATGTATTGTTTTTTCTTTCTTTTATATTTGTTTGTATATTGGCACCTTGCAGTTTAGTAATTATTTAATCGTGCTTTTGTATGCTGTGCTGTTTTTTGTGTGCACTAAATAAATGATTTATCTATCTATCTATCTATTAGCCTTCCAGACGTTGGCTTAGTAGCATTTAACAAAAAGGCATAAAGTTGCCGGCGCGAAATGAAAGGTGTCCGTCGGAGCGCATTTCCTTCTCTGGAACTTAGACCGTCAACCGCTCAAGAGCTTAGACCAGGAGGGGCAAGTCATTATTAAATATAATGGCAAAGATTAAATAGTATGAATTTTGATGCAACTGTGCAAAGTTTGTCATAGCACTCGAGGCGCACGTAACCATAAAACGTGAGAATTGACGTTTTTCTAGCTGACTGTGGCATTTTTCCAAAATCAGTGAATGCAGTTGTAGCTACAGGAAAACGTTTTAGGCGACTGTCCTTTACTTTTTGATTAATTGCTAACTCAAAGAGTTAAAGACAGTTTCCTAAATAGATAGTTATAACGGTTAACTTACGTGCCCTTACTTCCGTCTCAAAAATTCACCCTGTACATAGGTACAGGGTGAATTTTTGAGAGGGATAGCCCTCTATCTCTATTAGTGGCGTACTTTCCTGCACTAGTGCGGGAAAGTATTCAAAGTAAGAAGCACGCGTCTTTAAAACACTGCATTGTGAACTTAAAAGCGGTAAAATAAGAGCCACACGAGCAAGTCAAGCAAGTCGAGTGTAGTGTCATCACAATGTCTTGTTTTTTCTTCCTTTTATATTTGTTTGTATATTGGCACCTTGCAGTATAGTAATTATTTAATCGTGTTTTTGTATGCTGTGCTGTTTTTTGTGTGCACTAAATAAACGATTTATCTATCTATCTATCTATCTTAAGTGTGTTGAAAAAATATTTACATTAAGTTACATTCGCTTAGCATGACCACAATAGAAACGGGTTTTGTCGACGGAAGAATAGACAAAATGACAGGTAAACAATCACAATCTGTCATTTTGTCTAAATTCAATATCTAATCTAAAGTCGTAATCTAATCTAATTTTGTATAATAGACAAAATGACAGGTAAACAATCACAATGTAATTTTGTCTAAATTCAATATCTAATCTAAAGTCGTAATCTAATCTAATTTTGTATAATAGACAAAATGACAGGTAAACAATCACAATGTCATTTTGTCTAAATTCAATATCTAATCTAAAGTCGTAATCTAATCTAATTTTGTATAATAGACAAAATGACAGGTAAACAATCACAATGTCATTTTGTCTAAATTCAATATCTAATCTAAAGTCGTAATCTAATCTAATTTTGTATAATAGACAAAATGACAGGTAAACAATCACAATCTGTCATTTTGTCTAAATTCAATATCTAATCTAAAGTCGTAATCTAATCTAATTTTGTATAATAGACAAAATGACAGGTAAACAATCACAATCTGTCATTTTGTCTAAATTCAATATCTAATCTAAAGTCGTAATCTAATCTAATTTTGTATAATAGACAAAATGACAGGTAAACAATCACAATCTGTCATTTTGTCTAAATTCAATATCTAATCTAAAGTCGTAATCTAATCTAATTTTGTATAATAGACAAAATGACAGGTAAACAATCACAATCTGTCATTTTGTCTAAATTCAATATCTAATCTAAAGTCGTAATCTAATCTAATTTTGTATAATAGACAAAATGACAGGTAAACAATCACAATCTGTCATTTTGTCTAAATTCAATATCTAATCTAAAGTCGTAATCTAATCTAATTTTGTATAATAGACAAAATGACAGGTAAACAATCACAATGTCATTTTGTCTAAATTCAATATCTAATCTAAAGTCGTAATCTAATCTAATTTTGTATAATAGACAAAATGACAGGTAAACAATCACAATCCGTCATTTTGTCTAAATTCAATATCTAATCTAAAGTCGTAATCTAATCTAATTTTGTATAATAGACAAAATGACAGGTAAACAATCACAATGTCATTTTGTCTAAATTCAATATCTAATCTAAAGTCGTAATCTAATCTAATTTTGTATAATAGACAAAATGACAGGTAAACAATCACAATGTCATTTTGTCTAAATTCAATATCTAATCTAAAGTCGTAATCTAATCTAATTTTGTATAATAGACAAAATGACAGGTAAACAATCACAATGTCATTTTGTCTAAATTCAATATCTAATCTAAAGCCGTAATCTAATCTAATTTTGTATAATAGACAAAATGACAGGTAAACAATCACAATCTGTCATTTTGTCTAAATTCTTCCAAGCCGCAGAAAACCCGTTTCAGTGGTTTTCATGCTACTCGTGCTGGAGATATAACCCCAACCTGGTAAATCTCGACGGAACGGCAGCGAGGTGTATACGTGGAGCTATGTTGCAAACTATGCTCCACCTCCTATCCTGCCCTCTGTGTACCAAAACATGCAGCCAATGTGACCTCTGGTCTCTCTTCATGGACCTTTTCATTTCAATTAATACATCATATCTGACATTTTATAACTATCATATTGGTAACTGATGGAATATTATGACATTTTTAATAATTTAATGTATTCTGTAATTAAATATTTGCACACCATGTAATGGTAGAATGTAAATGGGCCACATTTATAATAAGATCATACTACTTTGTACACCTACATTTTGGCAAATAAAGTATTATTCATTATTCATATTCTGCGCTGCCACCGTCGACGCCGTGGAAGTGGCGACGTTTTAGGCCAAAGAGATCTGAAATGCAGTTGTGCCAGCGACATGAAGAAGAAGTAATATTTAATCAATCCCAATAATAATATTATAAACGCGAAAGTTTGTGAGGATGGATTGATGTTTGCTACTCTTTCACGCAAAAACTACTGAACAGATTTGGATTAAATTTGGCACAGAGATAGTGCTGGTATTATTATAAGAATTAATCAAAACAGCGAAACATTTGAGATCAATTTAAGACATTGACACTTTCAAAAATTGCCCTCTTAAGAATTCTTATCGTTTAAAACAAAGGGTATTCTCGGTAGGTTTATTCTCGACATAGTTTTTTTTATTGAATCCAAGGCTCCTTAATCCATAGCATCGTTCACGAACACTATGACATTTCAATATGTTACTAAATTCATATTACAATAACAAACATTATCGAAACAATCAAAACGATTTTACAGTTAGTCTTATTATTCCCAGGCACGTAATCAAATAAAACTCGACTCGGTCAACAAATCAATATTCAATTGAATTAAATTCTCTCGATGCTATGAATAGTAATTTCAATGCATTTTATGTGACTTTAAACGATTTGTGTATTAAGATATTTTAAACTTTTTCTTTGTACGAGTAAATTATACCCGGAGATTGCATTTTAAACATTAGAATAACAGGTAACAAACTTCTTTTATCTGACAGTTAAAACAGTTCTGACAGTTTGGTTTAAATAGTCTTATTTTTTTTTTATTTATCTTTTATAATTATTTATTTAATTTAAAAAAACTTACATTTGTTATATATTATCTTATATTTTGTGAATCTGAGAAGTACCTATGTAGTGACAGGCCTACACTGTCCTCCCATTCCTATTGACACTGTAATTTGAAATCATTGTAAACGCCAATTATTTTTCTAAGAGTAACCCTGGAGTTTTTTGCGTGCTCTTCTTCAAAGGAAACGACCAATTGGAACCATTGGGACTTATGAAACATCAGAAGCTACGAGTAGGTGCACCTAACTTCTGATGTTTCATAAGTCCCTTTGTTTTATGCGAAATAAAATATTTTGATTTCGAGTAAAATAAAACACTGCACCGTTGAGTGCTTCGTTAGTCTAGTGGTCGCAAGCGCTTCTGCTGAACCTGAGGTCCTGGGTTCGATTCCCAGGTCGGGCCAAGTGTCATTGGATTTACGTTACTGGAATTTCTCAGTAGCAGCCCGCGGAGTCTGGGTTTGTGCCCCGTTGACGGCAATAGGCTCGCCCCCTATTACATGGGACTTAAACATAACTGGCGAAATGTGGGTGTACTATAGGTACCTATAGTATACCTCTGCCACCACTTCGGGGAAACAAGGCGTGATGTTATGTTTTTATTTTATAAAACTGATCTTTGAAGTTAAGTAATGGTAAAATGGGTGAATAAAACGTAGATGAATTATAATTATCTTCTATACATCAAGTACATCAAAGAAAATACTATTATAAAACTTTTCCAGAAAACTTATAATAAAACAGCTTGTCGAACATAAATTCTATTATTTTTTCCACAGCCAAGCTCCTGAACTACAAACTACTGTCAACGACAGCTGTCAAAGTCACAGTTCAATTTAATTAGTCCCGTATTACCACAGCATAGTAAGCAACGGCAGTCTAACAAAGTGAAATATTTATAAAATGTTGCCGAATTTTTTTGCCCACTGTTTGTAACCGAGCTAGCTAGAGTTCGGAAATTTAAAAAACTCACTGTTTCAATGCGAAAGTTTCCCGTATGGAAACAATGAGGTTGACTGCACTTTGTTTGGTAGTGCTAATTAAAACTGGAGTAATTTAACTTTAGTTAAAAAGTCGAAAGAGATAAAGAAACGCGTCGCTGAAGTAGTGGTCTTGAGTTCGATCCCCGGGTTGGGCAAAATGTTATTGGGTTATTCCGTCAAGAAATTCTGAGTGGTAGCACGAATCCGGAATTGTGACGGCAATATGCCTGAAATAACGGCAATAGGCTCACCCTCTTTTACATAGATCTTTTCACGTCATGGTGGTTAAAAAAAAACATCTAAAAACACTTTTTCTACAAACTAGAAGAAAACCCCGTAATAAATGAAAGCAGCAACAAGATACCTACTAGTTATTCCAATGAAGACAGTTGTCGGCCTCAAATAGTTTATGTTAAGCGAGTAGCTAGGGAGTGAGGAACGAGACAAACAGGCCTCTTGCTGTGTCTAACCGCATGAGGTAACCGAATCGGCAAGTGGGTAAACTGATAGTGGTACACTGGGGGCTTTAACGAACATTACATCTGCACTCTAACCAAAGATAGATAAGATAAGATAAGATTTATTTTCTCACCACAATATAACAGTACATTTACAAATGATTATAGGACAATACATAACACCTTCTAACACTTTCACAAACACTGTTTACAAAAACCATAGGTACACAATCAACCAATACATCCTTTGTTATTACTATGCACTGCGTCATAACATTCTTAACATTCTTTAGTGCGCCATGTTTTAATTTTACTACATATTCCTGTACTTGTACCAGTGCTTGTAACCAATAAGCCAAAACGTCAAACAAACGGTTTTTTGACAGTTGCGCGCACAGATTGTATTATGTCTGCGGCGCGTGAGTCGCCGACGCTATGAAATGTTGCCACTTTAAATATTATATTTTATTGTAGTTAGAACTATTGTGTAAATTGTATTTTTTTTTGTCTTATTTTGTTATTTCTCTATGCTGCACCGGTTGACGTCATCACGTCAACGCCGGTTGTCGCTGAAAACCAGCGCTGGGGCTTTGTCTCGCATAGGGTCCCAGCATTATGCTGAGCGATGGCCGTTTTGCGTGGATGTGACGCATATTTTCCTCCAATTTGTTATTTTCGTGTTTTATTTGTTTTTTTTTCCTTGCTTGTGTCATATTTTACCGCAAATAAACGTATTTTCTTTCTTTCTTTCTTTCTAATAGAATTGATTTATACCGTGGGAGACTGGTGCCTAAGCTAGGCTTAAGTTCTGTATTTCAGGACACTAGCAAGACTACTCTCTAAGCGAAATCCGTAGTTTCGGCCGATGTTACGGACGCTCCGCTCACCGTCTTACTCACTGACATACCGTAAGTGAGTCGGAGCGAGAAGCATCCGTAACTTAAGCCCAAACAACGGACTTCACTGAAACCCTTAGGTCTCCACCCCTTTGGAAGCAGTTACATTTATTGAGGATTATGCACTCGTATACAAATGCGGTAAGTTATAAAAGTAAGGTGTATTGTAAACCACGCCAGCTAAGTTATAGATCCCATGCGATTAGAGAAGAGCCTATATCCGTTAAACTCAAACTCAAACTCAAATCATTTATTCCAAATAAACCAATTACAGGTACTTTTGAATTGTCAAGGGGTCGGTCAGTCAGAAAGATGAAGCTAGTTGCCCATTCCAAAGCGTAGTAGGTTCCTATGGAGAAGAACGGGCAAGAAACTCCATGGACACTCTTTTAAATTAGAATATTATTACAAAACATTGGTTACATCATTCATGTTGAAATTATACATGTGAGAACAATGTAGTAAATCGTGCACGTTAAAAGCGACCATAATAAAAATATAAAAACAAAAATAATTAAAATAAGCCATGGCAGCTAAGAGATGACCAGTCCCCACTGACGGCGCCCGTTCACGAACATGACGCATGGATCAGCATCATTTAGCTCAACCATTTTGAAGGGAACTTAATGATCCAACACACACGCCACCACCAGCGAGACATTTGAGTGAGCATGACATACTCTCAGCCGCCAGGGTACATTCAAGTCAATGAAAGACGTACTCAGTAAATGGTAGATTTAAAGTAGGTAAACAGTACTCACATAATGTGCAATGCAATTATATAATACTAAGAGATTGAATTTATACAATGTAAATATAGTTTTTCAATCTTCAGCAGCTCCAACAATATTTTCCAATGCTAATCAATTAGTTTATGCGCCCTTGTGGAGCTGGACCAGCGTTGAGCCAAGCATTTTTGTCAGAGATGTAATCCCCCAACTTATAATATGCTTGGCAGCATAGTGTGCGTTTTATGCAAGATTTAAATTTCGTTTCATTCAATTGGAGTATGTGGGGAGGTATTTTATTGTAACATTTTACACAGTACCCCATGAAAGATGAGTCTACTTTAGCCAGTCTGAAACCCGGTTGAACTAATTGGTCCCTATTTCTAGTCCCATAATTGTGTCTATCACCTATTTTACTGAAAATACTTAGATTTTTCCTTACGTACATGATGTTCTCATAGATATATTGACAAGGTACCGTCATAATGTTAATATCTTTAAATAGTTCCCTTAGGGAATCGCGTCTGCGGAGGCCATATATTGCTCTGATGGCTCTTTTCTGCAGAATAAAAATCGATTCGATATCTGCAGCCCGTCCCCATAGTAAAATACCGTAAGACATGATACTATGAAAGTAACTGAAATAGACTAGCCTCGCGGTATCTACATCAGTAAATTGACGGATTTTTCTCACAGCATATGCTGCTGAACTTAGCCGTCCCGCAAGAGATGTTAAATGAGGACCCCATTGCAGCCTTGAGTCGAGCGTGATCCCCAAGAAAACAGTTTTTTCGACGAATTCTAGTTTCTCCCTATTTAATACTATTTCACAAACACTACTTTTAACATTCGGCAAAGCAAATCTTATGCATTTAGTTTTTTTCCCATTTAATACTAAATTGTTAGCAGTGAACCAATTTTGGACCTGCAGTAGGGCGTTATTTACGTCGTCAAGATTTGATTCACGTCTATTTATCTTAAAAATTAGAGAAGTATCGTCAGCAAATAACACCATTTGTGGTTTGTTTTTTAATAAATGGGGTAGATCATTAATATATACTAAAAAGAGGAAAGGACCCAATATTGAGCCTTGTGGAACACCCATTTTTACTTTTAGACCGAGTGAATTGACACCGTTAATTTGAACTTGCTGTTGTCTATCATTTAAATAAGAGTTTACCAAACTGAGCGCAAGCTTACCTAGTCCGTAATGCTCAAGTTTCAAGAGCAAGATTTCGTGATTTACGCAGTCAAATGCCTTGGAAAGGTCACAAAAGATTCCTATGGCATCTTGGGCCGCCTCCCATGCTGTAAATATGTGTTTTAATAAGGCGACACCGGCGTCAGTCGTACAACGTCCCTTGGTGAACCCATATTGTTGTTCGTGTAAGATTTGGTTGGTGTTAAAATGATTAAGCATTTGATTGAGCATTACCTTTTCGAACACCTTGCTGAATACCGGCAGCACGGATACTGGCCTAAAATTGTTGGTGTCTTTACTGTCCCCAGATTTAAAAAGTGGTATAACCTTACTGTATTTCATTAAATCCGGGAAAACTCCTTGATCCACGCACAAATTAAATATTAAAGCTAAATATGGTGCTATAGTCTCGATTATGGATGTACAAACTTTGATAGATAATCCCCATAGATCTTCAGTCAATTTGATTTTGATTTGCCGAAAAGCTTTTACAACTATCATAGGGTTTATATGTTTAAATTGAAATTCAACCGGGCAGCCTGTAACGTTCGCTTTTAATAAATCTATTGAGACATCGGGTGAGGAATTTAAAGCTTCCGTCGTTTTTGATGGTATATTAGTAAAGAAATTTACAAATTCTTGAGCTACTTCTAAGTTAGAGCTTATGGGACCACGTTCAGTCTCCAATGTGTACTCAGTGTTTCGTATTTTTTCCCTGTTAGTTTCATTATTTATTACTTTCCAAACCGTTTTTATTTTATTTTCTGCTGATTTGATCTTGTTGCTAATATACAAAGCTTTAGCTGTCTTGCAGGTATTTCTAAATATTTTCGAATATGTAGCAACATACTTGTTGAAAGTTTCTGTGTTAATGTAAGGCTTAAGGCCATACAGCTCGAACAGTCTTTCCCTACTTATCCTAATACCTCTAGTTGCCCAGTCACTAAAAATAAAATTAGAGCAAATATTTTTTGTTTTCTTTTCAAAAGTTTGATTGAATTCAGTGTGCACTATTGAAAAGAAATCCTCATACAATTTATTTGCATCGTCCATATTATGGCCCAGAGCATTTAACTTATTATGTAGGGTACTATTGAATCTATTTAATTTGCCAGTTGTTATTGGTCTAAATTGTATTTGCACTTTTTGCTTAACTGTTTTAAACTTAAAAGTTACCGTTTGTCCACTATGATCAGACGGCAAATAATTTACGATGGATTTATCTAAATAATCGCAATCCCAGAAGACATTATCGATACAAGTAGCAGAAGTTGGGGTTACTCTAGTTGGTTATGTAAAAACATTAGACAAATTGAACGATTTAAAAAGGCTTAATAATATTCTACTGCTATTTGAATTATTTTCTAGAATATTTATATTAAAATCACCACAAATAATTGTGGCTTTGTTACTTGATGCAAGTTTCGCTAGGACATCTTCCAAACAACATAGACAAGTTAAACAGACATAGATCCGTACTCCGAACACCTACTAGGAAATTCCCGGTAGAAAAATTAAATAACTTTGCCCGACCACTTTGCCAACTCGGGATTGAACCCTAGGCACTATGCTTAGCAGTCTTACATACGAACACTAGACCAACGAGCAGTTACAACAGTCGATGTTGATGAGAAAGAAATCCTTTGATAAAGATTCACATAGACGTCGATCCGTTCACTCCTAACCAATACTTACATTGCCTCACTAAGGTCAACTATAATAAATATGAAATTAGGGTAAAAAAACGCATCCATGTTACAGCAGAAATTCCCCATAGAAAACATTAAACAATTATTTAAAAACATCTCGTAAGGTCGTCTCCGACGATCGTCACGACAAAAACATTACCTACCTCCATTACTAAAACTATTTTATTCTATTTCCAATAAAACTATTCCTCCCGTTATACAACGAGCTCATCCACCGAGACTGTAGAGTGTAGGCGGTTACCGCCCGCCCTAAAACAACCTGCCACACGGACTCCTTATTTGAAATGCAAAGGGTCGCATGTTGCCACGCTTGGGACAAATCCACACCGGTTTGTGGGAGACGGTAATTTGTTTACGGTTTTTCGTGTGCCTGTCGGAAAATGTAAGAAAGATCGGCTTTCTGTCTTTTCTTTGTTAAAACGAGTGGGGAAAAATGTTTTGAAAGTTTTTTTTTTTTTTTTGTTGCTACCCAGGGCTGACTGAATGCGGTATTCGTCGTTTAATTTTTTGGTGTTAACTCACTGTTATGAAGGCATAACTCATAGCTATTAACTGGCAACATACCTACTCCTATAAATTATTTGCTCAAATCTATTTTTCTATTGGTATATTTATTAGCTCTTCTAAACTACACAAATGCTTTTCATGAGGTTTTCACCATCATTTATTTTTAGGGAAGGTCTCGATGTTTTGACATAAGCGCCATTAGTACATTACATTCGAAGATCAGATGCCGTTATTGTCTTGCTTCCAGTCTAACTGGATGCAGCGGAATACCAGTATTTAACATGAAAAGACTGGCCTATCCGACTTCCACAATCCAGTTACTGGGAAATACGATACCCCTTGGTAAGACTGGTTGTCAAACTTTCGGGATTCTGACGACCCCTAACGACAGTCAAAGATCCTCTAATGACAGCCGGGACCCACGGCTTAAGATGCTTTCCGAGGCACAAAGGGATATTGTTATGTAAAGATGGACACCCATCGCCGAACCAACCACGGCAAGCGTAGCGTAACCTGATCGATCAACCCATGCGGCTGTACTTAGCCACATGCCCCTTTTTAGGGTTCCGTAGTCAACTAGGAACCCTTATAGTTTCGCCATGTCTGTCTGTCTGTCCGCGGTTTAGCTCAAAAACTATTGGTACTAGAAAGTTGTAATTTGGCATGAGTATACAAGTTAATGACGCCGAAAAAGTAGTAAAATTAAATTTTGATTAAAACAGGTTAGGGTACCTACCTCCCCTACATGTAAAGTGAGGATGATATTATTTTTTTTCGTCCTTCCCATAGTGTGGGATATCGTTGGATAGGTCTTTCAAAAATATTAGGGTTGGCGTTTTGTTCGTGACTTATCAAGCTTTAAAGTACCAATTTTCGTTAGTCAAGTGTCCCCCCTCTCTACCAGTCAGGGTGTCAGGTCCATTTACAGGCCACCATAACTCCGAATAAACTAAAGTTAATTTAAATATCTATCTGCATTGTGAACGTATTCTTAGCGGCCTTATCGATTCTATCGGCAACCGTTTTAATTTAAACGCCAGAGATTGCCAGTTTGTGGCGACCGATTGGTTTGTCGAGGACTGGACAACGTTTTCTGAGAGAATTTAATATGAGCAGCTTTTGTTACTTGATTAAGATGTTAAGACTTTAAAATACGGTTTATTATGCATTTAAGTTGCACGGTTTTGCTGGTATGTAAATTAGGGAAAGTGGTATTTGCGCTTGTTACAAAAGTTTAGTTCAATTGACTGCAATTTAGAAAGTAATATAATTTATGACACATCAAATTATTAATTACATTACAGTTAGATGATTCAAGTAACAGAGACTGCTTCTAACAAAAAAAAACTGATAATCTCATTATTTTTCTCCTACCTAGCCAAAATCAAGATCTACAAACTGCCTTTTCACGAAATTCACGAAAAATCCTTACCTTTTTCATTTCAACAAAAATCTAAAACGAAGCGAATGTGGGAAAACGACAGCATAAATAAACTCTTTCTCTTTTCGTGTATTTCTACTTCAGGTCGTGTTATTCAATGGCCTGACATCAAAACATTGGATTTCGCGCCGTGCTCGCTCATCAATACAAATGTCTGTTACACTTAGGTGACACACGGATGTGATGAACGTAAGGCAAATATTTTGTTTTTGTCAAGTTTGGGGGTGATGAAATACTCACTCTTCGAGTATGTAGAAGTACATCCAGCTTCAACGCATACAGTGCATTTAGCTTTACATCTGCAACTTGCCTAGTCCTAACTGCTACCCCTTAGACGTCTGTTTACCCAAAAAAAAAAATGTCGTTTGTTTTTTTTTTTTCTTTCTTCTTGGCGATTGAGCCGGTGTCGACGTTTAGCTTGTCTTACCTAGAGCGTTCATTGTACAAGTTAGCAACGTCGCAAATAGCTGTCAAATATTTACCAGTTTTTTTTTTAATTTGGCAATATTACTTTAATGAAATATGAAATGTCGCTAACTAGTGAACTAGAATATTAATCATGAATTGAAATTATAGCACTAAATTTGATGTTGTAGCCATTTTAGGTGTAAAAAAGCCATTTGGAAAGCCATTTTTTAGTTCACTAATCAGCCATATTTCATATTTGTCAAAACTATTTGCGACATTACCCACTTTCAGAATAAACGCTCGTAAGCAACGTTCATAAGTAAGGGCTGACAAATGAAAAACTTGACAGCAACCTAAATATTGCTAGCAGGGTCCTATATTAGGTAGCGTATGTAGTTTTACATTTTTCGCTTTGTGGTGGCTCATAATATATTGTAGTTTTACAGGTAGGTAAATGACAATAGGTAATCGTTTATTTTACGAGAGGATAGAACATATATATCAATAGTGAGAGAGGGAAAAATAAGGCAAAACCCAATTTTGCAATCATCAGTATTGCAAAATTGGATTTCCCCCTTACTTGTATATATAAATACATAAAAGATATTTAAAAATCCTGTTGCCCACTCACCCTGCCCGTGATTTAGTCCCAAACTCAATAATACAAGACGATGAATCGCCATCAGTTTCCGGGATGAAGGCGCACTGTCTCGGACGACCAATGTTGCAGCTTCAAATTTACGTACTCTCAAGTTTTAGCTCGTAAACGTAACTGTATTCGAGCTGTATAAGTTTAACCGATGTATTGATTTATGCTGTAAGTAGATGTTTTATGGTTACCTATCTACTAAATCATAGTTAAACTTACGACTCACCCTTTCTCCGCAGGGTATAATTTAGTGATGTGCTGCCATGTAAAAACATCGAGATTTCTGTGCAGGCCGCGCGCCCTTTGTATTTCCTATCAACAAAAATGACGAACATTCATACAAACTTTAAACTTTAAGTTCAGGAAGTGATTTTTCAAAAATTCCTTAGTGCTCGGTTTTGTTACCTACATAATAAAGAACTCTTGTGTAACATTTCATGTTTCTAGACCCAGCGGCTTAGGCTTTGCGTGCTCTGTCAGTGTATTTAAGATTTTTATGCAGTAGACCCTGTTTATATGCGAAATTTATGACCATAGTTATCATTGCTTTATTATTCCAGATGCTAGATGATACCTGCGTATTTCTTAACCATTCCCATTCATCGTTACGTAGCGGGGATCTTTGCTCCACCTAGCCCAATAAGTAGTAGGTGAATAACATCCCGCCTGAACTTCTCGAGGGATTGGGCAGAGGTGTTAAGTGCATCCACATTTCGCCTGTCATGTTACGTTCACATGTAATACGCTTGATTTGTTTGTACTGGCGTAGTAGTCACTTAATTCGCATCTAAACTGGTTTAGAATAGAAAATAATTATGTATGCCATGAAAATTTGACTAATAAAAGCAATAATAAAAAATAATTATAATAATTAAATATATATTTTATTTTTATTTAATTATTTAGCTTAATTTGCGGTCCAGCTGCTAAAGAAGTGTCATAATACCTTGAAATACTCTTGAAACTACCAAGTGTTAAGGATTTAAAGCAAGTAGCAGCGTACTGCCTATTATTAATCTATACACACGCACCATCACACAATCATGTCTTAATAGTGCAAGTGCATGTACATAATGTTTCTTTTTTTTTAAAGGAATTTTTTTTTAGCCCTTTGAGCGTTTTTGGTAAGGGTTAAACTTATGGATTCGCGTCACCGACATGCTCGTACCGTTGTTGTACTATAGAATATAGATGGCGCTATTATCAATTTTAAGTTTTCACTTCTGGCGGTAGTCTCCATGACTGCCTATTTTTTTATTTCTTTTTTTACTAATGTTTTTTTTGGTATTTGCATAACATCTCATCTGTAATTTATAACGGGGAATAACTGGCTCCTATAATTCAGTTAATTCTACCGCAGGAGCCAAAGAACTTGTAAACAAACCTTGTGTCAATAAATAACACATGCAAAACACGGAATTCTTTAACCTAATTCCATAAAAAAGGAAGACCAACTCAAGCCGTAACATAAAGCTGGTCGAACATAAAATCCGTTTTACTGACAAGTCTAATCAAATAAAAGTGTTAACTATATTGGAATGGCGAGATCTACGAACAAAGTCCTTAGCTCATCAAACCTTTAGCACTACCCTGCCTTTGAATGCTTTAAATGTTGCACCTTATCAGGGATTTAAACGTTTTTCTAGAAGAACTACAATAATACTATGGATCTGATTATTTAATATATAAAGATGAATCCGCAGTTGCAGCCCGTGTAATTCAAATTTTCTTACGTTTTTGCAATTTGCCTATAAGTGTCAGGTTGCATCTTGATCAAAATATGATTCGCGACTATATCAGGTATGTACGAGTAGTTACAGAATTATAAGCATTGGAATCATTAATACTTCTCTCTAAGTTAGATTTGTTACATATGAACCTCTCTCTAAGTTAGATTTGTTACATAAGAACCAATTTCTTGTAGAAAAGTTCGTATTTTGATTTTGAGTCGCGAATCATATTTTGATCAAGATACTCGTACAAACTGTGACTAACCTGTAAATTGTAAAAAAAACGTAAGTAAGTTTGAAGTTCGCGGGCTGCAACTGCGGATTCACCTTAAGCCGATCTATTCTATAAAAATTTCACCATATGTGAGCTCTCAATAGTTTCAATCGCTAGCATCACGCGGATTAACAGCTTACTTCAAGCTCTAAATGATGGTCACTTAATGCTGAGAAACATCTCAGCCTGGTTTGAATAAATGACTTTTGATTTTGATTGATTTGATGTTGCGTAGTTTAGAAGAATAACGCGGACACACACACGGACACGAAAAGTGACTTTCATTTATAATATGAATTAAAAGATAAAGATATACATACCTAATTATATATTTTAAAGATTATAATCAAAAAAAAATATATTTTAAAGATTATATCCACGATACTTCATAGTGTCGGCGATAAACTAAAAACACCAGCCAAGTGCGTGTCGGCCCACGCGCAATGAAGGGTTCCGTAGTTGGGATGAATTTATCTTAAAAACAAACAACATTGTTATTGAAAACATATTCTCCCATACATCGATATACATCACGGTCAATTCTCCAACTGCAAATTTAAGTACACAAAGTTAAGCGCCTGGCAGCTCATAAATCACGGCCGTTGCCACTGAGCCACCACTGCTCCCAACTTTCAATACTACGTCCCATATATTTTCGATACATAATGGATTGTATCCTCATAACGTGGTACTGAGAAACTCATTCAGACTTTGTAATGCAGAGTCACGTCTACCGTCAGACCTTTAAAGGTCTTCACATGTGGTATTTGCCAATGACATAGAGTTTGCTGGCAGCGCCTTTTTAGAAGTCGTCAGAACTACTTATTACAATAATCATTCGTTACTACATACTGTCGGAAAAGTGTGTAGTTTTTTCCGACTAAGATATTCGGATTGGAAAATCCGTAAGTGCCTGCACTAATTGATATTCTTGTTAAATTCTCTGGTTCTTATAAAAAATAAATAGATACATGGTTTATGTTAATTAATCACAGATAAAAAACGCTCTGTTTCAGTAATCTTCCTAGATATGAGCAAGGCTTTCGATCTCGTTAACCACTATACACTACTAGATAAATGTAAGCGCTACGGTATCAGGGGTCCAGCGTTAGAATGGCCATTATCTACGCAAAAGACAACAGTGTGTGGAAAAATCCCTTATGAATGTTAAACTCGTTGCAATGACAAACAAATCTTTATTTAAACACAATGGGTCTGGGGTACCCCAAGGAAGCATCCATGGGCCTCTTCTCTTCCTTCTATATATTAATGACTTACCAAATATAACAAGCCATAAATACGTACTATTTGCAGATAACGTATCAGTAATAATACCGGAAAATAATAAAACATTACATCAACAAGAAGTAAATCAAACTATCAACATTTGTATTTACTCCGTGCTATCAATGATTTAATAATTTGGCTAAATTAAAACAACTTAAAGGCACATTTATCTAAAACAAAATTCATTTAATTTGCAAACTATAAACAAAACCCTCCAATTTTTTTTAAACCTTAATAACGAAATAATTAACAAAGAAAATAGTATAATTTATTTAGGTCTAACATTAGATGAAAATTGTAATTGGGGAATACATATTGAAAACTTATGTACAAAAAATAAACAGATTTGTATATGCACTAAGAGAACTACGTAAAACAGCGAATGAAGAAGCTGCACTCAACGCCACTCACGGCTACGTAGCGTCTGTATTGAGGTACGGCTTACTCCTAGGAGGTAACTCGACACATATCCAAAGAGTTTTCATAGCGCAAAAAAATGCTTGATAGCAACAACTGGGGCACCTCGATATGAGAGTTGTAGTCCAATCTTCCAAAAGTTAAAGGTTTTAACGCAAGCTTCTATTTATATTTTAGAAATAGATATATTTGTTAGGAAAAATTCACACTTCTTCTCCACAGTAACTGAACCACAATAGATTTACAAAAAGGGACCCCACCAAGCTAAAAAAACTATTTTGTAACAGCGCTCTCCACTACAGAAACAGCTACCTTATGACCATAAAAATTTACAACCATATTCCAAAAGTAATAAGAGAACTACCATTTAATTACTACAAAATAAATCTAAAAACATGGCTTCTCCAAAATTATTTTTTTACACTAAATTATTTTTTTGATTATATGGGTAACACATTAGATTTATTTAGTTTTATAATACCCACAAGTATTTTTATTGTTTTATTTTTAATTTATATTTTAATAGAGTCTAAATGTATATTTATGTCTATCGTCTAAGTGTTTGGTATTGTTATTAGAGTATAAGTAGTATTATATACGTTAGGTTTTATGACCATGTAAATGTAAATATTCGTTTGCCGCTTTTAGCTGCGGATGTGTCCTGAACATAGTTATATCTAACCAACTTTTACAGTCACGAGCTTTAATTTGGGACCCATTTCCCAATAATAAAAGTGACAAGAAACACAGTTCGCCGCTGGGTTCGACGCCACGGGAACGAGGAAAATATTATTGGCTTATGACGAAACAACCATCACCCGCAAGTTATAACACAAGAGCAGAGCCGCTTGATGCAAAGGCAATACCTGATGAATGGATTTACGCCAACGAGGCATTTTGCGGAAGCGTTTGAAGTCCACCCTTCAACAGTTAGAAGGCATCATAGAGCTATGGGACGGCATCACAGGCGGCCTGCAAAAAAAATTGCGTTGACGGATGCCCATAAAGCTGCTCGACTTATTTTCGCACGTCAGTATCTACATTTTGATTGGACGACGACGGCTTTCATCGATGAAAAGACTTTTCAATCTTCCCAAACGGGCAGACTACATTTGTGGCGAATTGACAGGACGCGATACACGGAAGACCACGTCATAGCTAACAACGCGTCTGGTCGCATTACAGTTAACATGTCTGGCTGGATTAGTTCAGCCGGCATTGGAGAACTAATAAATTTACCACCCAGGGCCACTGCTCAAGATTATGTCGATTTATTAGACGAGAGTGTCCTTCCAACATTGCAACTATATTATCCACAAGAAGATGTTGCTCCAATAAACTTTGTTCAAGATAACGCAACAATTCATACGGCAAGAATCGTTAGAACTTGGTTCGACAATAATAGAGCAAATTTAAATCGTATTCCGTGGCCTGCAAAGTGTGCCGATTTAAATCCTATAGAAAATTTATGGGGCTTAATGGTTCAAAAATGGTCAAATAGAAACGAAAGAACTAGAGAAGCACTTATGGATCACTGCCTCACAGTCTGGGAAAGTTTAAGGGGTACTGACATATGTGACAAATTGATTGGATCCATGTGTAACCGGCTCCAGGCTGTGATTGACAATGAAGGTGGATATACGCGGTTTTGAATATTTATGATAAAAAAAATTCTGGAGAGATTTAAATTAATTTAGTCGTAGCCTTCGGTGATAAGTGTTTATTTTGTGCACCGCTAACCATGCTTTCTATATAATTGTGTTAAGATTGAGGTTTGTGTCATAAATGTCTTAATAAATATAAAGAATAAATAACTTTGTTTTTCTAAAGATTTTATTAATCAATATTTTAGCTGAAATCTTCTAAGCCCCCATAATCATAAACGGCCTTTAAACCTATTTTATTTTAAATATGTTGTTTTGGTCCGTCACTTTGATATTTATGTTTGAGAAAGAGACAAAACTTTTTAACTAATATAGGTTTGAAGAATAAGCGGGTTAGTTGACTAGCTATCATATATTGACAATATAATTTTGTTCTTTTTTATTTGTTTCTTTTTTCTTATGAGACCACAGGACCAAAAAGTAATTATTACTCGGAAATCGGTAATGATCGTTTGCCCTCGCTCCAGTTGACGTTAGCCCCTAGAAACGTAAAGTTGTCGATGGTAAACATTATGACGTTTATTGTTTGTGCAGTGACAGCGTTAACATAATAGCTCTAAATGGCGAAAGTTTGCTACACGATATTCAACCTTAGGTGGGTCCCAAATTAAAGCTCGTGACTGTACGTGCTATATCCGACGAATAAATATCTTTATTTTTATATTTATCTTTAGGGGCATGAGTAACAGGGTGTAAAGTTCACTCATCCACCATAGAAAAGGGAGGATCCTCCAACCAGACGGGTGTTGTGTCTGGCGGGCCGACTGCCCGACTGAATCGTGTGATATCGCGACGCCCCCGCCAGGGGGCGTGGCGAGCGAGGTCAGGGCTTCGCCCCTCGCCCGCGGAGGCATACAGTGGCCCGCTGCTACGGGCCCTCTCACTCTGCTCGGCCTAATACGGCCTGTAGCATTTGGCGTAGCTAGCTACGCCTGTGTGAATGGTTGCTATGAATATTTCTGTCCGACTGTTGATGTCGGATAGTCTTATATATGTCATTCGCGCGGTAAACTAATTGCGCGATGCAGGATTTGTGTGACGTCATGTATTTGATGCGTAGTTAGTATGTGGCGGTGTAACCGCTACATATCCATCACTTAGTACGAACAGCGAAATACATAACCAGGCAAGCAATTAACGATGTCTGCATTTTAACAGACTTCTTTTTCATCGATGATCGGTTAATGCTGTGTTTACAAATTTATTACTCGTAAATACGGGTTACTCTTCTAACGACAGATGTGTAACGTGTGTGGTTTTACATACCTTTATTTACACATACATACATAAACTCACGCCTTCTTCCCATGGGGGTAGGCAGAAACTACAGAATGCCACCTGCTACGATCCTTACATACTCCTTTTGCCTCGTTTACGTTCATACATCTGGTCATACACGCACGCCCCCGGCTGTGAGTACTACGCAGCTGTCCTTTCTGAAGAACATTCTTAATAAGGTCAGTATAATTATGTCCTTCTAGGGCGACCTTTATTTATTTTCCGAAATAAATTCGTCGTAACAGCCCACAAAACCACAAGTGTCATCAATACTTGATCTGTTAGCACCTTTGAACACTATAAACCAGTTTAAAGCATCATAAAACGTAGAAAAGTGCCTCTAAAAGTGCTATAAACTAGTCGACACTACCACAGATTTCGAACCGCTAGGTATTAGCACCTCAATTTCCCATCTGGTACCATCGACCTCTTTAATGTGCATCGTAAAAAACGGTTTATGCAAACTATTCGGTTTGATCCCACAAGTATTATTTATAACCTATTATTAAAAACTAACTTAGTTTTCAATAAATTCATTTACCTACCCTGCGAGCATGAACATTATCCTGCCATAATACCAATTTATTTTGGATCGGCTTACTACGTTTTTTCATAAAAATATTGTTTTCACAGTTTTGTGTCTACCACAAGAAGAACTGATTCGATTTAATTGTAGCTCTGTATAGTTTATGAAGCAAAATAACATTAACATCACCAAAATTGAAGTCCCCGCAAGATACAAAAGGTATATCTAGCACAATTTTAGCGCCTTTACAAACTATAAGGCAGCGTGAAACAGCGCCATCCGTCCGCAGATTGCTATGAACGGAGTGCCAGGCGTTTCAAATTGCTTCCACTATGACGGTACATGCAAATAGAACTATCCGTAAAGCCTTTGAGACTGTTTAGTTTTAAACGAAAATACTAGTAGCTGTTTAATTAAACTGACCGCTACGGATGTTGCTTTCAAGTGTGACTAAATCGAAAGTTAATACCTATAGGTTAACGGTACCTACAGCGAAGTGAAGGAAAGCTTGCGAGTGTGAGATCCGTAAGACTTCGATTTCCAGCATTAAAGTTTTTTTTTTTAATACAAGAGGAAAATAATATTTAGTCGCAGAAAGATTAAATCGATTTGTTTCTGTCTAAAACTAAAGCCTTTACCTACTTTAACGGCCGATTAAAATTGTTACAATCAGATGACGTCAGACAATAACTACTGCAGTACATGACTGCATTGTATAGGATAACCTGCGTATAATTACGGAGGTGAACTCCCGAGATCGAAGTTATGACCTAATGGTGTCGCGTTTCAATACAATAGCGCTAACCGCAAGGACGTCCCCGTTTACATTATGAGATGACAAAATATTACATATAGGTACACGTAAGTAGGTTATCCATGGGTATCCAACTTTTTACATAATTTAAGTGGGATTTACTGTCATAGAGTATACATTAGAATGATTGGCGATGGACTGGATTATGCTTGTTGATTGGTCAAGTGCGAAGTAATAATAAATGTATGAAAGTAGAAGAAGCAAAAAAGGAGTATGTAAAGATCTCAGCAGGTGGCATTCTGTAGTTTCTGCCTACCCCTATAGGAATAAGGTGTGAGTTTTATGTGTGTGAATTGTCGTGAGTTTGATAAAACTCTCGGCAAACATTCTAATTGAAACCTTACCTAGTTAGAGTTACATTACATTTTGCGTGATGCTATTGGAAAAAAAACCGTAATTGGATTCCAAATTTGACTTTGGCTGGTTTACGCACAATTACTTTTGGCTGGTTGACAAATGCAGTCATCGACGTGTCCACGGCTGCAGTTTCCTCTGCCACATGAGCACGACAAAGATCGTGGATATCCTTCTGTAGACCGTATGTTTTTTGGACAAAGATTAAGACGTAGGTAACTTAACTTAAACTCTATGAACTATGAGAATGACTGTCATGAAATTGCAGAGTTATTCTCGAAATAAATAGAGTGGAGTTATCTCAACATTGATAGCGTAGTGGTTTGACCGTGGTCGCGGGAAAGTCCGAAAGGGATACCGTGGCCCCCTGGCTTGGGTTTTAGTCAGTAAGAGTCTTTGATGATTTCCCACCCAGAAGAAAAAAGAAAAAAAGAAAGTGGTGTGACCGTCACACAGGTAGGTTAGGAGGTCAAACCCAAGGCTCGCACCTTTGACTTTTGAGATTCATGTGCGCATTTTATTCACTTGATTCAAATACGCTGATGGAAAACATCGTTGTTACGGGTCGTCAAAAGCCCAAAAATCTGACAACCAGTCTTACCAAGGGGTATCGTATTACTCAGTAACTGGGTTCGGAGGTCAGATAGGCAGGCTAGACTGGAAGCCGAACTCAACACAGTTAAGAAAAGACTAGGTAGATTGATTGAGTATTACGAGTCTTTGGTCAACTGGACCCACTCGAAATGACCCGCGGGATCACTCAACCCAATCATATTTTGAATAGGTCGACTAGACCCACTGTCCAATTTTATTACTAGTACAGTCACGGAGTAAAGTCGTTGTGTGTTTTATTTATGTTAAATCGTTGACTCGTAGGTACCTGATATTTGATCTTTTATTTATGTACATTGTAGACTCATAGGTACCTGATTGATCTGTGTGAACTAAGTCTTCTTACACTTTGAACTGCTCTTGCACGTAATATGGACTGTGGGACTTAAACACCCACTGCCCCATCCGTAGAGAAGCGAGAGACCTCAAACAAGTTGTTAATCTGTCAAAGGACTTAGTAGTGGGATTGGAGCTACCTATTCAATATGGGACTAGCTATTCAGGAATAGAAATTCTACTGTATGACTGGTTTCTGTGGTATTACGTTTAGGTCAGAATTAACTTGAATCTAAAAACCGCCAGTTGCTAAAAAAGTACATTGAAGACTTTATGGCCCAAACCCTAAAAAAAACACTATTTTTACTAGTTTATCTAAAAGGTATGTATAATATACAATTAACTGAAAACCTCTTGAGTCATCTTACTCATCATTATGCACAAGTTTTAGTAATGAACCAAACCTGCAATCAGAAAAACAACATCTGCTCTATACATTTAATGTTCGCATAACTCAACATGTAGGGAACAGCTGACATTTTTAGGGTTCCGTAGCCAAATGGCAAAAAACGGAACCCATATGGATTGGTCATGTCTGTCTGTCTGTCTGTCCTTCCGTATGTCACAGCCACTTTTTTCCGAAACTATAAGAACCATACTGTTGAAACTTGGTAAGTAAATGGGATCGTAAAACACCAGTGTACGCGTGCTTCCTCGACCTGTCCAAGGCCTATAACCTGGTTTCGTATAATTTGTTGTGGCATAAACTTGAGGGCATAAACATGCCGCATGAACTTGTTAACATCTTCAAGTATTGGTACGCACACCAGGTTAACAATGTCAGATGGGCGGGTACATTATCAGAGCCATACAGGCTTGAATGTGGGGTGAGACAGGGTGGGGTAACCTCACCCACACTTTTCAATCTCTACATGGGTGCACTCATCGTCGCGCTCAGTAGTCGGCACATGGGCTGCCATGTCGATGATGTTTGTGTAAACAATCTAAGTTATGCAGATGACATGGTGCTGCTGAGCGCGTCGGTTTGTGGATTACGCAAGCTGCTGAATATCTGTAAGGACTACGCGGGCAGCCATGGTCTTATGTATAATGTCGCGAAATGTCAATTCCTGGTATTTCAGGGAGGCGCCAAATGCCCTCAGCAAGTACCCCCTATTCACTTGAATGGTGTACCGTTGGAACGGGTGGATCAATTTAAATACTTGGGGCACTGGGTAACAGCAGATCTGAAAGATCATGTCGACATTGAGCGGGAGCGGAGGGCACTGTCTAAGAGAGCAAATATGATAGCCCGTAGGTTTGCACGTTGTTCAAATCAGGTTAAAATCACGCTTTTTAAAGCTTTCTGCACCGCCTTATACACGTGCAGCCTATGGGCATCTTACTCACAAGCTGCTTACAATGCCCTTCGTGTCCAATACAACAACGCGTTCAGGGCGGTTTTGCAGCTACGCCGCTTCTGCAGTGCCTCGGGCATGTTTGCGGAAGCGCGAACCGACTGTTTCCACGCCACCATGCGCAAGCGGTGCGCGTCGTTGGTGCGCAGGGTGCGGGCTAGCTCCAATACTGTCCTGGCGATGGTTGCTCAGCGACTTGATTGCCCCTACGTTGGGAATTGTTGTAGCAGGCATTTTGCTGGTGCTTAATTTGTCATTTTATACATAATGTTTTAATGATACATAATATAATATTTCATTTGTTTGCTTCTGACATCAACTTAATTTTTGTTAATTTAATTCATTGTTTTATTTATTTATTATTTATATTTGACATTAATTGATCTGATCTGACATGTAATGTTTAATATTTTCATTATTTTTGTCAGCGAATTATTATATTTCTTTATTAATCAATCAGTTGGCAGTAAAATGTGACGGAAGTATTGTATTTTAATTTAATGTTTTGTATTTAATATGGGACCTGAAATAAATGAATATTATTTTTTTATTAAGATTTTCACACAAAAATAGAAATTTTGGGGGTTCCCTATACTTAGAACTGAAACTCAAAAAACATTTTTTTCGTCAAACCCATACGAGTGGGGTATCTATGGATAGGTATTTTAAAATGATATTGAGGTTTCTAACATCATTTTTTCACCTCGCGCAGTCCCGTCCCCGCGGTCAATCACGCGCGTGTGTGATGCGCCGACAATGTACATTACCAGGTAGGTAAACTTCCATCGGAAATTGGTTTGAACGAGATCTAGTAAGTAGTTTTTTTTTAATACGTCATAAATTGTAAACTACAGATAGTGTAATCCACGACGACGCGCCCCACTCCGCGATTACTGTACTGTAAGCTGTATTTTAGTACGGAGCGGAGCGGAGTGGGGCGCGTCATCGTAGATTAAACTATCTATACTCGTATTATTAAAATATCGATCAAAGTTACAACGAACAAGAACTTTTATATTATGTTACTTGCTGCTACGGAACCCTTCATGGGTGAGTCCGACTCGCACTTGGCCGGTTTTTTAACCGATTTTTCACATATATCACCTCATATGTCCTCATAGGTCCTTACTTATGAAATTGGCGTTTTGTGTGGAAAAAAGCGAAACGAAAAACCCCCATTTTCGAGCTTTTTCACGTTTCCAATTTGTTTTAGGTGAAATAAAATTGTTTTATCACTCACACCGAAGCCTGCCACTAACTCTGACGTAGTTTGCGATGGATCCGTTTCTACGATCACTTTTAATTCATCATTGTCAACTAGGGTCTCCGGTCGTCCACGGGGTTTGTTCTCTAAGGCAAAATTTCCAGAACGAAAATATTGGAACCAAAAACGTACTGTATTTATTTTCTTTTACGGTATCTTCCCCATACACATCATTAATCCTTCGAGCTGTTTCTGCAGCGCTGGTGCCACGGTGGAACTCGTATTCCTAAATGACGAGATATTTTAAGTTTTACATGATGTGAACAGAACGATGTCAAAAAAACAAATAAATCACTAAATTCGAAACACTAACACGAAATAAATTTGAATTTGGAATTCCTAACCAAATGACAGATATTAGAGGCCAGTTCGACAAAACGCCATTTCATATGTAAGGAATCAATATGGTACAACAGGCGGGGTTTGCTAAGACAGATGCCTACCGGGGTCGCGGGAAAGTCCGAAAGAGATACCGTGGCCCCTGGTATAGGCAACTGAAGGAACACGGGTGGGTTTTAGTCAGTAAGAGTCTGACACGCTCTACGAAAATTATATTTTATCTATACCTATTTACATACATAATTTACAATACATAAAAATACAACGTAAAAGCATATGCACAATCAGCCTATAATATTCCCACTCCTGGGACACAAACCTCCTCTCGATGAGAGGAGGTTTGTATCCACCACGCGGTCCCAGTGCGGGTTGGTCAATGTTACATGTCTTCGAATTTTTGGTTCTAGGACATGCCGGTTTCCTCACGATGTTTTCCTTCACCGTTTTGATAGCAATGGTTATGAAATTAGATACACAACGTAAAGTGCTTACCTGGGTTCGACCTCACGACCTAAAACTTGTAAGTAAATCGGGACCGATACCACAGCTCACACGCCCAGCAGATAAAATAAAATATAGCCATACTCGTACTGCAATAATCAATTTAAAAACTGGCTTTCCAAAACCCTACACACTGGTACCATTGCGGTTGACGTCAAACTCGCAGAAACAAAATGGTTTCTTCCATATGCAAGTCGTAAACCGGTCCTAAAACGAAGTGAATGATGGACGTTTGGAGAAAGGAGGTAGGGGAGCGAGGAACTGGGTGAGCAACAAGTGTAATGCAGATCTTCAAGTCCCGCGTGAATAGGATACTTCTAGGTAAGCGTGTACCTTTGTCGTTCAAGTCGTGGTTCGTATCATCGCTTACCATCAGGTGAGATAGTGGTCAAACGTTAGCCTATCAAAGAAACCACCACCAACCACAAAATCATCGACCAATCCAACCAGCCAACCACCAACCAACCAAAACCGCCAGCCAAACCCATTTTTTAAAATATATTTTTTCCTTAGGTATATAAAACTGGTATAAAACCTACGTACGCACAGAATCTTATCTTCCTAATTCTCAAAGTCAAATACTTAGGCAAATATTATTTCAACTTAATAGAATTCGAAAATCATTCGATAAAGGTGTAAACCATCACCGTGATTCCCAAAGTGAGGAGATAGAAGAAGGAGAAGAAAAAGATGGAAGAGAAGTGAGGAATCTCGGTATGTAAAGTTGGTCACCCATCCACAGATCAACCCCGGCAAGCGTAGCTTAACCAAATGGATCGACCCGTGCGGCAGTTATTACTTAGCCACGAGCTCCTCAAAATTTTCTTAGTTTAAGAATATTTTGTTTGGCTCAAGAAATGTTTTACTTCGTACAAGATATTTTCGGGCTACCTAACTTTTTTTTTGAATATGTTTTAATTTTTCAAATTCAAAATGTTTTATTTCACATAAACCTACATGGGCACTTATGAAACGTCAGAAGCTAGTTGCACGGTTTCAATTGGTCGTTTCCTATAGATAAGAGCCGGCAAGAAACTCCACGATTACTCTTTTAAAAATAATTGGCTTTTTACACTACACTTTACAAAAGTTAGTTTAAAACTTTCAAAGTGAATAGCACTATACCCAGAAAAATACATACATTTGAAGATGCTGAATTTGAAAACAATCAATATTAGGTAAGCAGGGGTCTATCCAATGGGCACGCCACTATTGCGGTAATAAGTCCCCTCTTTGAGGAGTGGCTGGAGAGGCGCCACGGCGTCCTCACCTTCACCCTGACGCAGGTCCTCACCGGACACGGCTGTTTCGGGAGGTACCTGTTTCTTATAAGGCGGGAGGAAACGCCCGGGTGTCATCACTGCGTGGATCGCCCGAAGGACACGGTGGAGCATACGGTGGAAGTATGCCCGGCTTGGGCAGAGCATCGCCGTGTCCTCGTGGAATCGATCGGTGGCGGGGATCTCTCGCGTCCGGCCCTGGTCCAGGCCATGGTACGGAGCGAGAGGGCATGGGAGGCCGTCACTTCCATCTGCGAAGAAGTAATGCTTGCAAAGGAGGAGGCGGAACGCGTGAGGGAGAGGCAAATTTCGCGCCCTCACGCCCCTAGCCGCCGCAGGAGGAGACGCCCTGGGCGTCGGGAATCAATCGCTGATTCCCGGCCACCGTAGGCGCGGGCTTGCGGATGGTGAGCAATGGGTAGCTCGCTGTCCGGTAAGGATCAGGCCCGGGTCGACGGCGCGTTGTGTTCCACGCGCGCCTTAAAGAGATGTCAGCTAGTGAAGGGGTCCGATGAGACCATTGCCTGCCGGGGTTGCGGGAAAGTCCGAAAGGGATACCGTGGCCCCCTGGCATTGCACAGGCAACAGAAGGAACATGGGTGGGTTTTAGCCAGTAAGAGTCTGACATGCCCTCCCGCTCCACCAAGAACGGGAGAAGTCATTTGATGATTTCCCACCCAAAAAAATAACCCAAAACCGAAAAACATGCCAAGTGGTCGACAACATAAAACAGTTTGAGGACCTCTGGTGTAAACCAATCAAGGATGCATGTGTTCCACTCCCATGTGTATTAATGATAATCATAACTCTCATTTTACATAACATTGGAAAAACAACAGATAAAAAAAACCAAGGAATAAGCATAAAACTTCCTAATATTTATTTAAAAGTCCTGTTTATTGAAGACTACTTATCGGTTACTTCCACCGAAATTGGTTCTGAACTCTCGGAGTAGGTCAACTGTCTACCAGTGTGAACTTCAGAATAACCATACTTACCTACATTTTCCTTCGAAATTTACGTTTGGCATACTTCACTTTACTCAATCAATGTTGAGGTTCATAAAGTAGTAATGAGTGCGACGATTAACCAAAAAATAAAAAAATATTAATACAATATATTATTTAAATGCTTGATGAGGAAATGAGGTGCTCGTGGCTAAGTAATAACTGCCGCATGGGTCGATCCCCCAGGTTAAGCTACGCTTGCCGGGGTTGGTCTGTGGATGGGTGACCATCTTTACATACCGAGACTCCTCCGTGCCTCGGAAAGCACGTTAAGCCGTTGGTCCCGGCTGTCATTCGTGGATCTTTGACAGTCGTTACGGGACGCCAGAAGCCCGAAATCTGACAACCAGTCTTACCAAGGGGTATCGTATTACCCAGTTACTGGGTCGTGGAGGTCAGATAGGCAGCCGCTCCATGTAAAATACTGGTATTCCGCTGCATCTGGTTAGACTGGAAGCCGACCCCAATATAGTTGGGAAAAGGCTAGGCAGATATTATTTAAATGCTTGTTTATAGCTAGTTTATGGAAATTCAAAGTTCTGACAAAAATGTGCAATTGTAATTGTCGTGATAATTTCATCAAAAAGTGATTATTTGCATCCAGGTTGCACTTGATTGATTTAGCCTAAATTTCATTAAGCTAATGACGATGATTAGCAGATTTCGTGAATAAACCTATAATTCTTATTATAAGTCTTGCATGTAGGCGTTTTTTTTTGTATCAATATAGTCCTCCAGACCGTATTTCAGCCACGGCGGCGCGGCGGCGGCGGCCAATCTCAACGGAGACTAGCCTTCGGCGCGGGAGATATTATAGTGCACAAGTGTGTGCGCAGAAACAGGTGCACTTTCTCTTCCCTCACTCTCATAGTCCGATGGGACGGCAATCCGACACGACCGGAGAGAGGTCAGACGCAGGACTAACGGCATCACACCGCTAACTTCCAAACTCCGGGCTGTTACTAATTTGCCGATAAGGTGGTTTTTATGTGTGTGTGCCGTCAGAAGGTTCGGCAAATTAAAGAGCGTGTTCTCAGTTGAAGTTCTGACACAAAGACTACTATAATATAATACAGTGGTTGAGAGCTTAGAGTTAACTTACGAGCTACGTCATACATGGCCTAAGACTAAAGATGTATACGTAATATATGCCTACGCTACACTAAGAAATTCCTAATGGAAAAACCCAATAACACTTTGCCCGACCCGGGAATTGAACCCAGGACCCCACGCTCAGCAGACGCGCTTGCAACCACGAGACCCAGGGCTGTTAGTACCAATACGTAGGTATCGAAAAATGCTAACTACATAATGTTATTTTTATTCAGTCCACGCGGAACCATCATTGGTGCTGCACGCCAGACAGTGGTACAAGGAAGTCGGTTGAAAAAGATAAAGTTTATTGATTTATTATTGTTGTCGAAATAGTGTGCATATTTTATTTATGGTGGTACAGAAACTGTTTTTAAAGTAAGTTGAATTTTTTGTTTATAAAATTGTAAGGCGGGAATTACTTAACTACTCGCCAATGTGTCTGAACATATTTTTTTACATTGATGATGATGATTTTAAAACCTAGATATCATAGAAAAGCATAGCCATAAAAAACCTAGACATTATGTCGTTAAAAGTTTTCAAAGGTAAAAAACTAAAAAACTTATAAATTGGATTAGATACTTTGGCTTTAGTTTCCTTAATTAATCACAAAATTAAATTTTTTCCTATTATGAACGATTAAATGTTTGTTTTATTAACTATGCTTTACTTGTGTTGTATTCTTCGTTTTTTTTAACGAGGTTCGTTTATTTTCGGAATTGTAACAAAACAACCCGGTCTTTTCGTGTGGTCCATTTTATGAGATCGCTAGTATTATTAGCAGATTTCGGACGACTGGCCGCGGCGGCGGCGGTGTGAACCCAATCATCTTTTATTAGTAGAGTCCAAGGCCAAACTTGTTGTGATAATATGTACAGTGGGATAATTTTCGTAATGCCCGGTTAACATTATTCCAGTCCAGTGAGTTAATCCAGTCCAGTGTTAGACTGGATCATGTCGACTACATTATTCAAACTCAAACTCAATGCATTTATTTCAATTAAACCATTTACAGGCACTTTTGAATTGTCAAGGGCGACCCCTTGACAATTCAAAAGTGCCTTTAAATGGTTGGTCAGTCAAAAATATGAAGCTAGTTGCCCATTCCAAAGCGAAGTAGGTACCTATGGAGAAGAACGGGCAAGAAACTCCACGGACACTCTTTTAAATAAAAAAATTGATACAAAATATTGGTTACATCAATCATTTTGAAATTATGCATGTGAGAACAATGTAGAAAGACGCACGTCTTTCTACATTGTTCTCACATGCATAATTTCGTTCGTTAAAGCGTCCGTAATAAAAAGAAGAAAAAAAAGTTTCATTCAAAAACTTAAATAAGCCATGGCAGCTAAGAGATGACCAGTCCCAATCCCAACTGACGGCGCCCGTTCACGAACATGACGCATAGATCAGCACGATTTAGCTCAACAATTTTGAAGGGAGCTAAATGATCCAACACACGCGCCACCATCAGCGAGACATTTGAGTGAGCATGACATACTCACAGCCGCCAGGGCACATTCAAGTCAATGAAATACTACATATTACCCGGTAAATGGCTTTAGTACATACTCGTAGTACTCACGCCTGTGCTATGCAATTATATAATACAAAGGAAATTGAGTTTATACAATACAAAGATGGTCTTACAATCTTCAGCAGCTCCAACAGTATTTTCAAAATATGAATCAGTGTGTAAGTCAATTAGTTGTGGAGCAGGACCAGCAATGAGCCAAGCATTTTTATCAGTGATGTAATCCCCCAACTTATAATATGCCTGCCTACATAGTGTGCGTTTTATACAAGATTTGAATTTCGTATCATTAAGTTGAAGTATGTGGGGAGGAATTTTATTGTAACATTTTAAACAGTACCCCATGAAAGATGAGCCTACCTTAGCCAGTGTGAAACCTGGTTGTACTAATAGGTCCCTATTTCTTGTACTATAATTATGTCTATCACCTCTTTTACTAAAAAGATGTAATATTTTTCTCTTTTATATACTCGTATATTGACAAGGTACCGTCATGATTATCCTTAAACAGTTCCCTAAGAGAGTCGCGCCTGCGGAGATAATAAATGGCTCTGGTCGCTCTTATCTGCAGTATAAAAATAGACTCAATGTCTGCAGCCCGTCACCAAAGTAAAATACCGTAAGACATGATACTATGAAAATAACTGAAATAGACTAGCCTCGCGGTATCTACATCAGTAAATTGACGGATTTTTCTGACAGCATATGCTGCTGCAAGCCGTCCTGCAAGAGATTTTAAATGAGGACATCATTGTAGCCTTGAGTCGAGCGTGATCCCCAGGAAAACAGTTTTAACGAAAAATTCTAGTTTCTCTTGATTCAATACTATCTCACAAATACTACTTTTGACATTTGGTAAAGAAAATTTTATGCACTTAGTTTTTTTTCCATTTAATACTAAATTATTAGCAGTGAACCAATTTTGGACCTGCAGTAGGGCGTTATTTACGTCGTCAAAATTTGTAGCACGTCTATCTACCTTAAAAATTAAAGAAGTATCGACAGCAAATAACACCATTTGTGGTTGATTTTTAAATAAAATCCAGTCAGTCAGACAAAAAACAACAATGCGTGTTCACTTTCAACGTTAATTCGAACACTGGACTGACTGTCTACACTATTCCAGTGGCACTGTAATGGGCGAGCTGGAATGAAAAAGTAGACTTTCCATCCAGTCACTGGACTGGATCATTCCAGTCACTGGACTGGATTATTCCAGTCCAGTGACGGTTCATATTATTCAAGTGTTATAGTTCGATTCAAACTGAATGGCAGCCAGCTCGGAAGTTAGCTACTCGCTGCGCAGTACCGCACCCCTCACCCCCGCTGACCCATGAATTCGTTACTGCGCAGCGACTCACCTCATGTTCCGAGCCGCCATCGAGTTTGAATCGGGCTGTATTCCAGCGTTGGTTCGTTCGCTGGACTGGTATGCTACTGGAATAATGTGAACCGGGAACAACACACTATTAGCAATATACCTACCTTTTATTTTTACAGTTAACCAATTTAATTGCCTTATTTACGTTGTGAAGCAGTCGAATTTTTCAAACATGAAGCAATAGATTGAAAGTGTGTTAGGCTTTTCTACTTATCTTACTCACTTATCCTTTTGTCTCGTATACGTTCAGACTTCTGAGGGCCTAGTGTGAGTTTATTTTAACCATCTCGACTTTACGCATCGACCGCGTTCGGCGCTCCGATTGGCCCTTCACCAGTCAAGGCCAGTGAAGTATCAATCGGAGCGCCGATCGATGCGTAAAGTCAAGATGGTTAAAAGCATGGTCTAAAAAAACAAGGTCTGGCATTCCGGGAGTGATACATGCGCATACGTCACTATCCAGTTGCCACTTTATTGCAACAAAACACGAACTAAGGAAAGATTTTCAGTCACCATTCTGTTAAAAAATATATAATTATAGTTCAATTTAAACATAATAATTATACCAACGTAACTGTTAATTAAAACCTCATTGTTTTATCGGATTCGCACAGGTAAAGGTGGTTTGGTAGTTTTTATTAAACACTACAGGTAACACAGATGAGATGACGTAGACTTGTGTCTCGCACTTGACCACTGTGTGTCGGAATGCTATACCTGGCGAAGTATATTATTATACCATGGTTAAAAGAAACTCATACTAGGTCCTCTGTTCATACACGCACGCCGGTTGCGAGTACTACGCACCTGACCTTTCTGAAGAACATCACCAATAAGGTCATTATAAGTGTTGACCCAGATATTGACGATTTAGGAAGACAAGCAAGCCTTTGTTGAGGTAGTAAAAAAATAAAACCGACTTCCAAAAAAAAAACACTAGAAAGTGAAAAATAACTTTGATTTCGGAAGTCGGTGTCTTGGGTTTTTTTATTTTAGTTTTTTTTGCCACCGACACTTTGTAGTGTTTTTTTTTTGGAAGTCGGTTTTATTTTTTGTGAAAAGGTTTTTATTTTTCACTTTTTAGTTGTGGTACCTACACAAAACCCCCACAAAAATTTAAATACCAAGTAAATTACAGTGACAGGAACTATTAGAATATCATCCACATATGCTAGGTGGGAAAAATATGTATTATTGAAGCTAACTCAAAAACCCTTCATCAGATCTTGACCAAATTTATATGGGACCACTCCTGAAGTATGCCCTACCAAACAAAAAAGAATCATCAAAATCAATTCATAATTGGCGGAGTAATCGCGTAACAAACATACAAAAAAAAAAAAAAAAAAAAAACATACCGTCGAATTGAGAACCTCCTCCTTTTTTTGAAGTCGGTTAAAAATAGCCGAGGTATCGTGTACAATATTTTTGTTACTAATTCCTACATATACATAACTGATAAGCAATTGAATATCACCTGTTGCTAAATTATTAATGTTTAATTTCGAACGCGAATCATCAGCGAACGCTGTCGGGTGCGGACGCTTTTTTTGTATTTTTTTATTTTATTTAACCCAATTATAGAGAAATTAGCTATGCAATAATGACTCATAATGTGTAAACAAAACAGTGAACTAAATGTCTAAAGTGGTGTAAACAGTTTTCGAAATTAAATTCGCGAGTGCAATATCGCGCCTACCGGGAAGGCTGAGGTAAGCTCTTCCTCACCTCGGGTAAAAGAGACGGGCTGCGCGCGAAAAATAATTCGTCCTTGTCGCACAGCAGCGGGAGCTCGAGCGCTCGGCAAGTACACGCACACTTCGATATATATTCCGAATAACGTTTAAAAAAATTTGAAAGCTATGGCCAACGAGTGCAGCGCTTGTTGTTTACCTATTATAGATAGCTTCTTCATGGAATGCTCTAATGAGAAATGTATGAAAAGGCATGACTTAAAATGCCTTAACATTACGCCTGGTGCTTTTAAAGCTTATACCTATTCATATAAAAAAAAGTGGATATGCCCAGATTGTATTTGTTTAAAACCAAAACGTGGCAACCTGGAAACTCCAGTGAGAGCTGATGCATCTGACCTTACTATTACCGCTACACCTGTACATAATGTTAACATCCAACGTGGAAGTCAGGCTCAGTTCACTCCTGTTATGATGGACAGCGATGTTGACACCGCATTACTTAGAGAACTAAGACAGTTTCGTTCGGAAGTTATAGCCCGATTAGACAGCCAGGCGAATGCGATTACAGATCTGCAGTATCAATTTTCTCAAACAAAAAATGATCTCGACAATCTGGTCAAAATAATAGTAGTCATTGAAAACAAACTGACTCAGACTCAGAACCACCAATCCCAACAAGTAGTAACAGAAGAGACAAATACGAGCTCGCCCAGATCTTTTGCTGAATCTGTGACCATAAATACTAGGCCTGTTACATCTCATACTCAACCCATACAGAGCGCGAAAATCCAACATACCGCCAAAAAACAGAACGTAAACAAACGTGCGGCCACGAAATCGCCTGTGCCGTCCGCTCAGATTATGAGCGTGCCTAGTGAACTATCGCAACAAGTTGACGAAACATCCCAAGCTGGATGGACTATGGTGCGAAATAAGAAATCTAACCGATTAACTAAGGAAGTTGGGATTGGAAAGAATACCGAGCTAAAATCAATACTAGCTGCAGAACGGAAAAAATACCTGCACGTATGGCGACTAAATCCCGAAACCACCGTGGAAGCTATGACCGACCACATTAAAAGTATTTGTGGCCCAGAAGTAATAGCAAACATTGAACAAATTAAGCATAAAACGGAGCGCGGTTATGCATCCTTTAGAATAGGTGTATCAGAGAGAATTTATAATGAGTTGAATAAAGCGGAAATGTGGCCGGTCAGTGCTGAATTCAATGAGTGGATTTGGTTTCGTAGCTACACCAAACAATCATACAACGAGCAACAATAAAATAGAAATATTTTATCAAAATGTAAGAGGTCTTCGTACAAAATTAGAAATCTTTAGAAATAACATAGTATCATTTAATTCAGACTTATACGCTATAACTGAATCAGGCTGCAATGAATCCATTCAAGACGCAGAAATTATCCCTCAAGGATATAAAATAATACGTTGTGATCGAGTGGATGGGCGTAAGCAGGGCGGAGCGTTTCTCGTGGCCACACACCGTTTCGAGCTGCGACAGGTACATGTCTCGGACGCGTCGATAGACGCCTGCGTATTTGAAATTGTTTGTGCAACGGTTCATTTAAAGAATAGATTTTTATTTTTGTGTTGCGTTGTTTATATTCCACCTGGGAGTTCGGAGAATGATTACATGATTTTGTTTAGGTTAATAGAAAATATGTGTAATAGATATAGACAAGTGATTGTTATTGGAGATTTTAATTTACATTCTTGTCCTGTAAATATTAGCAATTATTATGAATGTTTTATGTCTTATTGCGAGTTCACTCAAAGTAACATGGTACCCAATGTCTTAGGCCGACAACTGGATTTGGTTCTAGGTACGGGTTTTAGCGGAGAAGTGTCAGTGGTGTTGGCGGACGACGCGCTCGTTCCCGTCGACCCGTACCACCCGCCACTAGCGGTGTGCGTGCGCCCCGCGCCCTCAACCCCCGCACCTTCCCCGCCGTCGCCCGCTGCCGAATCCCTCTCTAATAGCGCGTGCAATAACAGACCGCAGTGGAACTTTTATAAAGCCGATTATCAATTATTGTATTCGATGCTAACTTCTGCTGACTGGAGTACAATGTATGAAATGCATGACTTGGAAGACATTTTAAATTTATTTTATGGGAAATTAGGCCGTATTTTAGACGAATGTGTACCAAGGAAAAAGTTTACCCATGAAAACTCACGTTATGTGTATCCCGAATGGTACACCGGAGAAATTATTAGAAATATCAAAATTAAAGCAAAGCTTCACAAACTGTATAAAAAGTCAAAAAGTGATTGCGATTACGAAGAATACGCTAAATGTAGGGCCCGGGTAAAAAAGTCAATAGAATATGCACACAGAAACCACAAAAATAAAATTCAAAATCAGTTCGCTAAAGATCCAAAATCATTCTGGCAATATATTAGATCAAAAAAAAGTAGAGTAAATAGGCAAAGTATTATAAAAGATGGGCAAAATCTCACGGATGAGCAGTGTGCTAGGGAATTCGCAGACTTTTTTGAGTCAGTATACAGTCAGGAACCGCCGCAATTAGACGTTAAGGCGGCGATGGCGGACAGCAGTGCTAACAGTGGACGGGTACATATAGAGACCTTGAGTCTCAAGGATGTGCAGGATGCGCTGACGAACCTCAAGCCAAAACGATCATCTGGTCCTGACGGTATACCAGCGTTTCTCTTTAGAGATTGTGCTAGAGTTTTAGCAAGTCCGCTGCATTACATATATAACACGTCTTTAAAACAGTCGACGTTCCCGGATCAGTGGAAGACTACACGTGTTGTTCCAGTACCCAAGGGTAAGGCAAGTCCAGATGTCAGCGGTTATAGGCCAGTGGCAGTGTTGTCGACGCCGGCAAAAGTTTTTGAAGCCGCTATCCAACGCTGCATACAGGGACAAGTCCGAGCGCAACTGTCGGACGCGCAGCACGGCTTTCGGCCCGGACGCAGCACTTCCACCAACCTACTTAATTTCATGGCACAGGTTATACCGGCAGTCGACGCTGGAGTACAGGTAGACGCGGCGTACTTTGACTTTAAAAAAGCCTTCGACACCGTGGACAATGACGTCTTATTAAGAAAGCTGGCAGAGGTAGGATGTACGCCACACTTGCTGCGGTTCTTTGTCAGCTATATGAGAGACCGCCAACAGTATGTTGACTACAATGGGTACGAGTCGAAGCCGTACTTCACCAGGTCCGGAGTAAGCCAGGGCAGCAATTTGGGGCCTCTTGAATTTATCATAATGATAAACAGCTTGCCTGAGGTCGTCAGACATGGCTCATGTTTATTGTTCGCAGATGACCTCAAGTTGCTGCTCGAGGTAAGGGATGAGTCAGACTGTGAGCGACTCCAGGGTGACATTGATAGAGTGGTGAAGTGGAGCCATGACAATAAGCTGTACTTCAATGTATCCAAATGCTCGGTAATATCCTTCAGTCGTGCGCGCACCCCTGTCCGCTATGAGTACAAAGCAGAGGCGGTACCGATGCAGCGAGTAACACAAGTGCGTGATCTAGGGGTACATCTTACTCCAGATCTTACGTTTCGCGAGCATATCATTAAAATATGTAAGAAAGCATACAGAAACCTCGGCTTTGTACTCAGGCAGTCACAGGGGTTCACTAATATTACGACTATTAGGGTATTATACGACGCTCTAGTCAGGAGTCACTTGGAGTATGGTGCTGTCATATGGGCTCCACATGAAGCCAAGTACTCTGTCATGCTGGAGCGCGTGCAGAACAAGTTCACGCGTCACTTGTACTTCAGGCTGTACGGGGTTTATCCATTGTACCCGCTGATGTACCCCACCCTGTTTGTACTGGGGATGGTCGGGTACAATGAGTTGAGGGTGCGACGACAGTTCACTCTCGTCGTATATTTAATTAAATTACTCCGGGGCAAGGAACACAATCCGGGAGTGCTGCAGTGCTTGCGGTTTTCTGTTCCGGACCGATACGTGTGGAGGCGGCGGCGCCCGCCACTGCTGGCTGTGCCAACTGCCAGAACCAACCTGCTGGCCAAAACACCTCTCACGCAAGCAGTTCGTACTGTGAACGAAATCCAGAATAGGTTAGACATTTTTTCGTGTTACTTTAGTGAACTCGCAAAGGTAATTTTATATGTATTATGTTACGAATGGGAATAAAGATTTTTTTAAAGTGTAGAATAAGATATTATTGTTTAGTTTTAATTTTGTGTTCATTTATATGTCTAGAGTTTTAATTGTAAATATTTATATAGTTTAATGTACATTTAATTTTATAATAATAGGCCTAGCTATCGCATTAGGTTTAAGCTCCTGTAATGATAGTCTTAGAGTTTTAAATAAATAAATAAATAAATAAATAAATAAATTTTCTAATCTTGTCAGCTGTTATCTTCAGACTCAAGGCCACTCCTAATGCACGTTTAAGTACGGCAATCGTTAGTTAGTAGTTAGTTAAAACTTTTCGTAGGATTGAACATAAATATTTTATTTTATTTTATTTATTTACCTCTTACGTTTAATTTTATAGTAAGTTAACACCCACGTCGCTATCTGGCTATCAATATTTCCGCCTTTTTGTCGTGGTTAAAAAGACACAGCCCTGAGGCTCTTGAGGCTGAGGTGTCTTGCGGCTAAGTATTAACAGCCGCACGGGTCAATCGATCAGGTACGCTACGCTTTCGCGGTTGGGCCGTGGATGAGTGACCATCTTTACATAACAAGACCCCTCCGTGCCCCAGAAAGCATGCTAAGCTGTTGGTCCCGGCTGTCATTAGAGAATCTTTGACAGTCGTTAGGGGTCATCAGAAACCTGAAAGTCTGACAACCAGTCTTACCAAGGGGTATCGTGGATAGGCACTCGCTCCATGTAAATTACTGGTTATTCAGCTGCATCCGGTTAGACTGGAAGCTGACCCTGACATAGTTGGGAAAACACTTTGCAGATTGATGGGCCTTTATTATGACAAATTAATGGTAGTGCACCTATTGATGGTACAAAACCCTTAGTGTGCGAGTTCGACTCGGACTTGGTCGGTTTTTAGGGTTCCGTACCCAAAGGGTGAAACGGGACCCTATTACTAAGACTGCGCTGTCCGTCTGTCACCAGGCTATACCTCATGAACCGCGATACCTAGTTAGACAGTTGAAATTTTCACAGATGATGTATTTCTGTTGCCGCTATAACAACAAATACTAAATACAGAATAAAATAAATATTTCAGGGGCTCCCATAGAACAGACGTGATTTTTTTGCCGATTTTATAGATAACTAGCTGTCCGCCCTGACTTCGCACGGGTAGCACTAAGTACTTATCTACGGCGCACCTACCTACCCTACCTACCTACCTACCCTAATTACCTACCACCTAACTACCTACCACAAAACCTAACAAGTTAAAACTTGTTCCCACAAAAATAACTAATTTATCTCTATAAATTAGTTATTTTTGTGTGTAATAAATTTAGATACGAACCAATTTTGAGTACAAAGATACTGCTTATTTATCTATAATAATCTTTATTAATACTAATATACTAATACTAATAATATTATAAAGAGGAGAGATTTTTTTGTTTGTACCGAATAGGCTCCGAAACCACTAGACCAATTAAAAAAAATATTTTACCATTAGAAAGCTTAGTTTTCAGGGAGTACCATAGGCTACTTTTATATCCCGGGAACAGTAACGGGTCCCGCGGGAAAGACCACGGGAGCGAAGCCGCGGGCAAAGTGCTAGTATAATAATTATATTATTCATATCAGCAGTAGTTATATTATTAATATATTAATATCAATTTTCTTTTAATTTCAGATGACGTACAAAACGACAGCAAGCTTAGTTTTATTAAGCTTGCTTGTATCGAGCGAGGGTTTACGAATCTTAGTATGCTATCCTATGACATCAAAGAGCCACAGCATATTGGGACATGGAGTGGTCAATCGACTGTTGGAAGCAGGTCATGAGGTACCTACATAAAATATTTTGGACTATAGTATACATAACATACATAATCATATAATAATGTTCCCACTGCTCTTCAAGAGAAAGTGGTCTTTAAACTACCACGCAGACTCATGCGGTTGTCACATCTTCAATTTTTTAATTCTACGTCATCCCGGTTTCCTCACGATGTTTTCCTTCACCGTTTTGAGAGCAGTGGTGATGAAATTATTTACACAAAGTAAAGCGCTTGCCTGGGTTTGAACGCACGACCTTTAACTCTTAAATCAGGTACGTGGTTACCACTGGGCCACCACTACTCCTCACATTATTTTATATTATATACTTATAATAATGTGTCAAGACTACTTACTTCATCGGTCTTGTGTTCGCAAGCGCTACTGCTGAGCATGAGGTCCTGGGTTCGATTCCCAGGTCAGGCAAAGTGTTATTGGGTTTTCCATCAGGAATTTTTCAGAAGCAACCTTGAGCCTGGATCTGTGCCCGGTTGATGGCAATAGGGTCGCCCCCTATTTCATAGGACTTAAACATAACTGGCGGAATGTGGGTGTACTATAGGTACACCTCTGTCTAACCCTTCGAGGATTACAGGCGTGATGTTATGTAATACTGCCAAATTCATCAAAACAGCGAAATATTTGACAGCTATTTGCGACGTTGCCCAATTTCAGTAGCCTAACCCTTTGGTTCAACTGAATTTTAGCTTTGACTAGAGTCTAGTAATAAGCTCGACTCATTGATTAACGAAGGGACAAATGCCTATGTTTTCTTCATCCTTGCTCTCAATATTCATCAAAATATGGTATTTTGCAGCTCAAAAATCTAAAAATGCGTTCCAAGTAGGTGGGTAGGTTTACGGAAGGTGAGCATTGTTAGCTCGCCGTCCGGTAAGGACCAAGCCCGGGTCGACGGCGCGTTGTGTTCCACGCGCGCCTCAAAGAGTGTCAGCGAGTGAAGGGGTCCGATGAGACCATTGCCTGCCGGGGTTGCGGGAAAGTCCGAAAGGGATACCGTGGCCCCCTGGCATTGCACAGGCAACAGAAGGAACACGGGTGGGTTTTAGTCAGTAAGAGTCTGACACGCCCTCCTGCTCCACTCACAGCGGGAGAAGTCATTTGATGATTTCCAATAAAAAAAAAAAAGACAGTATTCCATAAGAATACCATCCTTTTTTGTGTACATAATTTAATATAATGTTCATATTCGTACAAGCGAGTGTGACCAAGCGTTTCATTCGAATGTAAACATTAATGCTATTCGTACAATATTATATTCACATGGCATATATGATTATGCGTATTCGACGCTTACTTTATTCAGCAAAATTAAAGTGCGGTCTGTGAATCTTACCCTTATATAGCAGACGGAAGGCTGTTAACTGTCCCACTATCTGAATCCCGCATTACACAAATCATTATTTTTTATTGTATTTAGACAGTAAAAGAAATCTAGTTTCTTATTGCTACCTTCTAATCATCAAATTAGACTAATAATCCTTTGTTTATTCAGGTTGTCCATATAACATCATTCCCGCGTGGCAAAGTGGTGCCTAACCTGAGAGAAGTCGACGTTTCTCGCATAGCACAAATTTTTTTGAAAGAAAATTTACACAGTAAGTTTACTACTTTCTGCCCGCGACTTAGTCCGCGTCAAATTTCTTATTTTAACATGATAGGTATCCTATGACACTCGGCATACTTTACCGTCCCATTCGTGAATTCGCTTTCACGCTAAAACGGCTGAATGGATTTGGATTAAATTAGCACATGGGTAGACCATGACCTGGCAAAGGACATACTCGTAGGATATATTTTATCCCTACATTCTCACAGGATCGAGATTTATGCGGGCGAAACCGTGGAGCGCAGCTTTATATTATTATAATACTAGCGGTCCGCTCCTGCTTCGCACGGTTATTACGACTTTTCAAAACATCGAGATTTCTTAGGTAAACGTAACTTTAATATAAACTGAATAAATTCTCTAAACGATGGTGAAAACCTCATCAAAATCTGTTGCGTGGTTTATAAGAACAACGCAGATATACAGACAAACGCGAAAAGTGACTTTATTGTATAATACTTAGTCTGGCCATAAATACTGTTACAGTTTAAAATAAGAAAGACATTTGAATTTGGAATCTGTCATTTTTATACGATTGTTCATTGAGTTTTATAATGTTGGCGCCAATACATTGTACAATATTTTGTGATATTAAAATGGAGTGGGGTGATAAAGAGAACCGAATCGCTGTGATTGCATTACACAAAGTTGGTATGGAGCCAAATGCAGTTTTTAAAACTCTCCATACGCTTGGTATTAGTCAAATGTTTGTGTACCGGGCTATTAATAGGTACAATGAGACCTCCTCTGCCTGTGACAGAAAAAGATCTGGCCGTCCACGTAATGTTCGAACGAAAAAGGTGGTCAAAGCAGTAAGGGAAAGAATTCGAAGAAATCCTGTCCGAAAGCAAAAGATTTTATCTCGGGAGATGAAGATAGCACCCAGAACCATGTCGCGTACTTTAAAAGATGACTTATGATTTGCAGCCTATAAGAGACGCACTGGTCATTTTTTTACGGATAATTAAAAAAAGAATAGGGTGGTAAAATCGAAACAACTACTGAAGCGGTACGCAAAGGGAGGTCACAGACAAATTTTGTTTACGGATGAGAAAATCTTTACAATTGAGCAACATTTTAACAAACAAAATGACCGTATTTATGCTCAAAGGAAGCTTCCCAATTAGTCGACAGAGTGCAACGTGGGCATTATCCGACTTTAGTGATGGTTTGGTGGGGTGTTAGCTATGAAGGAGTGACAGAGCCATATTTTTGTGAAAAATGTATCAAAACATCGGCACAAGTGTATCAAGATATCATTCTTGAGAAGGTAGTTAAGCCCCTTAAAAACCCCATATTCAATAACCAAGTATGGTCCTTCCAACAAGACTCGGCGCCGCGCGCCGGGACATTAAGCTCGGTCCGCGCAGTCTTGGTTGGAAGTGAACTTTTCGGATTTCATCAGAGCTGAAGACTGGCCGTCGTCTAGTCCCGATCTTAATCCGCTGGATTGTGATTTATGGTCAGTTTTAGAGAGTACGGCTTGCTCTAAACGCCATGATAATTTGGAGTCCCTAAAACAATCCATACGATTGGCAGTGAATAATTTTCCAATGGAAAGAGTGCGTGCTTCTATTGATAACTTGCCTCAACGTTTAAAGGACTGTATTGCAGCCAATGGAGACCACTTCGAATAAGCTTTTTATATTTTAAATTGTGTTTATATTTATGTATTAAACTAACACACTGTAAAAGTAATACATATTATTTGCAATAAAAATTAAAAAAAACTTCGTGACAATATTTATGGCAAGACTAGGTAGTATAGATTAAGTATAGATGATTCAGATACAAACGTCGTGTTATGTAATGTAAATAAAATAAGATGTTCGCAAAAAAAACTGTGGGTAACATAACACAGCCCAAACAGATTTATTTCCGTGTATTGGTGAGGCCAGGATGGCAGTACTGGCACTAGACGGGGGTCGAGGGTCTTGGCTTAACCGCCCGGACCGCGAGGAAGAAATCCTCTATAAAAAATTACCCCAAACCTCCAAGCGGCGGCGCACCGTGAGGGAGGTTGTAAGCTTGACTAATGGGTAGCTATTAGATAATTAGTCGCTAGTGCGAACCACTTGTTTTGAGTCAATAAATAAAGTTTTTACTCGTGGGATCAAATATGGAAATACAACACACAAAAAACCAAGGAGAGGGGAGTGATGCGGGGTCGGAGTCCGACGCTGCGTCTGGCGCGATGAGCTCGGGTCAGAGCTCGGAGCGCGAAGTGGTGGTGGAAGCGACCGTGAGGAACCGAAAGTTCCTCCGGAAGCGCCCTAAACCGGGGGATGGCCAGGGGTCGTCCGCTGAGGAGGGGGTCTCGGGCCAAGGCCACAGGAGGAAGATCCACTCCAGTCGGCGGGGTGCGGCCCGGGGAAAAGGTGTGGGAAGAGGGCTCACCACAAAGAAGGCCGGCGAGCCGAGCCGGGCCAGCCCAGCGGCGCTGGAGAAGCCCTCTACAGAAGAGGAAAGCAACCCTGTAGGGACGAGCACCGTGGCGGCCCCTACAGATTCGGCAGGTGGTGAGCCGGATGCCGCTGGTGGCTCCAAATCGGAGCAAGCGGCCAGGTTTGCGGAGGCTGTGGCTGCCGCTATCAAGGGTTTGGCCTTGAAGAGGACTCAGTCCTCTAAAGACAAGGCCATACCCGCGGTCATGGCCTCTATTTTGGCGGCAGCGGAGGCCTATCACCTCAGGCCTCCGTCGGACAGCATGTCCGAGATGCGGGCGGAGGTCGCCCGCTTGACAGCCGCCATGGAGCTTCTCCGAAAGGAGAATGAGGAGCTCCGAGCGGACCTGGCCGAGCTCCGGGGAGCCGGCCCCCGTGAGGTGCCGCAGGGGAGGGAGCAGCATGGGCAGGGCCCCGTGCCTGTGGAGGACCGGGTTCTGACCCTGGTGAGGCAGGAGATGGCTTCTTTGCGGTCTCGTTTTTCCGCGCTAGAAGCCATCGTCCTGCGCCCTCCTCTAGCGGCGAGCAAGCCAGCCTCTGGCCAGCGGAAGGAGGCAACATATGCCAGCACCGCAGCTGCCCGGGCTAAACCAGGTTCGTCTGGGCAGACCAAGGGCGGGACGGCCCCACAGGTGGCGAGGGCCCCGGCCCAGGCGGCGAAGGCCCCGGCCCAGGCGGCGAAGGCCCCGGCCCAGGCGGCGAAACAGCCGCCCCCGCCTCCTCCTAATTCTACTCCGGCTGACGCTGAATGGCAAGTAGCCGGAGAGAAGAGGAAGGCGGCTAAGGCAAAAAGGGCGGCCAAAAATAAAGAGAGGAGGCAGCGGCGCAAGGAACGAAGCGTCGCGGCTAGGCTCCGCGCCCCGAAGTCTGCAGCTGTAGTGATAACACTACAGCCAGAGGCGGAAAAAAAGGGCGTGTCCTACCGCGACGTGCTCGCCAAGGTGGGGGCAGCGGTGGACCTCAAGGAGATCGGCGCCGCTGATGGCATCCGGGTAAGAGTCACTGCGACTGGGGCCCGGATGCTGGAGGTCCCCGGTGCGGCAAGCGGCCCGGCCGCTGACGCTCTGGCCGAAAGGCTTAGGGCGTCCCTAAATGCGGACGAGGCCCGAGTGTCCAGGCCCACCAAATGCGCTGACATGCGTATTCAGGGCTTGGACGACTCTGTGACGGAGGGACAGGTGGTGGCCGCTGTCGTTAGGACTGGGGGGTGCTCTGCCGAGCAGGTTAGGGCAGGCGCCATCCGTCCTGACTTCACGGGGATGCGAGCCGTTACGGTGAGCTGCCCCGTGTCGGCGGCCAAGAAAATTGCCGGAGAGGGCCAAAGGTTATTGGTGGGCTGGGTTTCCACGCAGGTCAAACTGCTGGAACCCAGACCTCTGAGGTGCTACCGCTGCCATGTGGGTAACCACGTGGGAGCTAAATGCACCTCGGAGGTGGACCGCAGCGGTCACTGCTACCGCTGTGGTCAGCCAGGTCACAAGGCCGGCTCATGCGACGCCACGCCGCACTGCGCCGTATGTGCGGCAGCTGGCAAGCCGGCCAATCACCGGGTTGGGAGTAAGGCCTGCGCTCCACCCGCCAAAGCTAGGGGCAAGCCACCAGCCACCGCCGTCACAGCCGCAACCTCCGCCACCGCCACCGTTGCCGCCTCCACAGCCGTCGTCGCCGCCGCAGCCGCCGCGGCAGGGCCCTCACAGGGGGCTAAGGAGGGGGCTGACATGGAGTGCCAATAATGGCCCCATTTCGCCTCCTCCAGGCGAACATCAACCACTGCGCCGCAGCTCAGCACCTGTTGCTCCAGAACATGGCGCAGTGGTCGATTAACATCGCCGTGGTCGCTGAGCCGTACTTTGTCCCGCCCAGGGATGACTGGGTGGAGGACCTGAGCGGCTCAGTGGCCCTAATTTCGTCGGCCGCCGCCGGTACCCCGTCCCTCGAGGCTGTTAAGAGAGGACGGGGTTGTGTTGCAGCACGGTTCGGGGAGATTGTCGTGGTAGGGGCATACTTCTCCCCGAACCGAACTCTCGCCGAGTTCCACAACTCCCTTGCTGAGTTGAGAGTCGTCGTCGTCGGGTTCTGTTCCCTCCCCGTGCTCGTCCTCGGGGACTTCAATGCCAAGAATGTGGCTTGGGGTTCCCGGTATACGGACACACGGGGCAGGATGGTGGAGGACTGGGCGCTGGAAACAGGCCTGGTCGTCCTAAACCGGGGTTCTGTCCCCACGTGTGTGCGGATGCGGGGTGAATCAGTGGTGGACATCTCGTTCGCCAGCCCCGCTCTGTCGCCACGTGTCATTGACTGGCGCGTCATGGAGGGGGTGGAGACGTATTCCGATCACCGGTACATCCGGTTTGACGTCTCCGCCCAGACCTCGAGCGCGCCGGTCCGACAGGCCCCGAGTGGTCCGCGGTGGGCGCTGAAGCAGCTGGACCGGGAGCTCCTCCTGGAAGCCTCGATCGTGCAGGCCTGGGTGTCATCACCGGACAGGCCTGCCGACATCAATGACGAGGCAGAGTGGTTCCAGGAGGCCATGTCCGAGATATGCGACGTGGCAATGCCCCGGGTCCAGCCCGGACGTGCTTCGCGCCAGGTGTACTGGTGGACGCGTCAGCTGACGACACTGCGCAATGCGTGCGTTACTGCGCGACGCCGGTACACTAGGCACCGGAGGCTCCGTATTCGACCTCCGGATACGGAAGTCATTCAGGCGGAGCTGTACGAGGGGTACAGAGCGGCGAAGACCGCCCTCCAAGCGGAAATCCTGCGGGCCAGGGCAGTGGCCCGCGAGGAGTCGCTGGAGACTCTGAACAGAGACCCGTGGGGACGCCCATACAAAATGGTGCGGGAGAAACTCCGCCCATGGGCTCCCCCGCTTACGCAGAGTCTCCGGCCGCAGCTTGTGGGGGATGTGGTGAGCGCTCTGTTCCCTTCACGAGGGGAACATGCCTCCCCGCCCATGGCTCCGCCTACTACGGTGCCTGATGCGGACCACACCGCCGACGACGACGACGATGCTCCGGAGGTGACCGAGGTAGAGATGAGGGTGGCGGTACGTAGGCTAAATGCCAGAAATACCGCCCCAGGACCCGACGGCTTACCTGGGAAAGCCTGGGTCCTGGCCTCAGAGGCTCTCGGGCCTCGACTAAGGGGGCTCCTATGCGCATGCTTGGAGAGGGGCCAGTTCCCGCTTCGTTGGAAGACGGGGAAACTGGTCCTCATCAAGAAGACGGGGCGCCCTGCGGACTCTCCGTCCGCTTACCGGCCCATAGTGCTGCTCGACGAGGTGGGCAAGCTCTTTGAAAGAGTCATTGCAGACCGCCTCGTCGGGCGGCTGGTGCGGGTGGGGCCGGATTTGGCGGAGAGCCAGTTTGGTTTCCGCAGGGGGCGCTCCACGGTGGACGCCATCATGCGCGTGCGAGCCCTCACGACGGGGGATGCGGTGGCTCGGGGTGGGGTCGTCTTGGCGGTGTCTCTAGACATCGCCAACGCCTTCAATACCCTGCCCTGGAGTTGCATCAGGGAGGCACTCCGGTATCACCGGATGCCGACCTACCTCTGTCGTGTGGTCGAGGCCTATTTGACGGACAGGGCCATCATCTACCCCGGTCACCAGGGAGAGTGGAACCGGCGAGAGATGTCGTGCGGTGTCCCACAGGGATCGGTCCTGGGGCCGCATCTGTGGGACATCGGATACGACTGGGTGCTGCGCGCTGACCTCCCCAATGGCGTCAGCGTCGTTTGTTACGCTGACGACACGTTGGTCCTGGCGCAGGGGAGGTCGCACCAGGCGGCGGTCGAACTAGCGACACACGGGGTTGCGACAATCGTGGCCAGAATCCGGCAGTTGGGACTCGAGGTGGCGTTGCACAAGTCCGAGGCCATGTGTTTTCATGGTCCTCGGAACGCGCCACCGTCGGGTTCCCAAATAACGGTAGGAGGGGTTCACATCGGCGTCGAGTCGACGATGAAGTACTTGGGACTCGTCCTCGACAGTCGGTGGAACTTCGAGGAGCACTTTCGACGTTTGGCTCCCAGACTGGACCGGGCCGGGGCTGCCTTGAAGCGGCTCCTGCCCAATCTAGGGGGTCCAAACGCCTCCTGCCGGAGGCTATACGCGGGGATCGTGCGGTCCATGGCCCTGTACGGGGCACCGGTGTGGGCGCGTTCGTTGAGGCGGCGGCCTGCCCGCCGGTTGAACGCGTCCCAGAGGGTCATGGCCACCCGGCTGGTCCGGGGATACCGCACGGTCTCCGGTGAGGCGGCGAGCCTCCTTGCCGGATTGCCGCCATGGGATCTGGAGGCAAAAGTCCTCGCGCATATTTGGGAGTGGCGCGGGGAGGCGAAACGCCGGGGCTTGACTCCGATGCCGCGAGAAATCGCGGCACAGCGGACAGAGCTCCGACGGGATCTCATGGCGTCATGGAGAGTGCGATTGTCGCAACCCAGTGCTGGGCACGCCACTATTGCGGCGATAAGTCCCCTCTTTGAGGAGTGGCTGGAGAGGCGCCACGGCGTCCTCACCTTCCGCCTGACGCAGGTCCTCACCGGACACGGCTGTTTCGGGAGGTACCTGTTTCGGATAAGGCGGGAGGAAACGCCCGGGTGTCATCTCTGCGTGGATCGCCCGGAGGACACGGTGGAGCATACGGTGGAGGTATGCCCGGCTTGGGCAGAGCACCGCCGTGTCCTCGTGGAGGCGATCGGTGGCGGGGATCTCTCGCGTCCGGCCCTGGTCCAGGCCATGGTACGGAGCGAGAGAGCATGGGAGGCCGTCACCTCCTTCTGCGAAGCAGTAATGCTCGCGAAGGAGGAGGCGGAGCGCGTGAGGGAGAGGCAAATTTCGCGCCCTCACGCCCCTAGCCGCCGCAGGAGGAGACGCCCCGGGCGTCGGGAATCGATCACGGATTCCCGGCCACCGTAGGCGCGGGCTTGCGGATGGTGAGCAATGGGTAGCTCGCCGTCCGGTAAGGACCAAGCCCGGGTCGACGGCGCGTTGTGTTCCACGCGCGCCTCAAAGAGTGTCAGCGAGTGAAGGGGTCCAATGAGACCATTGCCTGCCGGGGTTGCGGGAAAGTCCGAAAGGGATACCGTGGCCCCCTGGCATTGCACAGGCAAGAGAAGGAACACGGGTGGGTTTTAGTCAGTAAGAGTCTGACACCACGCCCTCCCGCTCCACCCAGAGCGGGAGGAGTCATTTGATGATTTCCCACCCAAAAAAAAAAAAAAAAAAAAAAAAAAAAAAAAAAAAAAAAAAAAAGGATGGCAGTAAAAATTTTGTAACCTTGAACTTGCTTCAAAACAAAATGTTCTAGCAAATCTTATTTTAGCAATTACCTAAGTAATATTAACGGATCAATGAAGACGGAGGACATTAACATATTTGAGAGAGAATTAACTATTGCAACTATAGAGGCATGAAGAACAGGGTGTAAAGTTCACTTATTACTCTATAGAAAGGGAGGTTCCTCCGACAAGACGGGTGTTGTGTCTGGTGGGTAACTTCCCGACGAAGTCGGGACGTTGTATATATGCCAGTCGCGCGGTAAACGCTGCTTGTGCGATGCAGGATTTTTGCGTGACGTTCGCATGTGGCGATATAGATGCCTCCACGCAATCAACAGTTTTTTTTTACCTTTGACTGTAGTCTTATTGTTTTACTTTTTTTTGTACTTACTGTTCCTCTTATACCGACCACCATTATGTCGTGGTGAAACCTGCAGCACATTATTATATTTCTTCATCAGCATCAGCCAAAAGCTCTGCTGGACATAGGCATCTCCTATTGTACGCCATTCAACTCAATTATCGACAACTCTCATCCAGCTGCTACTAGTCACCCTGCGAGGATCGTCGGTCCTCCTAGCCTGAGGGCGTCCTGCCTTACGTTTGTCGATTCGCGCTCTCCACTCAAGAACATGTCTACCCCAACGGTCATCGGTTCTACGGCTATTATGACCGGCCCAATATTTGATTTACAGAAAGCTATTCCTAATTTTAATAAAAACCTTTTCATTTTCAGATGAAGCTTTCAAACTAAAGAATATGATTGGCAAAGAAAACTTTGGAGAATCAGTTCTATTCCTCTACTTTGTATTTACGATCCATAAAGGCTTTTTGGAGGATCCAGCCGTTGTCAAGTTATTTAGTGACCCTTATGAGAAGTTTGATGCTGTTATCTTAGAATGGTTCTTCACTGAAATTAATGCTGGGTAAGTCTAGTTGAGTCGAGCAGCAGTAAGGGCCCTGACATAAAGAGTTGTAGGTCTTGGTTTCAAACTCAGGCAGGCGTTTTACTTTGCGTAAATAATTTCATTACCACTGCTCTCAAAACGGTGAAGGAAATCACCGTGAGATCCTAAAACTAAAAATTTGAAGACATGCGATATCTACCAACCCAAATTCAAAGTCAAATAATTTATTTCAATTAGGCACAAAAAAGGCACTTTTGAACGTCAAAATTTCCAACAACAAAAAATGTTTCTAGTCGCCTCTTCCAAAATTTAGTTTTTGTATGGAGAAGAATGGGCAAGAAACTCCACCGTAACTCTTTTAAAGTGTTTTCACAATATCTTGTATACATTAATTATTTAATATTATTATGTGAAGACGATGCACCTTTTTTTTTTTTTTTTTTTTTTTTGGGTGGGAAATCATCAAATGACGTCTCCCGCTCTGGGTGGAGCGGGAGGGCGTGTCAGACTCTTACTGACTAAAACCCACCCGTGTTCCTTCTGTTGCCTGTGCAATGCCAGGGGGCCACGGTATCCCTTTCGGACTAATCCCGCAACCCCGGCAGGCAATGGTCTCATCGGACCCCTTCACTTGCTGACATCTCTTTGAGGCGCGCGTGGAACACAACGCGCCGTCGACCCGGGCCTGGTCCTTACCGGACGGCGAGCTACCCATTGCTCACCGTCCGCAAGCCCGCGCCTACGGTGGCCGGGAATCGGCAATCGATTCCCGACGCCCAGGGCGTCTCCTCCTGCGGCGGCTAGGGGCGTGAGGGCGCGAAATTTGCCTCTCCCTCACGCGTTCCGCCTCCTCCTTTGCGAGCATTACTGCTTCGCAGAAGGAGGTGACGGCCTCCCATCCCCTCTCGCTCCGTACCATGGCCAAGACGATGCACCTAAGATTACTATACCACGATAGGTAAAAATAATGAAAAATGAAGGTATGATAGATAAATTAATTATGTGATAGATGCATGATGCTCAGATATTTACAAACAGTCTAAATTTTTACGATATTCCTAATATTTTAACAAGTAATACTAATATGTCAGTTTGTGAGTTCAAGTAATCACAGGATGTAAAATCAATGTTTAAAAAAATCATATTATACAATTTAATTAGCAACCAGTTAGATTTTGTCTAGATTCTAAATTTTCCTATGGAAATTTCCTATGGCATTTTTATTTTGGATAGTAAATAATCCCCTAATTTGTAATAATGCTTGTTTACAAAGTGTACTTTTTATATGAGTTTTAAATTTTCTTTCGTTTAATTCTAATATATCACAAGGTATTCTGTTGCCGAATTGCCGCCATGGGATCTGGAGGCAAAAGTCCTCACGCATATTTGGGAGTGGCGCGAGGAGGCGAAACGCCGGGGGCTTGACTCCGATGCCGCGAGAAATCGCGGCACAGCGGACAGAGCTCCGACGGGATCTCATCGCGTCGTGGAGAGTGCGATTGTCGCAACCCAGTGCTGGGCACGCCACTATTGCGGCTATAAGTCCCCTCTTTGAGGAGTGGCTAGAGAGGCACCACGGCGTCGTCACCTTCCGCCTAACGCAGGTCCTCACCGGACACGGTTGTTTCGGGAGATCGCGGATTCCCGGCCACCGTAGGCGCGGGCTTGCGGACGGTGAGCAATGGGTAGCTCGCCGTCCGGTAAGGACCAGGCCCGGGTCGACGGCGCGTTGTGTTCCACGCGCACCTCAAAGAGATGTCAGCGAGTGAAGGGGTCCGATGAGATCATTGCCTGCCGGGGTTGCGGGAAAGTCCAAAAGGGACACCGTGGCCCCCTGGCATTGCACAGGCAACAGAAGGAACACGGGTGGATTTTAGTCAGTAAGAGTCTGACACGCCCTCCCGCTCCACCCAGAGCGGGTGTCATTTGATGATTTCCCACCCAAAAAAAAATAATATATATAACGCAGTACCCCCTATAAGACGTATGTAGTTTGTTTTTAGATAGTCTGAAAAATGGTAGATCTATTTTATCTTTATTTCTATTATTAAAATTATGTCTATCACTTATTTTAGGATATATATATTTTTTTTTTTTTTGATCGAATTAAATTGTTTCCTATAACTTGACATATGATTTTGTAATTTACTAAGCAGATTTTCACAGAATCCCAGCACTGTTCGACTGCCCCCTGATCTGGGTATGTTCAACGGAACCCCATTGGCAGTCGCTAAGAGTAATGGACGGTATCACCAACCCAGCGTACTCCTTAGACCTGTTTACACAACACAAGCTCCCACTGACCTTCTGGCAGAGAGCAGAAGGGTTATACAAACGTGTAAAGAAAAACTTGCAGCTGTAAGTAAACGTGTTGTTTCTAATTATTCTAAACTATAAAGAAAAGATTTGTTTTTTTAATGTTTGTTTGTTTGTTACGCTTTCACGCAAAAATGAATGAACAGATTTGGATGAAATTTGGCACATGGGTAGACCATGACCTGGATTAGGATATAGAATTCTTTTATCCCGATATTCCCACGGAATCGAGACTTATGCGGGTGAAACCACAGGGCGCAGCTAGTATATAATATAGCAGAATATTATGTATTGTTACTGGTGGTGGTTTACAAATAAATTTTGGTAAAATTTTAGAAGTACCTATCTTTACAATACATGGTGTTAAAGTAATTGCGTGCCATAACTTAGGGGTAGGTTCACTATCGATAAAGGAAGCCAGACAAGAAAAAAAAAGAAGAATTACCTGGAATTGTACGTACCTACCTAGTTACCTATCCTTCACCCGGCGTTATCGAAGTGTTCGGGCGTAGGTATTTCATTGCGTTCGATAGTATTTAGGTAACTCTAGGATCTCTTTAAACAAATAAAATAATTTTAATTCTAAACGATTGCTATTTTAAGTTAGTAGGTGCTAAGACTTCTATTTTATTTTTCTTGCTTCCTTTATCGATACTGAACCTACCCCTAAGCTATGGCACGCAATTACTTTAACACCCTGTATACCCCTAGGGTGTAAAATAATAAGAAAATTACTTAAAGAATATTCTTACATGAATATACGAAAACTAAACTATGTACAAGAACTAGTTCTTATCGATAACTATGCTCTTCGAGAGTATATGAAACAATTTTAACGTAAAGATTTAAAATTTAAAATTTTGACAGGCCTCCGAAAAGCCTCCTATAATAAAGGTCAGAGAGCTCCTTAATTACCACAACACGCTTGGCCAACATATTAGTGATCTCAAATTGTTATTAATTACTTTCGCCCACGGCTTAGCCCTCTTCGACGTCGGAAATTATGCCATGGGAACGGATTATCGGGCGAAAAAGTGTTCTAACCAAGGTCATACCTGTGTGCCAAAACATCCAAATCCGTAAAGGTAACAGACAGAATATAATTATTACCTTACCTACATTCCCATTTATAATATCAGTATGGATAAGCATCGGATCTCCTCACCTCAGGGTGGCGCGGGCTTGCGGACGGTGAGCAATGGGTAGCTCGCCGTCCGGTAAGGACCAAGCCCGAGTCGACAGAGCGTTGTGTGAGATGTCAGCGAATGAAGGGGTCCGATGAGACCATTGCCTGCCGGGGTTGCGGGAAAGTCCGAAAGGGATACCGTGGCCCCCTGGCATTGCACAGGCAACAGAAGTAACACTGGTGGGTTTTAGTCAGTAAGAGTCTGACACGCCCTCCCGCTCCACCCAGAGCGGGAGGAGTCATTTGATGATTTCCCACCCAAAAAAAAAAAAAGGCTTTTTCGCCACTTTCGTGTGAAGAAGGCAAGTGAATTTGTAAGAAACCAAGCTAGTTAATGACTAACAGGCCACTTTGCATAATTTTGAAAAATTGAAATATGTTTTCAACTTTATACCATCCATTTTCCAGATTAGTGTTATACCAGTTTGAAAAATGGGCCTACAACAGCTATTATCCGGAGATAGCAGCCAAGCGAGGAGTTACGATGCCGCCGTATGAAGATGCTGTGTACAACGGATCCCTGATGTTCCTCAACTCGCACCCCTCCATAGGAGGAGCGATGAAGCTGCCTCAAAACACTATCAACATCGCTGGATACCACATCGACAAGACCAAGCCTTTGCCACAGGTAATGCTAATAAGATTTCGCATATAAGTAATTGTGGGCCCAGAAAGAGATGGCCTGATGAGCTGGACTTCTTTTTAAAGGTTTAGAGGTATGAGGAACAGGGTATAAAGTTCACTCAGCCTCTATAGAAAAGAGAGGATCCTCCGACCAGACGGGTACGGTGACGGGGACGATGATTGATTGATGTAGGGAAAATTATATATATATGGTGTTCGCGCGGTAAACTCTAATTGCGCGATACAGGATTTATGTAACGTCAAGTCTTTGATGCGTAGTTTGCATGTGGCGATTTAGAGGCCACCACAAAGGATAGGTTCCAAAATAGTAGTAGACCACTAAACATTGAAAGGGGAAGAGATACCTTTGCCTTGCAGTCCGACAGTATTGGCTTAAAATATAGCAGGCATAAACGACCATGAGTCTGCCGTCCTTATTAGAGGTTCCTGCTACCTTGATTAATCCGGGAAAGTACCTACTACTGTTCTACTTTTTTCTGCCACGACATGGTTGTGTTCCATAATATGGTATCCAAAGATTGTAGAAATGAATTTTTGGCAATGTCATCTTTAGACTTAGACGCTGACTGTTGAGTCCAGTAATGTTCTATACTGTGTTTGACTAATTGACTGTAGGAATTAGTAACCCACATTGATTTACATGCTTGAGGGACTTGGGGAAACCCGTAGTAAAAACGTAAGACAACAAACAAGCTTGTGTGAGTCAATTAATTGCTAATAGTGAGGTTGCGGGCGTTGAGAAAATTAATATGCTTATGATTATGCCAAATATTAGCAGCGTAGTGATTTCACCGATGAAACTGAACGCAATCAGCACAGCTAAACCGGTTCAAGAGCTATCAGTGTCATCATTGACAGTGTCATCTGACAGGTCCTCATTTTCATACTCAGATAAATGTGAAGAAATTAAATACTAAGTGCGAATTTCACCAGCTGAGCTGTCAATATTCCATTACAATTTTGACACTGACAGCTTTTGACCGTGGTGCTGCTCTAAACGCGTTCAGTTTCTTTGGCGAAATTCGCCCTAAGTGATTTAGAAATTATTTTAAAAAATGTGTATTCTTTGTTCTTTCTATATTGGGTAGATTACTGAATACGTTTAATTTTTGGGCATCGGTTTTATTATTACAACTTATCGCAAGATCCCAAAAAAATACACTATTTTGTCTCCAGCGATTATTTCTAAGCCATAGAAAATTATTTAGAACGCGCCCCAAAACCGTTTCTCACCAACGCTGTTAATACGTAATCCTAATCACGTTAATTCCCGACGGTACAATAAAATCTGGAAGCCTGAGTCGAGCCAAAAGCAACGCGGACAGAATTCATTCTCTAATCTTTGCACCCGTTCAAAGGACAACAATAGGGAATCACGCGGTACTCTAGGTCTCTGAGGATTTTTATCCAGCTGTAATCTTAAGCTGTGGATTACTTGCTTACTGCAGCGGAACTAACTTGTTTGCGTGGCACGTTTAAAGCGTTTAGTTTTTGCGCTAAATATTTGTTGGGAAAATCTTCGTGGATTTTCATCGCAGTGGTTTGTTCCGCTTTCGGGAAATATTTTTACTGTCTAAGCATTTTTATTGACGACTACGGTGTGTCTAAGGCCATTTGTCCACCGCACCGTGAACAGGACGTCAACGGGAACGAGATGACGACGCCAAAGTGGCGACGGTACTTACATTTACTATGGCCGCGTAATCTCGTTGGACAAACAGTGCAAAGGTCTCTTAAAGACCGCCTTACTGAACAGTTTCTGAGAAATCATAACATGGAGATAGGCACAGAGCACGCAATCGGTTCGCCTGCTGCTTGCTAGAGGTGGCAGCAATAATATAATTAGTGGCACCGAAAGTGCGTTGAACGCACAACTTCTGTCACGGACCGACTTCAAAGCCGTTAGACAACCCCATTAATAAGAAATTGGCAATCACGGGGAATGCAAGTAGAAGTGAAAACTCAAAACTGGTATTAGCGCCATCTAGTATTGGTATTAGCGGTATCTCCACTATGGAGCGCGGTGACGCGAATATATAAGTTTACCCCTACCAAAAATCGCTTAACGCGCCGAAGTTTTCACTTCATAATTGGACCCTAAACAGTGTCAACCAATCATGAATCTTCATCTTTCTAGTCAAATACTTCATATTTACTTTCAGGATCTCCAAAAGCTGATGGATGAAGCAAAACACGGTGTCATATACTTCAGCTTGGGTTCCATCACGAATAGTGATGGCATGTCCGAGCAGATGAAGAAGTCTTTACTGAACATGTTCAGCAAATATAAGCAGACCGTCATTTGGAAGTTCGAGAGTGACCTGAAAGATGTACCAGCTAATGTTCATCTTATTAAGTGGGCTCCACAGCCTAGTATATTGGGTTCGTTGATTATTTTTGTTCAATGTAGATAATAATTTGCTCGTGGCTTAGTAATAACAGCCGCACGAGTCGATCCTTCAGGTTAAGCTACGCTTGCCGGGGTTGGTCCGTGGATGGGTGACCATCTTTACATAACAAGACCCCTGCGTGTCTCGGAAAGCATATTAAGCCGTATGTCCCGGCTGTCATTCATGGATCTTTGACAGTCGTTACGGGTCGTCAGAAGCCCGAAAGTCTGGGTAATACGAAACCCCTTGGTAAGGCATCTTGCCTTACCAAGGGGTTTCGTATTACCCAGTTCCTGGGTTTTGAAGGTTAGATAGGCAATCGCTCCAATTAAAATACTGGGTATTCAGTTCGGTTGGACTCGATGCCAACCCCAACATATTGGGAAAGGCTAGGCAGATTGATTGTAGATAATAAGTATGAAAAGAGAGAGTGACTTGCAGGAATCAGTTTTGCTAGAACTCCAGTTAATCTAGCAGCTTGTCACTTGTTCTATTCATTGAATAATTTAGGTACAGGCTTATTCGGACCAAGACTCACTTTGCTTTGCTAAAACCTAGTGTACTTTTCACGCGATAAGAATGCATATCTGTTTTGTAATTCGGCTCTTATTTATATTCCAAATCTGAAATTAAAACCAGGTCACAGAAAATATCAATTTCATATTTCTACGTCTTAATTTCAGCCCATCCCAACCTAAGACTCTTCATCTCCCACGGTGGCCAGCTTTCGATCTCAGAAGCAATTCATTATGGAGTACCTATGGTCGGTATCCCGGTGGTGGCAGACCAGGTCCTCAACATGATATCTGTCCACGCCAAGGGATTTGGGATCCATGTCACGCTCACTGAAGATTTGGCACCAGAATTGGATACAGCTGTGAGGAAGGTTCTCGAAGATGATACGTAAGTTGTTTTATTATTTAAATGGAAAGACTTGAGGAGTTACAGTCAGGTAAAGGTTGAATTAATCGATACCTGCTGTCCCAGAATATAGCCACATATTAAACTAGCTATACAAATTAATTGAAACCACCTCCCAAATTAGTAAACAAAAGTTTTAAGTTCGCCTACTGTTATAAATTATAATTAACAAGTTCTACAAAACTTAAAGCTAAAATAAATCATCATATTCCTGCCCTTGTCTTGCCTTCCTCCCTTGCCCATGTTACTTGGGGTCAGCACAACACGTTTTCTTCTTTCCATTTTCCCCTGTCAACCGTCACGCCATCATTCACTCTCTCTTTTTTCATATCATTCCTCACACTATCCATTCATATTTTATTTGGCCTTCCTCTAAATTCTATTCAAAATTCAAAAGTCATTTATTCAAACCAAGCCGAGAAGCAGTACTTTTCGAACGTCAATTACATAAGGCATTAAAATGCCTGCCCTTCACTACAACCTAGTGCTTTAGCTAAAAGAAGTGGCGCAACAAACTCCCCAGCAGCACAGGGGGCCAACCACCACCTCTTTATGCAGTATTATTTTGATGTTACTTCAGTGCAAAAAAGAAGTGGAGCATAATAATAATAATAAACTTTTATTTTATCCAAAAACATACAGAGTTTGAAATACAGTTTTTATATAAGTAGTTTATGTTGCAAAATCTGTACAAGAATAATATTCCCTACCTCTTAAGCTAGGGTATACCTGTATTATAAGAGGTAGTTTACGGTCAATAATCAACAAAAACTTATATCTCTAGTGGACTGTGTCATGCATTCTACTGTATGGTATAAAAGAGTAGAATTGTATGTTGTGTGTTATTGTGTGTGAGTGGTGTGTGTGTGTAGGGGTGAGTGTAATGTTTGTGTGTGTAGGTGTGGGTGTAGGTGTGTGTGTATGATACAGGACGTCTAGCTCCATCTCTTTCCCACGCTCAAGTAAGATTAAAATAATACTGTTAAAAGAGGTGGTGGTAGGGCCTCTGCTGTCTGTTCAGTTAGAAAAACTTGATTCTATACCTACAATAGTTTGCAAAATAATTAACATTACGCAACACAAAACATTAAATTAAATTATTTGCTTTAAGTCAGCTAGCACACGCCAATAATTATATATCTCTCTCCATCTGTCAACATCGTCATTTTTTTTTCTATTGTCATCACTCTTTTTGTCACAAGCGTATTCATCCCTTCACATCGTACCAGCAGATTTCCTTTCATCTTTTCCGTCTTAACTTTCACGTATCATTTCCGTTTTCAATAACAATTTCTTACTTTATCCATTCTCGTTACTCCACACATCCATCTTAACATTGTCAGCTCCACTGCATGCAATCTTTTTTCATCCATGTTCCGACTATTGCCGCTGTGTATCCCGGCTTTGAAAATAATGAACGTTAGGCCTGGTATTTAATAAATCTGATGAACCGCCTTGTGATGTCTGATGATTGTCTTCTATTTTTCAAAAAATCCCTAACTGCGCGAAGAGCACAGACTGGCGCTGAGCGCAGTGGTATGGCTACAGTACATAAGTCCCGCCATGTGCTACCTGGCGGCGGCGGGAAAGTAACATCCGTCTTCTTCACAGCATTCCGATCCATACAGTATAGAAATAATTAATGCAATATTTTAATCTCTTTGTTCACAGCTACGCCAAAAAAGCCAAAGAAATATCAACGCTATTCCACGACCGTGTTATGAAACCAGGCGCTGCGCTTCCTTATTGGGTAGAATTCGTCGTGCGCAACCGCGGCGCCCGCCATCTCCGCTCCCCTGCACTCGACGTGCCACTGTACCAAAAGCTCTACCTAGATCTAGTAGCATTTTTAGCTGTAGTAATATTTTTAATCAAGAAAGCAGTGAAGTATGTGTTGAGCAAGCGGTCGAAGAAACAAAAGAAGGAAAAGAGTAGTTAATGAGTTGTATTTAGTATTTTTAAATATATTTTTATTTATGAGTACAGCACCCTTATTGCGCAACACACTTTCAATCACAATCTGAATGATTTTTAAGGATATTGCTAATCCATTGCTTGATATAATCGAAAAATTTGTCTGCTTAACAACGTAAATAACGCAATGAATGTTGTTTTTTTTTTTTTGTAACGTTGCCCCACCCTAGGAATTTCTCCTGTATCGTGGGTGCGTTTACAAACATTTAAACTCACATACACAAACAGCCAGACCCGAAACAACTACTTGTAGGTCATACAAATATTTGTTCCATGCGGGAATCGAACCCGCGACACGCAGTGCAGCAGTCAATCGCTTAACCACTGCGCCAGCCGTGCCGTCAAAACGTTGTATTTTGAACTGTCAAAATGAAACCCATTACTACTGTAAGTGTGAGAGGATCACGAGGATCGCCGATGTGAGGGCTTGCGCCCAACAGAGCTGCGCATCTTCACGGATGGATCCAAAACAGGTAGTGGTACAGGTGCTGGAGTCTTCTCGGAGGACCTCAACATCCACATAGCTACACCATTGGAGTCCTTAACACAGTGTTTCAGGCTGAATGCACGGGTATTTCTCTTGCCGCTTCGGCTATTCTGGCTAGGGAAGTTAAGGACCACTCGATACGCATACTCTCAGACAGCATGGCTGTTCTGCAAGCGCTGAACAATCACACTGTGGACTCTGGACTTATATACGAGTGCCACCAGCGCCTTAACCAGGTGGGTGACCTCAACAAAATAACCATTCAATGGATCAAAGGACACAGCGGTTGGCTGGGGAACGATGCTGCAGATGAACTTGCCAGACGGGGATCGAGCCTGGCACCAGTGGGGCCCGAACCCATCGTGCCACTCCCCTTCGGTTACCTATATACGCACTCTGGTAAGGAAACGAACTAGGGATCAGCATCAGAAACTATGGTCGGACCAAGGCGAGTGCAGTCAGGCTAAGGAGGCACTACCTTCAATCGATGGCCGCCTCACGAAAAAGGTTCTTCGACTAACTAAACAACAGCTGCGTGTGGTTACAGCAGCTATAACTGGCCATGGGTCATTTAATAAACACCTCTTTGTCATAGGAGTCACAGACAGTCCGCTCTGCAGAGCCTGCATGGAGGACGACGAGACAGCAGCTCATGTGCTGTTAAACTGCCCGGTGGTCGCCACTTACAAGGCAAAGTACTTCGGTAACCCAGGTACCCTACGCGAGATTGCCAATAATACCAAGGCGTTGCTGGCATTCTTTGAGGAGCTGGGGTGGATCGAATGACCGATTTTTCCCACCCGGGTTGCGGAAACCAGCCCGTATTACCTATTACCTATTACTGTAAGTGTGCTATTGCTATGTAGCCCTCCTGGATATTGAAAACCTGATCAAAACATAGAAAATTGACGAATTAAATGTAAATTAAATATTTCCAGCAATTAAACAGACTAATGTAGGTAAATGTGTTTAATTTTTGCAAAAGTCAATGAATAAGATTACACATACACGACGATATGTTTTGATTTTTGTAAAAATGTTTAATTTTGGTCTTTAAATTCAGAATCATATTCACAATCAAGTGAACACCATGCATACCAAGTTCCCAATCCCATATGTTAGTAAAAATTATGTAAGTAATAAAATTATAGGTATTTTGTAAGTGGATAACTAAAATTATGTCTTGTTTGATTCTCCCTAGCCTAGCCTTTTTCCAACTTTGTTGGAGACGGCTTCTAATCTAACCTGATGCAGCTAGAATACAAGTATTTTACATGGAGCGACTGCCTATCCGACCTCCACAACCCTCTAACTGGGTACACGATAGTCCTTGGTAAGACTGGTTTTCAGACTTTTGGGCTTCTTCTGGCTACCCATAACGACTGTCAAAGATCTACGAATGACAGCCAGGACGGCTATGTGTTTTCCGAGGCACGGAGAGGTCTCGGTATGTAATGGATGGTCACCCATCCATGAACTGACCGCGGCAACCGTAGCTTAACCTTCGATCGAGCCGTTCAGCTGTAATTATCATTGTCATGTCTTGTTGATTGTATCCGCATTAAATTCTCATACACTAATAAATGTAAAACGGGTATTGTGCAGATAACGAACTACATTAATTACCCAGACAAATAATTTAAAAATATATAAAAAAGATTTAATGAAACATAAGATAATATGTTTCCTTTATATTTACGTAACGCGCCAGCTTTACGTCAGCATGTCAGCTGACATTATTATCAAAATGACAATGCATTCTTTTATCTCCTGTTTTAAATGTCTGCAAATATATTATTTAATAATTTGATAACAGAACAAAAACGTAGGTACATAAAAGAGGAAAAATGAGATTCGTGTCTGTAATCACAAACAATCAGGAAAAGTACTAATTTGGGAAATGCCTAAAAAACAAATATACTTCATAAAATATAGGTTGATCTCTGCGGAGCTGTCAGTAAAATCACCGCCTATGAAGTCCTGAATTTCATATTAGTACAGACCGTAACTGTCAATGTCATACTTTATGGGCATGCCGACCTAATGAATGAATTCCTACCCTAGGAATATCAGTTTGACATATGTCGCAGAGATCAAGCTATCTTATATGTAGTATAATAACAATATTACCTATATTAGGCTGCGTCCACTAGAGATGAGCGATGTTGCGTAGCGAGGAATGCCCATAAAACTAACCAATAACAACGCTAGCTTAGCTCAAACTATGACAGTGAAGCGATGTTATTGGTTAGTTTCAAATCATCCCTCGCTACGCATCCTCGCTCATCTCTGGTGGAAACGCCAATGAAGAAGCGACTAGCTGTCAACGATTTTTTAAGTGAAAACTTCTTTAGGCGCGTTGAAGCTTTTTTGGTGAACAAAAATCATCGAACTCGCATCATCGTCACCGAACGCTTTCCATGAGCGATATTTATACGGTGTTTAGATAGTGCAATCCACGACGACGCGCCCCACTCCGCTCCGCTCCGTACTAAAGTACAGCTTACAGTACAGTAATCGCGGAGTGGGGCGCGTCGTCGTGGATTGCACTATCTATGTGCACTTTTTGGGTGAACATAAAGCGTGAAACTCGCGTCATCGCATGTTTTCTCGCGCAAGAAAGGTACAAAAGATTATAGATCCCGTGTAAAAGAAATATTGTATATGTCGGAAATACGTTACTGAATTGACTAATCGTGACGCCAGCGCCGCCTAGCGGGGCTGGACAGAGTCTTCAACATAAGGCTCCGACTGGCCGAAGCAAAGCAGACTTCATGACCGCCATCCATCCGTCTAGTCAAGCAGTGAACACGTTTAGAAACAGTACACCCACAGTAGTTGAAATATGGCTGATAATATAACGAAAGAGACACATATCCTCCTCCGTCATATATTATATTGAAAGTTAATCGCTGACTGTCCACACGCCACCAGCGAGTACTCGTTTGTCACAAACAACAATGCTTGGCTCAACGCTGGTCCAGCTCCACAAGGGCGCATAAATTAATTGATTAGCATTGGAAAATATTGTTGGAGCTGCTGAAAATTGAAAAACTATATTTACATTGTATAAATTCAATCTCTTAGTATTATATAATTGCATTGCACATATGTGAGCACTGTATATATGTGAGCACTGTTTACCTACTTTAAATCTACCATTTACTGAGTACGTCTTTCATTGACTTGAACGTGCCCTGGTGGCTGAGAGTATGTCATGCTCACTCAAATGTCTCGCTGGTGGTGGCGTGTGTGTTGGATCATTAAGTTCCCTTCAAAATGGTTGAGCTAAATGATGCTGATCCATGCGTCATGTTCGAGAACGGGCGCCGTCAGTGGGGACTGGTCATCTCCTAGCTGCCATGGCTTATTTTAATTATTTAATTATTATTGTTTTTATATGTTTATTATGGTCGCTTTTAACGTGCACGTTTTACTACATTGTTCTCACATGTATAATTTCAACATGAATGATGTAACCAATGCTTTGTAACAATATTCTGATTTAAAAGTGTGTCTATGGAGTTTCTTGCCCGTTCATCTCCATAGGAACCTACTACGCTTTCTAATGGGCAACTAGCTTCATCTTTCTGACTGACCGACCCCTTGACAATTCAAAAGTACCTGTAATTGGTTTATTTGGTATAAATTATTTGAGTTTGATTTTGAGTTCACAGCGACACAAGCTATCAAAGCTGGTTCACTCACTCGCTTGACATGCAGAACAATCGACTAGTGATTAAAGCTTGGTACAAACGCATACTAGCCAGTAATCCTTCGTCCCAGTCATGCACTCGCTGTTTGTTACACGCCAACTCGTTTTCAGTTGCTAGCTCTACTACCAAAAGGTATGATTCCGATCCCCACTAAACGCGGCAGTGCTGCCGCAGCAGTTCTGAGCGTCACTCACTACTGGTCCCCATACATTTATATAGGTTTACTTTCTGAGCATGGCAGGAATATCGCGGCAGCACTGCTACTCGGCAGTATTGCCCTGCCTCCACGTCAAACCAGTAGTGCAGAGTTCATCACAGCGACAACTCGTGAACGTTGACATGGAAATTGGCAACCAAACAGCGAGACACAATGAACAGTTGGTGCTCGGAATGAGCGGGCAGCGGCACGCAACACTGCCGCGCAGGCCTGATAAAGTAGCATTTGCTATCAAGCGTTACCATTTCTACAACGACTTTAAAATAAGCTTTCAATAAGCTTTTTGGTAGCTGACTTCTACATCATATCGCTGATAGAAAGTCTTTTTGTCTAGGCCCTATGATCTTGAAGTGTGAAAAACCGACAACTATCAAGACAGGACAAAGCAATAAGTCGTGACATATCTCGCGGTCTCGATAGACCAATACCTATGCATGTTTACCATCAAAGGAAAAGAGAAAATGCCGCGGGCGATACAAACATATTCCTCCATCTTTCCATATAGTAATATTTTATCGTTCCGTAGATACTTCAAAATTGCCTTACCTTTTTCGAACAATTTACTATGTGCCCGATGATTTCTCATCGGCAAAAATGCCGAACTTCCATATTTTTTGTCGATCCCTTAAAAACCTTGAGATAACAATCGACAAGCGACACCTAGCCATGATCCGAGAGTAATCACGTGGTAACTGAACCATAAAAGCAATTTGGTAGCTGCACTAATCAAACTGCATAATACAAGTCACCTCTATACGACCTCTGTGCGGTCAACGCTATTACATCAATTTAACAATCGAAACCAAGGTTATCCAGCATATCGCCTGGCTGGTCTATATTTAAATTTGACTGTTCAGAAACAAGGGGAGAAAAAAAGCTAAATAATGATGATTTAACGACTTCTAAAAGTTATCGTCTAGACTTGAGTTCGTCGACAAAAACGAAACAAGTTATTACATTAGTTATTAGTATTTATAGTCTAATATATAACAAATATTCATGCTGGTTTCCTGCATTACACTTGCGTAAGACATTGTCAATCGTAATCCGAAAGATTTTGACGGAAACTCACAATCCATTGCTTCTTATGTTTGACAAATTCGTCTTTGACAACGTAAATACCGAAATGAACGTTGTGTCCAAACAGCAATTAAATATTCAAAAAAAATTGTTTAATAACACAAGAGCAAATTTCTATTCCATTGTTATATTAATTTAAAATCGTAATATAAGTAACTAACTAATATAAGAACTGACGGCCGATGGGGCAGAAAGGTTCTGGAATGGAGGAGGACGTCCACCCACAATGTGGACAGACGACCTAATAAAGGTCGCAGGAAGCTGCTGGATGCAGGTCGCTTCCAACCGGCCAATTCGGAAATCATTGGGGGAGGCCTATGTTCAGCAGTGGACGTCCCGTGATGATGAATATAAGTAACTTCTTTTTTAATAGAAATTGGCAACAAAAAATATTTCTGTTCGCGACTTCGTCTACGTGAAATTTCTTGTTTTATCATAAAATACATATTATATCTTACGGCATTACGCGATTCGAATTTTCGAAATCGGATCAGTAGTTCCGAAAACTACCCCCTACAAATCACAAATATTACCTGTTTACAATACCTATTAATTATTATTATTAAGTAGGTAGGACCATATTTGGATAAATATGACTTTTATAGTCATTCAAATTGCAATGCAGAGAGCTAAGCCTCTAGTTTCCTTCTAGTTTCTCTACCTGATCGAATCAGAAATGAATAGATCCGCAGGAGAAACAAGGTTACCGACATAGCCCGAAGAATTGCTAAACTTAAGTGGCAGTGTGCAGGGCACATTGCTCGCAGAACAGATGGCCGATGGGGCCGAAAGGGTCTGTTATGACGACCGCGTACCGGAAGACGTAGCGTTGGAAGGCCTCCCATGACCTTGTGAAAGCTGCAAGAAACCGTTAAATGCTGCACAGAACCGGTTGAAATTGCGGTGCTTGGAGGCAGGCCACTGTGCTGCAGTGGACGTCTTTCGGCTGAAATGATAACCTTTATAACTATTCATGTTGTTTACTAACCTGAAGCTTCAATTAGGATGGATTCTTAACTATTTTTGAACAACGCAGTTATCTTTTCTAAACGACTAAAGACTAACGATCGCTAACTCATGTTGTCGACCGTACACTGTAACTGTATGTTGACAAGCCTAGATTACACCACGTTGCGCGTCGTGTTTAATAATATTATTCAATCGTATTCCCAGCCTTGCGCGGCGCGGGCGCATAAGAGACGTGCTTTGAATATTAGTTCAAATAAAATTTATTTCTATGCATTTGTGAAGTAAGGCTTTGTATTTTCTATGCATTTGTGAACTAAAAGTGCGTTACAATGAAGTTATTAGTGCTAATATATTTGGTCTACTTTCTTTGTAGTACTGAAGCGTTAAAAGTTTTAGTTCTATTTCCTTTTCCTGTAAAAAGTTTGAGTATATTGGGAACAGGGGCTGTGAGGCACCTGCTTAATGCTGGACATGAGGTAATTATGAAATAATAATACGGTTTTTAATTGAGATAATGTATTTGACTAAAGTCAAAAGAAGAAAATAATAATAATAATATTTTTTTATTCACAAAAAATACATAAACTTTGACTACAGACAAGTTATACAGAACGGTGTGAACATAGGGTAGGTAATGAGGTCAAGTCCAATAAGAGTAGGTACCCTGCCCCCCAAACTAGGAAAATCCTGTATCTTGGGTGGCAGTGTCTTCGCAAAAAATTAACACCTATGACAAAAAATTAACCTTTATTGCGAGGAAAAATACTTAGGTAACCTAATGTAACTATTTCGGTTCCGGGTAGTTAATAGATATTAATGGAAACAAAAAAGTGTTTTTTCCTAAGTCAGCGCCGGCAGCCAATTCAGCAACCGGCGCTGGCGGCCAATCTGCGCTGCCGGCGCCGTGTCGGGCGCCGGCAGCTGAGACAATTCCTAAAAATAAAAGTAATTTCTAACTAATAACAATTTTGACTTGTCCATCCATTAAAATAGAAAAGTAGGTACCCTTTATCCAATAACCAGTATTTTCTGCTTTATACTTATAATTGTCATGAGTTCATCAGCTATGATATAGCGAACCTTTTCTAGAAATGCTTTAAAAAATCCATTTAATGGAATATACTTCTCCACCACTCATATACAATCTACACTACACTATACAATCTCCACTCAAGCCGGCCAATAAAGGCAAAAAGAGGTGGGAGCACTATTCCTCGTCAATGTTCACTCCGGCCGGTCAATAAAGGCAAGCTAGAGATGAGGAACGAGGCAAAAAAAAAGACCTGGAGTTCGGAGCGCGCAAGCCTCACCACGACGTCAACGTAGAGAAACGGCGGCGGTGGGGTTTAAAATTATTATTACTGTTTGTATTTCCAGTGCGTGCCCCAATTATTATTTTTATGTCATAACCCATCTACTCCCTGAGCACCAAATCTGTAGTTTCGGCATCGGTCTAAGTTACGGGCATTTCCTATTCCATATCACTTATGGACAAATTATTGTTTCGGGGCCCAAACTAAGAATGAATGACAAAACGATTTAACAGTTGTCCCTCCTTACTCCCGATACGAGTATGTACTCGTAATTTGCTCGTTCGAAATTGTTTATTTTACACTTGTTTTGAAGGATCAACTAATTTTGGACAGGCCCGTATCTTCGTTAACGGACTTAGAGAGTCCCCCAGGTCATCATAGCCGTTATGGCGTGAAAATATAACAGAGTAATGCCCGTTTTCACCTTCAGTAAGTGACACTTAAAAGAATCCCTAAATAAAAGTGCACTGGTGGATTTTCAACGGCAGGCTCATCGCTGAGAGTTGAAAATCCAACAGTGCACATTTATTTAGGGATTCTTTGTCACTTAGTTGTCGGTGAAAAAGTGCTTATCAATCGCATTTATAATATTAGTAGGCTTAAAAACTTTTGTAATTTTGTTTGTTTGTTTGAAGCGGCTTTTGTTGTTTTGTTTGTTTGTTTGAAGCGGCTTCAACACTTTTGTATGAGATTTATATTTAGCCTGCGCAAATATGATCACATTTCTGAATTTCATACAAAGCTCAAGTGGCTTCCCATATGTTTTCCCCGGAATTCTCATATCTTATTTCAGCTCTACAGTATTCTGTTCAATCCTATAACCCCCTCTTATCTTAAAGAACGTTTCAAGTTCCTCAATGACCCACATAATAGATATCTGAGGTCATCGGAAAACTTGATTCTAGTGATGCCGATGCATTCCACCAGCTTTTATGACAAGTCTTTTACAGTTCAAGCAGTGCGGTTATTGAATGCCTTGCCCGTGTCGTTATGGCGTGCTCAATCTTTGTCCACTTTTAAAATTCTGGTAAAAAAACACTTCCTCTCTCCTTAAACATCATCATTACATATATAGTTCCTTGGTCTTGTTTCATGTTTATAATTCTGAATATAGGCTGTAGGTGTTATCACGATGCGGGAGTCAACAGTAACTTGTCTCAGTGATATCTGCATGTCTATAATCGATGGCAATTACCTGATTAGATACCTGGTGCTTATTCTATACTAATACAATAAAGCTGATTAGCATTGATGTATTAAAAGGAGGAAGATATGTTACGCGCTAACATCGCAATCAGTAAACTTGCACGACTACATGCACCGAAACTCACACATCTGTGATCAGTGTCATCTCACAGTCGCAAAGCTACAGTTACCGATAGACGAAGATAGAGATAGGAGACGACGGTAACGTGTGAGCAAAATCGCGTTAGTATTTTTAATATCTATCTCGCTCTCACAAATATGGCGAAGCAAACGTCAAAATAATATTGTAATTTTCAACAAATTAACATTTTTGGCTGTACTTACGAGTGGTAGGTAATCCCATGTGTCTTATTTTTATTTCTTGCATTATTAAAGCACTGTTTAGCTGCACCAGAAGTCATTTTGATGCGTATTTATTACAAAAAAACTGAAATTATTGAGCAGTGTGATCTAAGATGTTCCGTGCGCGACTGAGTGCTGGTCCTACTCAACTACGGGCAATCCCATAGTTGAGTAGGACCAGGCGCTGTGACTAAGTCCCGTATCTACCTCTTTTAATACATCAATGCTGAATAGTTTGTTTTTTGTTTGAACAGCTTATCTCTGGAGCTATAGATGTATAAGGAACAGGGTGTAAAGTTCACTTATCCTCCATAGAAAAGGGAGTATCCTCCGACACTGGCGGGTTTTTTGTCTGGTGGGCTACTGCCCAAAAATTGATGTTGGGACGTTGTATATATAAACTAGTCGCGCGGTAAACTTTGCTTGCACGATACAGGATTTTGTATGACGTCAGTGTGATGCGTAGTTCGCATGTGGCGATCTAGATGTGTACAGAACTACCAGTCGGATTTGAAAAATTTATTTTTGCAGTTGTTAGCCTAATTCTTGAGGAAGGTTTTAGGCTATTTAACATCATGCTACAACCCTTAGAAGCCGAGCGAAAAGAAAAAAAAACGTCAGACAGAACGCGAAAACGAAGTAACAGCGCGGGCGGGCGATGCGATGCAAATGGGTGGGTCTTGGGCCGATGGAGTTTTATAAAAATATGGCTAGTATTTTAGCTGTGTGCTGTCCGAAGTCGCGGGCAGAAGCTAGTAGGTAATATGCATGTCAGGTTTCATTCATCCACCCACCGTTTATATAACTAATAAAGATACGATATTTGCATTACCTATTTACTTAACCGTTACAATTTATATCCTTAAAGATACTGACTCGTAAAAAGTCACTCATAACTAAAAACTACGCAGTTTCGTAAAACAATAAGATAACCTAAGATAATAAATAAGTATTCCATAAGTAGGCCATCAGGTATTTTCTCGTTATAATTAATCCATATACCCACGTACACAAGATTGATTTACACAAGTGGCTGAATGAATGTAAATTTTACAGTTTAAAAGATCTTGTGGATGTAAGATGTTGATTCCTTGCTCATTTTGTCAAAACAAAAAAAATTGTATGCTGTTTTATCTTAGCGAAACATCTCATCTTCATCATCATCATCTCATCTACTCTAATGATATTAACACCATTGTATACCATGTTTATAAATAATTTACTTACTTACTTATTTACCTAATCGTTTTTTTTTTGTTGTAAATATTTATTATTATATTTATGTCCAGCGGGGTAATTGCGTAACACACTAACAGTACAGGTGGATTTAATTTTGACAGTTAAACAACATTCACTGCGTTATTTACGTTGTTGAACAGACAATTTTTTCGAACTTATGAAGCAATGGATCAGCAATATTCTTCAAAATCATTCAGATTGTGATTGAAAGTGTGTTACGTAATGAGGGTGCTGTTTTTGCTAATTAGAGCAAAAGTAACTAAAAATATCACTTAATTTAAGAATAATATAACATAAAATGGATTTTTTAAAGCATTTTTAGAAAAGGTTCGCGATATCATAGCTTATTAACTGATGACAATTATAAGCATAAAAGCGGAAAATACTGGTTATTGGATAAAGTGTACTTTTCTATTTTAATGGATGGACATGTCAAAATTGTTAGTAGAGAAATTACTTTTATTTTTAGGAAGTGCCTCAGCTGCCGGCGCCGTGTCGGGCGCCGGCAGCTGAGGCACTTCCTACTTACAAATAGGTACCTTTAAGGACATAAATTGTAACGGTTAAGTAAATAAGTAATGCAAATATCGTATCTTTATTAGTTATATAAACGGTGGGTGGCTGAATGAAACCTGACATGCATATTACCTACTAGCTTCTGCCCGCGACTTCGGACAGCACACAGCTAAAATACTAGCCATATTTTTATAAAACTCCATCGGCCCACGACCCACCCATTTGCATTGCATCGCCCGCCCGCGCTGTTACTTCGTTTTCGCGTTCTTTCTAACGTTTTTTTTTCTTTTTGCTCGGCTTCTAAGGGTTGTAGCATGATGTTAAATAGCCTAAAACTTTCCTCAAGAATTAGGCTAACAAATGCAAAAAAAATATTTCAAATCCGACTGGTAGTTCTGTAGACATCTAGATCGCCACATGCGAACTACGCATCACACTGACGTCACGCAAAATCCTGCATCGTGCAAGCAAAGTTTGCCGCGCGACTAGCATGTATTATAATAATATATGCAATGTCCCAACATCAATTTTTGGGCAGTAGCCCACCAGACACAAAACCCGTCAGTGTCGGAGGATACTCCCTTTTCTATGGAGAATAAGTGAACTTTACACCATGTTCCTTATACATCTTTAGTTCCAGAGATAAGCGAATTCAAACAAAAAACAAACTATTCAGCTTTATTGTAATAGTATAGAATAAGCACCAGGTATCTAATCAGGTAATTGCCATCGGTTATAGACATGCAGATATACTTCAGACAAGTTACTATTGACTCCCGGCATCGTGATAACACCTACAGCAAGTCATCTTGTTGGCTTTTTAATTTGTTTTAATTACATGATAAGGCGCAGCCGCTGAATCAAGGCTGTCTAAGACGTCATTTGATGATTTCCCACCCAAAAAAAGGCTGTCTAAGACAAACAATAATTCTATGAAAACAATGATGCCGCGAACAATCGTAACTCAATAATCTCATATAAATTGCTGACGCAGATTTGGGCTGGCCACACCGCATTTCAAAAATTCTAAAATAGATAGAATAAATACTCTTTACTGTACACCATAAAAATTAGCAGGTAGTCAGCGGTGTACCCTTTACATATACAATAAATAAATACATACACAAAAGCATAAACTTATTCATATAAATATATATATATTATATATACACATAGATATATGTACTTATAAAAGAAGAGCAAGCAACTATATGTAATGATGATGTTTTATGGAGAGAGGAACTGTTTTTTTACCAGAATTTTAAGTGGACAAAGATTGAGCTCGCCTTATCGACACGGGCAAGGCATTCAATAACCGTACTGCTTGAACTGTAAAAGACTTGTCTTATAAGCTGGTGGAATGCATCGGCATCTCTAGAATCAAGTTTTCCGATGACCTCAGATATTTATTATGTGTGTCATGAAGGAACTTGAAACGTTCTTTTAGATAAGAGGGGGTTATAGGATTGAACAGAATACTGTATAAGATATGAGAATTCCAGGGAAAACGTATGGGAAGCCACTTGAGCTTTGTATGAAGTTCAGAAATGTGATCATATTTGCGCAGGCCAAATATAAATCTCATACAAAAGTGTTGAAGCCGCTGAAGTTTATCTAGATGTGCCTCAGTGAGATCGAGATAACTCTGACATCAGCGTAGTCAAGGATGGGAAGTAAAAGGGATTTTGCAAGCGCGGTCTTAGTGGCAAATGTTTAGATTGTGATTGAAAGTGTGTTACACAATTAGGGTGCGCACGGGCCGCACCACACTTTTTGTATTGAAGTGCGATGCGCTGTGTTCCGATGCGGCTGTAATGTGCATTTAATTAAAAGTTAACAAATGCACTGAAATACTGTTTTGACAGGACACAAATCCGTTCCATTTATGTCTGACTAAAATATTTTGATTCTGGTGTCCGCATTATCTAAAAACCCTACTAATAAATATTATAAATGCGAAAGTTATGCCTGTTTTCACCGACAACTAAGTGACACTTAAAATAATCTATACTATAATATATTTATATTATATATTATAATAATATAAAGCTGAAGAGTTTGTTTGTTTGTTTGAACGCGCTAATCTCAGGAACTACTGGTTGGAATTGAAAAATTATTTTTGTGTTAGATAGTCCATTTATCGAGAAAGGTTATAGGCTATATAACATCACGCTACAACTAATTGGAGCGGAGCATAAATGAAAAATGTTACAAAAACGGGAAAAAATATTCCTTTTTGAGAGCTTCCGTTGCGTGCGCTGCGTAAACGGTTTATGTTCCGCAAATATCAATTAATGCATTATTTGCGAAGGAGTTTTATCAACATAATATTAATCCATAGCCAAATAAATATGTTATTAATCACGAGTATTTAAATGTAAACAAAATTGTCCTTGACATCACTTGATTTCAATCAACATCTTAAGAGATATAATAATTTTAAAAGAACTCCGCAACAAAATATAAGTAGGTATGTTCGGGTTCACGTGCGCATAGGAATCGATTTACGTCAAGACTGCTTTTCACATGGACAACTATATGTCGCGTTATCAAGATCAGGTTGCGGAGAAAACCAGTATGTTCTTCTACCACAAGAAAATAAAACAAAAAATATCATTTACTCAGGAGTACTTTAAAATACCTTACCTTTTAAAATAATACTAATTATATAATCGTTAATTTGTTATTACATACCCACATTTTTATAAGACCCCCAGTTAGTTTTGAAGTAACTCTGTCTGTCTGTTTATCTGTAACGTTTTCACGGCTAAACTACTGAACCGATTTTGACGAAGATCGAAGGACATAGTCATATTTTTTATTCAACAACGATAATGATATTCACGCGGACGAAATCGCGGGCAACGCTATGACCAACAGGAGCGGAGCATCAATGAAAAGTGTTGCAAAAAAACTGGATAAATTCATTACTTAAATCACTCTGTGACGCAGACGAAGTTGCGCGGGTCAGCTATTCCTTAATAAAAGTGCACTGTTGGATTTTCAACTCTCAGCGAAAATCCAACAGTGCACCTTTATTTAGGGATTTTTTTTAGGTGTCATTTAGTGAAGGTGAAATCGGGCATTACTCTGTTATATTTTCACGTCTTAACGGTTAAACGGAATTTTGGATGAAAAGCACACTATGACCTTGGGGACTCTCTAAGTCCGTTAACGAAGATACGGGCTCGTCCGAAATTATTGATCCATCAAAAAAAGTGTAAAAAAAAAAAAAAAAAAACGAACGATCAAATTACATATCGGGAGTAGGGAGGGACAACTGTCAAATCGTGTTGTCATTCATTCTTAGTTTTAGCCCCGAAATCATTTGTCCATAAGTGATACGGAGTAGGAAATGCCCGTAACTTAGACCGATGCCGAAACTACAGATTTCATACTTAAAGAGTAGATGGGTTATGACATAGGATATCTGATATCCCGGTAGTACTTTTCCGCACGAGCGAAGCCGCAGTCAGAAGCTAGTACTTTTGCCTTGTGCCTTTTGTCAAAGCCTCATAAATGTAGATGCATAGATTGAATTTATGTCATACTAGCTTGTCTGCAGCTTCGCCGATGTGATTTGGAATGCTAGCACGCAGTTTAAAATGTTATTAGCATTAAGTAATAGTCAGATTTTGTGCTGCTGTAAAATATGTGTGTTTAGCTGTAGGTAATGTTTACCGGTAAATATACCTATATTTTGTAATGGATGAAAAAGTACTATATAAAACTGTATATTACGGGAGCTACATCTGCCAAGAAACTGCTTTGCAGTTTGGCAGAAGTAAAAATTATGGTAAAATTAGGATTTCACAACAAATAAACGCTTCTTTTTTTATTTTTGTAGTAACTAGAAAATATTAGCCAGATACGATGTATTGCTATAGGAGTAATGATTATAGGATTAATTCATCTGTTGGTAGTCTTCCCCATAGCATTGTTATTTACAAGGTCAACTAGAGTCGTTGCATTGAATTAAATGGCAGCCATTGTTCGTTTAATTAACCTACTTCTTCCAACCACAACCACCTTTTTTTTTCTGGAAAATTTATATATAATTAGGAAACGACGATACGACTTTGTATATCTAATGACGTTCCTAGTCTGCACACAACATCAAATATATCCAATAGTTTAGGCCAGGAGTCACCAAATGGGGGACCGCGTTCCGGATCCGGACTAATTTTGTGGTAAACAGTAAAATTAAATAAAAAACAAAATCCAGCTATCTAATTACGCAACACATTTTCGTAAACGATTACGACAAAGTTTCATTTTGAAAGTTCATCAACATTCATTGCGGTATTTACATTGTTGAGCAGATTTTTTTTCGAACTTATGAAGTATTGGATAAGCATTTTTTTTCAAAACGATTCATATTCCGATGGGACGTGTATTACGTAATTAGGGTATAGGATTTAAAGGTTGGCACCAACTTTATTCCAGACTTCAGACAGATCAAAGTTCAAAGTATCATATCAATACTTATACTTATTTTGTTATTTTTGTTCATTACATATACTTATATGTTAATTACTAAAAAAAAAATATTCAGGTTTCTTTTCGTTTTAAATCTTGATTGATATTTTTATAATGGTTGATAGTAGGTAATCGTCTACCATCAAACGTACGACTGTTACAGTCGTATTATTTTTTTGAAATGGAACGAAATGAAACTAATTGGCGATCCCTGGTTTAGTCACTATAGCCATTGATTGGCAAAACCCAACACTACAATTCAATTTGTTTGGAATATCATTTTTCAAAAATTCAATGTTAACATTTAAGAGCATTTATACAGAAAGTGGAAACGTTGCAAATATCGAATATTACGTTTTAGATGTAAAAATGATGGCCTTTTTACACCTAAAACGGTCACAACATCAAATCCAGTGTTATAATTGCAATTAATTATTAATATTCTAGTTCGCTAGTTAGACATAATTATTAATTCCATACAATAATATTACTGCCATTTTTTTTTTTTTCTTCTTGAAGTACGTTGCCCCACTCTAGGAATTTCTCCTGTATCGTGGGTGCGTTTACAAACATTTAAACTCACATACACAAACAGCCAGACACGGAACAACTACTTGTAGGTCATACAAATATTTGTTCCTGCGGGAATCGAGCCCGCGACACGCAGCGCAGCAGTCAATCACTTAACTACTGCGCCAACCATGCCGTCAAAATAATAATAATAATAACCCCACCGCCGTATCTCTACGTTGACGTCGTGGTGGGGCTTGCGCGCTCTGAACTCTAGGTCTGTGCCGGTAGAGTTTGCTTTGCCGAGACGGATCTAGGGTGAGGAGCCAGACCAAAAGAGATACAATCCAAGCCAAGGTCGCACATGCCGAGGGCTTCATGGCTAGGGGAAAGCACTAGTCGTTAGTGTGCCAACTCTGGATAATAGGGGACCTCCAGTTTTATTCACCCTTACTACAGTGAACGCAGGGCTCTGCTGTGGTCGACTTTTTAAGTCCCTAGCTACTCGTGGGAACAACATGAATACTCGATCTAAAACGAAAAAGCAACTTCAGGTGAATCTGCCTCATATAAATGATGAAACTTCACAACTCTCTTCATCATCTCCCTCATCTCTTTTTCCATCAATTCCATCATCATCACAATCTTTCCGCGTCACTCCGACGCCATCATCATCATCAATAAGTATACAGTCGGCGGATGTTGTACAGGAGACAAATTTTGTCGACGATACTGTACCCACCGCTAGAACTGCAACAACTCGTAGGAAATGGAGCATTGAAATGAATAAATTCATCCTACGTACTTATCTTCATCTTACTCATATGGAAACCGACAAAAATGCATATCTTCCATCACTTCACACTAAGTTTTTAGAAAAATACCCAACTATGCAAGAAGGCCGACAAAGGATAGGTGACCAACGAAGAGCCATAGTTCAAAAGAAACTATTACCGCAGGCCACAATAGATCAGATTTATGATGAAGTCAGAGCTGAACTACAATTAGTCCATACACATATACAGCATCACACTACACAGTCTAAAACACAAATTAACACACAATCCAGCCAACGTATGAAATGGACGAATGAATATAATGAAGCAATCATTAGAATATACTATATCATCACACAACTAGAAACAAATAAAACAGCCTATAGAAAACAGTTACAAGAGGGATTTATAAATATGTTTCCGGAATTAGCACATATATCAGAGCAAAGACTATCTGATCAAGTGAGAGCTATAATAAATAACCAATATATAAACCCACTTAGATTAGAAGAAATAAAAAATCAGGTAGCTATTGAATTAAGAAATAACAACACAAACACACAAACTAGAGAACACTTAAGTAATGAATATTTAAATACACAAACGCAGAATGACTCACTAAGTACTCAACATACAAGTTCTCACATCTCTGACACAACTACAAACATCCACACAGCAAATAATATTTCAGATACCGACGTAGTTTCTCAAACGCTTATTAATACAGACGACGAAAATTTCTTGAACCATATAGATATTGGGCAAGCTGAACCTACGCAAACTAACTTTGATGCTGCCCCAGAAACGAACCCAGAAATAGAAGCCGCGTTTCAGCAAGCTCAACAATTTTTCTCTAATACACACCCCACTAATAGACCATATATTCCCAAGCAGAAAACTTCTAAAAAGTTCTCTGCCATAGTTAGTTACATAAATACCGTCATTCTCCGTAAGTATGCAAATGCTGACACCGACTTCATAAAACTGCAGACCATAATTTATTGTGCAGCATGGACGGCAGCTACATGTAACGGAGTTAAAATATCACACTCTACACAAAATAAGCGTCGCACATGCATAAATAGAAAACCAAAATGGCAAATCAGGTTAGAAAAGAAAATCAAAAATCTTAGAGCAAACATAGGTAGGCTGACACATTTTATTAATGGTTGTAGAAGTCAAAAACTAATAGCAGCAATAGACGAAATAAAGAAAAAATACCAAATACACGCACAACACGAAGACTCAAATACACAAATAGAACACTTTTTGGACACTTTAAAACAAAAATTAAACGCAGTATCCAGTAGACTTAAAAGATACATAACATGCACGAACCGTAAATTACAAAACGCAAAATTTAACAACAATGAAAAAATATTTTATAGGAACCTTGCATCTAATAACAGAGACACCACTAACCAAACCCTAGAGACACCTTCATCCGAAACACTAAGAGAATTCTGGGCTAACATTTGGGAAAACCCAGTTTATCATAATCATCAAGCAGACTGGGTCACTGACGCAACTACAGTTCCAGAAATGGAATTTGAATTTATACCAATAGGAACATTTAAAGACGTCATTAAACGCACACACAACTGGAAATCGCCAGGCACTGACAACATCCACAATTATTGGTATAAAAAATTCTCCAGCATACATCCTTACTTACATAATCATTTAAACACATTCATACAATCACCACATTTACTTCCACCATACATAACACACGGAGTAAGTTATATGATACCTAAAGACATGAATGACACTATAAACCCAGCAAAATACCGACCAATTACTTGTTTACAAACTTTGTACAAAATCTTAACATCCTGTGTAAGTGAGGTAGTATATGAACATTTAACCAAAAATAACATTCTAGCGGAACAACAAAAGGGATGTCGTAAGAATAGTCAAGGATGTAAAGAGCAACTTACTATAGATGCGATTATTATGAACACCGCTGCTAAAAGCAAGACAGATATTCACACAATGTTCATTGATTACCAAAAGGCTTTCGACACAGTCCCGCACAGCTGGTTACTACAGGTTTTAAATATGTACAAAATTCACCCAACACTAACACAATTCTTAAAAACTTCCATGCAGAATTGGCAAACAGTTCTTCAAATTAATGCCTACTCCTCGACTATAGCTACTGAACCAATCCGTATAAAACGAGGAATTTTTCAAGGAGATGCCCTAAGTCCGCTGTGGTTTTGCATGGCACTTAACCCACTCTCATACTTATTAAATAAAACAGACATGGGATTCACACTGGCAAACAATACCACACAATATACGCTAACACACCTCATGTACATGGATGACATAAAGTTATATGCCGCAGACAAAAACGCACTTTTCCAACTAGCGGACAAGACTCAACAATTTTCTGAAGATATTTGTATGTCATTCGGAGTAGATAAGTGCAAAATTTTGTCAATTGTAAAAGGAAAAGTTCAAAATAATAGTTACATACTTGAAACAGGTGAATCCATTGAGCCGATGGATGAACAGAGTACATATAAATACCTAGGTTTTAAACAGTCCAGACAGATACAACAAAAGATGATAAAACAAGAACTGCTCAAAAAGTTTTCACACCGCCTCAACCTCATCTTGAAAACTCACCTTAACTCTAAAAACACAATTAAAGCCATCAACACATTCGCAATACCCATTCTCACATACTCTTTTGGAATTATATGCTGGTCAAAAACAAATATAAAAAATTTACAACGCACTATTAATACATCTCTTACCAAACACAGAAAACACCATCCAAAATCAAGCATTCAGCGACTAACCCTGTCTCGCCAAGAAGGAGGAAGAGGATTAATTGACATACACAACTTGCACAACAAACAAATACTTTCACTCAGATCTTATTTCCATAACAAATCGGAACATTCATTACTACACAAACATGTAACAGACGCAGATAAAAAACTTACACCACTCAACTTACAAAATAGAAACACTCAAATTAATGAAAATCTCATAACCACACAGCAAAAAATTGCAGTATGGTCTGCCAAAGCCCTTCACGGAAGACACCGAACCTACCTGAGTCAGCCACACGTCGACAAATCTAATTCGAACGAATGGCTCAAACGAGGCGAGCTGTTTCCCGAGACCGAAGGGTTCATGCTGGCAATACAGGACCAAGTCATAGCGACTCGCAACTATAGAAAGTACATTATAAAAGACCCTCGTCAGCCGACAGACTTATGCAGACATTGCAACAATGCCTCTGAGACCATACAACATATTACAGGAGCCTGCAGATCACTTGCACAGACTGACTATAAGCACCGACATGACCAAGTTGCCGCAATTATACACCAACATCTAGCATATAAATATAAATTCATAAGTGAGATGATACCGTACTATAAATATAAACCCGAAATCATACTAGAAAATAGGAATCAGAAAATCTATTGGGATCGGACGATAATAACAGATAAAACTATACATTTCAATAGACCAGATATAACCGTTCACGACAAAACTAATAAAGAAGTTTATCTTATAGATATAGCTATCCCTAACTCACACAACATCCAAACCACAATATCTGAAAAACTAAGTAAATATCAAGACCTCGCCATAGAAATAAAGACCCAGTGGAAAGCACAAACCGTTCACATCGTCCCTATAGTACTCTCATCCACTGGTATAGTACCAAAATCTCTTACACAAAGCCTTAACACTCTACATATGCCCACCCATAGTCTACACCTGATACAAAAAGCCACAATTCTCAACACCTGTCGCATCACCCGGAAGTTCCTTACTTCTTCCACAATATCATCAACGTTCTCTATTTAAATTCCCCCTTACACACTTGGTTCCGGCCCGTGTGAAAGGTTTTTGTACTCTCTTATATGAGAAGAAAATTAAAGAACACAAAATAATAATAATAATAATCAAAAAGGCGAAATATTTGACATCTATTTGCGATGTTTCAGAATAAACGCTCGATTTACCAGTTTTTTATTTATTGGCGTATTGTTGTCTTCACGTTGTATAGGTTGATTAACAAAAAGCTTTTTATTATAACAATTAATGCATTACTATTAATATTTCCAGGTGACATACGTAACAGTGTTTCCATTAAAGAACCCACCATCCAAAAATTTCCGACAAATTGATATTAGTGGCAATATGGCTCTGCTTAAAGGTAAGTAACATTTTTCAAAAACGAAGCTCATACATTTAGTTCTACGTAAAGTATCTTTATTTTCTTTATTATATCTGATTTGATTATAAGAGAGAGTACGAAAAAAAATCCACGTGCCATTTTTCAAAAATATTTGTTTTTATAAAATTATATTATTTTTTCCTCACAAGTGTGTTGAAAAATGTTGATACGCGAGAGCATTTTGCCATTGCACTCTTGCATCAAAATGTACTATTGTCAAGTCTCCCCGTAGAAGTTTGAATTTAAGTACTTGACAAGTATATTATCTTGATTGTAAGAAACACGAATGGTATGAATTCGTAATTAAATTGTAACACAAAATATAATTATGAGAACGTATTCCACATTTGTTTACTAAATAAGCCAAGTGAAGAAAAATACATTTGTTGCCCGGGCTACGTTCACACGACGACGGTCATTAGGTACAAATTTTCACCAATAACAACTATGCTTTATGACAGATGATGAATCCCTAACAATGGGATACGTACTGGAAAACAAAGTAGAAAGAAATGATCCTCTACAAATCCAAATGTTTGCTCAAGAATGCGCAAGACTCACCTTCCAGAATGAAAACTTCAAGAAACTCATACAAGACCCCAATGAGCACTTTGATGTTGTTGTTACGGATTTTATAGAGTCTGAAGTATTTGCAGGGTGAGTAGGAAAACATTGCCTGTATAGTAACTGACGAAATTCATCATCACCCTGGCCCTAAGTAAATTGGGATATAATCCCAAACGATCAGCACAGGATATCTTCTTCACGCCTTGTTTCCCCGAAGGGTGTACCTGTAGTACACCCACATTCCGCCAGTTATGTTATTTTTTAATTCCCATGTAATAGGGGGCGAGCCTATTGCCATCAACCGTGAATTCACAATTCCAGACTCCGGGCTACTACAGTGAAATTCCTGTAGGAAAAACCCAATAATACTTTGCCTGACTTGGGAATCGAACCCAGGACCTCATGCTCAGCAGTAGCGCTTGCGACCACTAGACCAACGAGACAGTCATATCTTCTTCATCTATCTATGAGGACAAGAGAATAATAATAATTATAAAATTTCACCCCCTTTCTATCCACATCATCTTTCACCTTTCACAAATCCATCTAAACTTAACGACCGCTTCCCATTTTACATGGAGCCACTGCATTAATCATCAATCTTCTCAATGTATAATCCTCATAACTATTGCTTCCAGATTGGCAGTCCTGTACGACTGCCCAATGATATGGCTGTACTCGATGGGAGCTCACTGGCAGGTGCTAAGACTGATCGACCATGGCACCAATCCTGCTTACGACCCAGACTACTTGTCCCCAGCCATGGCTCCACTGTCTTTTCTGGAGAGAGTCGATGAGTTGTGGTCGAGAATCAAGTGGCAGTTCCTTAAAACGTAAGTCTTTATCACATGGTGCTTGCAGGACGTGGCAGTGGGCGCTGTAATCACACTGATCGTAACAACCTCAGGTTCACGCCCTCATGCCCCTAGCCACCACAGGAGGAGACGCCTTGAGCGCCGGGAATCGATTGCCGATTCCCGGCCACCGTAGGCGCGGGCTTGCGGACGGTGAGCAATGGGTAGCTCGCCGTCCGGTAAGGACCAGGCCCGGGTCGACGGCGCGTTGTGTTCCACGCGTGCCTCAAAGTGATGTCAGCGAATGAAGGGGTCCGATGAGACCATTACCTGCCGGGGTTGCGGGAAAGTCCGAAAGGGATACCGTGGCCCCCTGGAATTGCACAGGCAACAGAAGGAACACGAGTGGGTTTTAGTCAGTAAGAGTCTGACACGCCCTCCCGCTCCACCCAGAGCGGGAGAAGACATTTGATGATGTCCCACAAACAATCTCAGGTTTATCATGTGCCAAGTCTAACACGAACACGTTGGAATTCGCTTCCAATCCGACCCGATTTATCTTTAAAAATATTTTCTTTTCCAAAAGTATCTGTAATGTCTTAGTTATTTTTACCTCATGGTAGAAGGCCGTGTTCCTTGCTAGAAATCTTAACGACAGATTTATTTGTTTCTATCTCTTTTTTTATTAAACTATATTCTTCTTCAATTTCAGATTCGTCACCCAACCTGAAGAACGCAAAATCTATGAGCAAACCTTTGGACCGCTGGTCGCCAAACGCGGCAGGAAACTTCCAGATTACGAAGATGTTATTTTCAACGCTTCGTTGATCTTCGGGAATGAGCACGACGCTGTTCGTGATCGTCCGAGCACGCCTCAGAACTTCAAGTATATCGGTGGATTGCATATTGAGGAGCCTGTGAAACCACTACCGAAGGTTACTAAATCAAAAGAGTTTTATTATAAAATCCATCAAAATATATTCACATTATCATTTTATTTTGTTTCATTCATATTTCTCTTTTTACTCACATAATTATTACATTATCCATAGTTTCTTAGAATGTTTTTAGGTTGCTGGATCAAGAGCTTGAAACCGAAAATGGGACTTTTGGATGTGCTTCGTATTGATAGAAGCTGGTCATTTATTTATAAAGACCAAGGCATTTTTTTATCTTAAATTAAAGTTAGGTAAATATTATGTTCTGCCGCATACGAAAAATTGCTCGTAATGATATAGTATGCGTTTCATTTCGATAACCTCTTCAACCCCGTTAGTTCCATAAATTTTGTTATTTTCGATAATTCCAAAGCTATAGCAACAAGATTTTAAGTTCTTGACTTCATTATTCAACATACTCGTGATAATTTTGGTATTATGAAACTTAAATTAATAATACTGATAATACCAGCCTATTATTGCAAGTCATAGGCCTCTTCTCAAACAGTTTCAGACTTATATTAATTATAATGATTCCCCGAAGGGTCGGGCAGAGGTGTACCTGTAGTACACCCACATTTCGCCAGTTATGTTTTTAAGTCCCACGTAATAGGGGGCGAGCCTATTGCCATCAACCGGGCACAATTCCAGACTCCGGGCTGTTACTGAGAAATTCCTCCTATATTATCTCCTCCTCATTTCAGGACTTTCAAGAACTCATAGACAATTCCAAGGACGGTGTGATATATTTCAGCATGGGATCATTCTTGAAAAGTGATTCTTTGCCAAAACCTCTGATCGCGGAACTTCTGAAGATGTTCGGAGAACTCAAACAGACTGTCATTTGGAAATTCGAGACTGACTTGCCAAATGTGCCTAACAACGTTCACATTGTGAAGTGGGCACCACAGCCTAGCATTTTAGGTAATCAACTAACCAACGCCACAGATGTTCTAACACTATAATTACGCAGATAGATACGAGGGTAACACTGAAAATTCTTAGAAAATCAAAAACGGAACAAACTAGCAAGTTATTAGTTTTATTATGTCTTTTACAAGTGGCTATTTAAAAAAAAACAGTGTCGCCCTCGTAGATAGATATAGTCTTTATTATGTACAGTGTCCACCATAAAAATTACAGATATAAATGTAGAACACTTTACATAAGGTGACACAATGGGCGGTCTTATCGCTAAAATCGATGTTTAACAGACAACCTTTGGATGGATTAAAGTAAGAAGGGGAGACAATACTGCAGGTAGTCAGTGGTGTACCATACTCAAACACGAAGCATTTATTTCAATTAAACCATCTACAGGCACTTTTGAATTGTCAAGGGGTCAGTTAGTCAGAAATATGAAGCTATGAAGAGGAACGGGCAAGAAACTCCACGGACACTCTTTTAAATAATATGAAAATGATGGTGATGGAAATTATAGATGTGAGAACAATGTAGAAAGACGTGCACGTAAAAATCGTCCGTAATATAAATATAAGAACAATTCAAAAATTAAAATAAGCCGAGGCAGTTAAGCGATGACCAGGCCCTACTGACAACGCCCGTTCACGAACATGACGCATGGATCAGCACTGTTTAGCTCAACAATTTTGAAGGGAACTTAACGATCCAACACACACGCCACCACCAGCGAGACATTTGAATGAGCATGACATACTCTCAGCCACCAGGGCACATCAAGTCAATGAAAGACGTACCCAGTAAATGGTAGCTTTATAGAAGGTACATGGTCACAGTGCTCACACATGTGCTATGCAATTATACAATACTAAGAGATTGAAGTTATACAATTCAATACAATAAATACATACGTATTGCATATACTTCAATCACAATCTGTTTCATTCTGACGGTGCAACAACATTCATTGCGTTATTTACGTTGTTGAACAGACAAATTTTACGTGTGTTACGCAATTGGGTGCAGGTCAAATACATAGTCAAGTGAAAGAAGATAGAAAGAAAATACGTTTATGTGCACACACGCATCAACTAATTAGCTGCTAGTGTGTCTAACCAAATAATACATAATAATAATAGTAATGTAGTCGTCGAGTATACTATTGGCTTGACTTTTTACAATGTGTTACATTATATTTAATTTATAATGGAATCAGAATATATATAATAGTAAGAATGTAGTGGAATTAAACTTTTTACGTCTGTAGTGTAGGTATGCATTGCGCAGTTTTATTATTCAAATCACTGCTGGATGTGTTCCCAAGCGGATATTTTAAAGTTTTTTCCACTCAATGTTTGACCAATATTGCTTTTAATAAACTCTAGTACAATAATGTAGTATCCATCATTTTACTGATTAGTCTAGAAAATGATAAAAGTGGACCTTTCTAAATTTTATTTCAACATTTTCAATACTGCAGAAAAGTATTCAATCATTTCTTGTAACCTCTTTCAGCTCACCCAAATGTCAGGATGTTCATCACCCACGGAGGCTTGCTGTCTTCAATAGAAGCCATTCACTTCGGAGTACCAATCATAGGAGTCCCTGTGTTCTTTGACCAGTTCACCAATGTCCAGAAAGCGGTGCAAAATGAATACGCTCTGAAAGTTCCACTGAGTCATAATCTTGCTAAGGAATTGAAAGTCGCTATTAACATCATGTTGAAGGATGATACGTAAGTTTTGAGAATATTTTTTAATCTAAACAAAAACATTATTATTTTCCGAATAGGTTAAATATAAATATGAACTGCATGGAAATAAGCCCTATTAAAATTTGTTGAAATAATTACCTACGCTCCATTTTTAAAAAGATCGCGGCGACCACTCGTCTCGACACGGCACCCGCAACGTTTAGTACGTAGTTTCTGTACTGGCCATATTTATACTGTGCCCTCACCTTCTCGTTTACGTATTTTTAAAGTCACAATATTAGGGCGTGAGCCTATTGCCATCAATCATGCCCAAATCTTAGGCTATTCAAAAATTCGTGCGGGGTAAGCGCGTAAAACGCTTACAATCCCAATGCCATTATTTTTGATAGTTCAACAAAATTCATTCCGTTATATATGCCGTCGAGCAAACGATTTTTTCAAACATTTGAAGCAATATATTAAGAATTTCCTTCAAAATTCTTCTTATTATAATAGAAAGTGTAAAGTGTAGTGTGTGTGGGTAGTGTGTGTGTGGGTGCAAAAGACATTTCTCATACAATACTCGACTTCTTTTTTCACAGCTTCCCCAAAAAAGTTAAAGAACTATCCTTCATCTTCCACGACCGTCTGACGAAGCCGGGAGTTGAGATCGCGCACTGGGTTGAGCACGTCGTGCGCACACGCGGCGCCCCCCACCTCCGCTCCCCCGCCTGGAGAGTACCCCTCTACCAACGACTGTACCTAGATCTACTAGCATTAATACTGGCAACTTTATCTGTATTATTTTATATTATTAGCAGTTTGTTTAAGAAGAGTCCTAAGAAGAATGATCAGAAGAAAAGGAATTAAATAAAGGCCACATGAAGCCATCACCGTAACATAAATTGTTATCAGCTCAGAAAAGGATATGGTTTAGAAAAAGTTCTGTAATAAAATAATAATAAGGTTATTTGTAAAGCCGAAAATGAAACTCGAACCAAACTAGGAATGCAGACAAAAAAAATGCTCCGATGAATAAGTTAAAGGTGATGTTAAGTTTTAAATAAATAAAGATCTTTATTATGTATTGCCTCGTACATTTCTTCTGTTATTATTGAATTTAAATTTAGCACAAAAGTATTAGTCACACGTTACCTATTTCCTAGATCTCGTGTAACTGTAGGCCAACAATCTATTCTCCGGCAGAGAAGGAGTCAGGATTGATTGAAAAGTCAAGCATCTCTTTGCAACGCTTTTACTTCCCGTAAGTAAATGATTATGCATGATTTCTGAGGAATAAATAGTAATTTAGTAATTTATTGCTCTCAAAAAGGTACAACTTGATTCATAGCATCAAGTTATATTTTAAAGTTTATCCTTTGTGAGAGCTGGAGTCTATACTGGGCTCGGGGCCTGTACGACAGATCTCCAGGCTCACACCCTTAAAATTACAATATTTAATTGCACTTACGTACTACAACATTATATAAGCTCCAAGTATTGAGAGGAAGGCTATGTGTGTCTTTGGAGAGTGTTGTGTGTTCGTGAGTGCAATATAAGACCTCACGCCCAGCGCCCGCGAAGGACACTGGGCGTGAGCACCTACTTACCCGAAAGTGTGTGTGTGTGTGGTTGAAAAGGTGAAACGCGATCTAAGATGAATTTGAGTAGGTGACTATTTCCGATAGACGAATTTATTTCAGAATAATTAGTATATTTTCAGTCTCCGCATAATCTAATTCAAGTAGCCAATAATATGGTAGGACAGCTTTTGTATAGAAAGAATGTGAAACTCGAAAATTCATCTGCCTTACCTTTTGCCACGTAGTTCGTGGTAAGTCGTAACTGTCTGCAACCATTCCTCAGTGAGTCGGGGTGGCGCTGCGTTATGCTCCAGTGAGTCGGATGTCGTACAACGCCGGGTTGAGACTAACTGCTGGCGTCGACCAGGAGAGGTATTAACAACTCACTATGTTGGGGTCGGCTATTTTACATGGAGCGACTGCCTATCTGACCTCCACAACCGAGAAACTGAGTAATACAATATTACTTGGTTCTGGTTGTCAGACTTTCGGGCTTCTGACGACCCGTAACGACTGTCAAAGATCCTCGAATGACAGACGGGGCCAACGGCTTAACGTGCTTTCCGAGGCATGGAGGAGTCTCGGTATGTAAAGATCCCATCCACGGACCAACCCCGGCAAGCGCAGCTTAACCTGAGTGATCGACCCGTGCGGCTTTTATTATTTAGCCATGAAACTGTCATAGGTTTTTATTCTTCGGATAAAAGCTTTCTGACTACTGAAAAAACCGCCCTAAATCTATTGTTCATACGATTGTACTCCTAAATTCTAGTTGTTGGTAAGCTTATCCAGCGTTAAAACGGTATGGTAATTACGTTTAGAACCCTTTGATGTGGTGGCCATACGAAAACCTATGTTTAGTACAGGACACACGGAATGTTTTCAAACCGATTTCCGAATTTTCGAACACAGTAACACTGCTTGGCGGCATAATTAGGCATGTTAACGCCGGTAAACCATAGCAGCGAAACCGCAGTAGTTCAATTCAACTGGCTCGCGTCATGTTTCGCTACTCGAGTTCCGCTACTCGAACTTCGAATAGTGAAACATGACGCGAGTCAGTTGAATTGGACTACCACGGTTTCGCTGCTATGGTTTCGCGGCGGAGATGTGCTACTGGCATAAGTGTGACTGAAAATTATCTATAAAAATCCACCTCACTCAGTAGTAAAGGTCAAGGTGCAGTTTTTGCAGATAATTTTTATAGTATATACAGATACGTCGTAATGTAGACGCAAAATTGAACACTAGGTAGGTAACTATGTTAGGTTGTTAGGTTACTATTAGGTAAGCGAATGTTTATTGTTCTTGTTATTAGAACAATGTCGTCGGGAATAGGATTGTATAGGGTGATCCAATTCGAGGTTTCTAACTTTTTTTAAATACTCAAAATGTAACAATATCTTAATTATTTTTTCTCTAATTGAATATCTAGTGTTATTCATTAATTATGGAAATTGATGTCAGGCAAATGGCGGCCTCTGCACCTTTTGCAGCAGTTGATTGTTGCGAGGTAATTTTCGATGACTTTTTCGCTTTCATGGGTTATCTCGGCAATAACTTGGCGGATGTTAGTTTTTAGGCGCTCCAACGTTGCAGGTATATTGGAATAGACGCGACTCTCAAAAAAAAATCCCCACATTAAATAATCGTATCTTGGCGGCCAGTGAACGTTTCACGCAAAACATATTCAGGCGCTGTGTGGCAAGTTGCGCCGTCTTGCTGAATCAAAAGCATTTCAGTTTGTAAATATATTGTTACAAACTAACATTTGACGTTTGGAACACATGCCAGAACTAACAGCTGTGAAAATTACTGTGTTGCCAATATATGAATCTCACACTAGGAATTTCTCCTGTATTGCGGGTGCGTTTACAAACATTTAAACTCACATACACAAACAGCCAGACCCAGAACAACTACTTGTAGGTCATACAAATATTTGTTCCGTGCGGGAATCAAACCCGCGACACGCAGCGCAGCAGTCAATTGCTTAACTACTGCGCCAACAGTGTCGTCAAATCACCCTTTCTTAAAGAGCTAAATAGATACCTATGTATACATGACTTAAATTATGTTTTTATTCTATAGGAGTATCCAAGTAAGACTCTTTTGCATAAGAATTTTAACTAAAGACACATATGCCTATCAATGTGGCTGCATCCTTGCCACATAATCGTCAACTCTCACCAAACCCTTTATAGCTAACGATTTGTCTTGAGATTTGGGAAACACCCTTGTCGAGCGTTACGAATAGGAAATAAGGATGACAAAAATATGTAAACAAAATGGTTGTTTAACAGTGAAGTATTAGGTATCATTATAATAGGGTTAAAGCTAAATGATTGTACAAGTTAGTCCTAAGGTAGATCGTTATCAACAATTTTGTTTTATTCTGCACTGGGCAACAAAGCCCATAAAAAATATATATATATATAGAGTAAAGGCTCTTGCAGAATAGCGCGACGCGACGGCGCGACGCGACTCGAACAATACAATTTCTAAGAAAACTTCACGGTATAACAATAGCCGGTGTCGCGTCGCGCTGTCGCGTCGCGCTATTCTGCACGAAGTTTAAATCAATATTTTACAAAATTTTCATTTTTTTACCAATTAAAACCACCAGTCTTATATTGTTTGGTAGGAGCACGAGAACTAAAAAAAAGAATTATTAAATTATTTCCGTTCGTCCCCCCAAAAAATCCAGCTTTAATATCAGACTCGATATTGACAATAATTTAATAGCAGGTCTACTAGGTACTGTGCTACCTAAATACTTGCAACATGGTCGGTATCGTACTTGACACAGCAAACATTTATCAACAACAACTTGATTTGATTGTTGTCTTCAATTTAATACGCATAACAATAACATTCAAGGACATGCATTATCTATAATTGCCTTCAACAGCCAATTATTACACAGAAGATATTAATTATATGGTTTGACTGACAGAAATAATTACGACTTTCATATCAATGCCATGACCAACTGCCACACAGAGTTCTTTTAGATAATAATATAAAATAAGTATAATTGTTTGTTTTCGACATGCCCGACGCAAAACTGCCATTATTATCAGCTACAGACTGTCAACAGATCAATGACTGACGTGCTGGTAAAGGTCAGTGATCCATTAGATGGAGCAGCAGAATGTTTCCTGTAATTTATGACCAACCTTTTTTTTACAAAGCCTACTCCAACTCGTGTTTTGGACAATTTTCACACAACAAAAAAAAAATAGACAGATAAAGAGGCGATAGAAAAGAGGGGGGTAGATTAAACGGCGCGTTTTTTTGTGTTATCTCCAGTAGGCCTATTCCACATGTAATGCAATATTACAACATTTATCGCAGTCTCCATCGCTTCGCTATCCTTAATAAAATAAGATAACATCTTTTATTTGTTTTTTTATGGATCAGGTTTTGTGAATTCATTGTCTTCCATCGTCTCTACGAGACAGGCTCGTCCTAGTTCATAAGCAAAGTCCTCCTTTGCGTCTAAGTTCCTTTGCGTCTTATTTCATTAAAGAATGTAAACCTAGCTATTTAAATATATAAGGAAATTAAAAGCTCTATTATTGGAAAAAATAATCTCAAACTTTATTTTCAGTACGGACCGAAACGTCATAGATAGACATTTACTCCACGTCATCCGCTAGGGGGTTGCTTGGATTTTTTCCGGGAGTTTTGCAAATTGGTGATTTCATGGATTTCGATATTATTATGATCTTTTCGAATTATCACATTGGCACCTCCACCGCCATAATGGAACAATGGTGCCCTAAGTATTTTTTTTTTTAAAGATATAGGAGTTGGCAAAGTGAGCATTCAATAAGAGCGCTTTCAAATCAATAAAATCACCAATTTTCAAAACACCCGGTAAACTTTTTACCCCCATTTAGAAACACTAGGTAAATTAATGTACTTAAAGACAATACAATAGTTTGGTGAAGATGATAATAAAGCCATAACCGCATATCTTGCCGCTATATTGAAGACAAAGGTCATTAGGGAACCAAGACATGAAACTGACATGTATAGGTTTCATATACAAGATCGCTCAGCGCGCTACGACGCGACCGAATGCTCTAAAATTCTTTTAAGGATTAGATCAAGAATGAGTCTATCCGGAAAAATAAAACAGACACTAACAGAGGTAGCAGTTCCAGTCAAAAGCTGCAGTGGAAATTTCGTCAAAAGGCGGCCACGTTAACCACAGAACCGATGATAGTTGGGATCGACTTGTTCTGGAAGGAGACCATAAATCTCCAACGCAATGTGAACAGAACCCCCTAAAGGTAGGCGGAATGACGATCTTCACAAGGCTAATGATGATGTGGAAATCGTTTTACAAAATGGTTTCACAATAGCCAGCTAAATACAATTTTAACCGACTTCTAAAAGGCAGAGGTTATCAATTCGGATGTTTATTTAAATATATTTATCTTATATTCGGGCATAACTCCAGACGGATTTGCAAAATATTTTTATTTGTTTGAAATACAATACTTCCGAGATGGTCCCATTGTCATCAAGTCAGGAGCTGATGATGGGATCCTGGAGAAATCAAGGAAACTCTTCAAATATTATAGGCACACCTACCGATTTGGGTATTAATTAGTTATTTTTCCACTTTGAAGTTACATGATTTACAAGCACAAGCAACACAAGTGAGCGAGTACAAGCTTGAGGATACAGCAATTGAGAGGGTAGAAAGGGTACGCGACCTGGGTGTGCGCTTGAACACTGAGTTAACATTTCGTGACCATATTGTAAATGTTTGTAAGAAATCATACAGAAGTCTGGGGTTCGTTCTTCGACGAGCATCGGGTTATACAATATACTCTCATGTTAGAGCGCATATAAAACAAATTCACCAGATTTTTGTACATGAAACTATACGGTGTCTATCCCTTCTATCCGTTGATGTACCCAACTTTATTTGTTATCGGTATGGTCGGGTACAACAAACTCGAAACAAGGAGGGACTTAGCTATATTCACATATGTACTCAAATTATTATGTGGTAAGACCTATAATTCTGGTGTTTTGAAGGAGATTTGTCTGAATGTGCCTGACAATTACGTATCGCGGCGCCGGAAGCCACGGTTACTAGCAGTGCCACACGCACGAACCAGCTCAGCAAAGCGCCACTGACGCGCGCCTTGCACGCACTAAATGATACGGCTGACAGGATCGATTTATTTTCCTGCTCTTGAATGAATTCACAAAAATAATATTGATTGTGTAATGTTATTTTTAAAATAGGTTAATTAAGGACCACGCTACCGCATTGAAAATCTGAAAATGATAGCAGTGTTTGTGATAAATAAATAAATAAAAACTAACAGACTTAAAATAATAATAATTTTTAGTATGTACAAGTATATATAAAAATAGGGGAGGGGGGGGGGGCATAATTAAAGGGCATCAAAAAATTCATCCGCATCGCTGTCAACAGGAAAAGTGCCCAAAAGGCTGGCTGCATTGCCACGTTGAATGGCGATGCTAATTCTTTGGCCAAAGAATAGGCCAGCCGTCTGGTCACGTGAAGAGTCGACCAGCCGCTTGGCGATGTCTTAAAAAACTAAATGGGCACTCGGACCCCATGGCCCTAATGTTTCAACCCCAAACGGCTCAAACAAATAAGTCCCAATAAGATTGGAGTATTTGCGCCGTTTGAGGTTTTCCGCACCTACAGCAGCAGCCCCAGCACAGCCCGCCGTGCTTGGAAGATGGGATGGCGCAAGGGTGTCGACGCACGTTGCATCCCACACCAAAGGCCTACCTATCTTCCAAGGCATTATGGTCATTCCATCTGGTCTCTTCCCATCGTCGCGTGCCAAGCCATTCGGTTCTAAAACAGCTGGCACTCCGGCGGTGACAAGAGCACGACGGATGATGTCATTGATGCTGGTGTGCCGTGCTATCCGGCCTGCGCTCTTACTGCAGGATAGGCCATGGTGTCCGAGACAGTCGACACCTTCACCGCATTGGCAGCGATGCGGAGCCACACTTTTTAGTGTTTTTCTTTTGGAAGTCGGTTGTGACAACACATCACGTTTTATGTGACAAAACATTTAGGTCTTTTTTATAAGCTTTACGATATCAATACGACGAGAGATACGAGAAATGCGTTCGACAATTTCGAAATACTTCCCTATTTCGAAATTATCGAACGCATTTCTCCATTTATTTTTATACTAGCTTTTGCCCGGGACTTCGCCCGCGTGGATGTCGGAAAATATCCCACGTGAACGTACTACCGGGATTGAAAGTATTCTGTGTTAATCCAAGCTATAAACTACCTTTTTTTTTTTTTTTTTTGGGTGGGAAATCATCAAATGACTCCTCCCGCTCTGGGTGGAGCGGGAGGGCGTGTCAGACTCTTACTGACTAAAACCCACCCGTGTTCCTTCTCTTGCTTTGACTTGCTTGACCCCTTCATTCGCTGACTTCTCTTTCAGGCGCGCGTGGAACACAACGCGCCGTCGACCCGGGCTTGGTCCTTACCGGACGGCGAGCTACCCATTGCTCACCGTCCGCAAGCCCGCGCCTACGGTGGCCGGGAACCGGCAATCGATACCCGACGCCCGGGGCGTCTCCTCAAATTTGCCTCTCCCTCACGCGCTCCGCCTCCTCCTTCGCGAGCATTACTGCTTCGCAGAAGGAGATGACGGCCTCCCATGCCCTCTCGCTCCGTACCATGGCCTGAACCAGGGCCGGACGCGAGAGATCCCCGCCACCGATCGCCTCCACGAGGACACGGCGGTGCTCTGCCCAAGCCGGGCATACCTCCACCGTATGCTCCACCGTGTCCTCCGGGCGATCCACGCAGTGATGACACCTGGGCGTTTCCTCCCGCCTTATCCGAAACAGGTACCTCCCGAAACAGCCGTGTCCGGTGAGGACCTGCGTCAGGCGGAAGGTGAGGACGCCGTGGCGCCTCTCCAGCCACTCCTCAAAGAGGGGACTTATCGCCGCAATAGTGGCGTGCCCAGCACTGGTTTGCGACAATCGCATTCTCCATGACGCCATGAGATCCCGTCGGAGCTCTGTCCGCTGTGCCGCGATTTCTCGCGGCATCGGAGTCAAGCCCCAGCGTTTCGCCTCCTCGCGCCACTCCCAACTATGCGCGAGGACTTTTGCCTCCAGATCCCATGGCGGCAATCCGGCAAGGAGGCTCGCCGCCTCACCGGAGACCGTGCGGTATCCCCGGACCAGCCGGGTGGCCATGACCCTCTGGGACGCATTCAACCGGCGGGCAGGCCGCCGCCGCAACGAATGCGCCCACACCGGTGCCCCGTACAGGGCCATGGACCGCACGATCCCCGCTACGACACTACTTTTCACATCGCTAATTCCCTGCGACTAGGAGTTCCTTGTTGTTCTCCTCATCGCTGTCACTGTGGCGAAGTTTTCAACTGCCTCGGACACCACGGCTTGTCTTGCAGCTGAAATGCGGGTCGCTTAACGCGGCACGCGACCATTAATGACATCATCCGACGAGCTCAGGTCACCGTCGGTGTTCCCGCTGTATTAGAACCCAATGGCTCAGCACGGGACGATGACAAGAGACTGGACGGCATGTCTTTATTTCCATGGAAAGTGGGCAGGCCTTTAGTGATGGACGCAACGTATTTCGATACCGTCCCATCTTCCTGCAGAAAACCTCAAGCGGCGAAAGTTTAATTAACTTATAGATAACTATATTTTCGAGCCGGTTGGGGTTGAAACCAAGGTTCCAAAGGGTCATAGGGTCCAGTGCTCATGGTTTGTTCAATGAAATCTCCAAACAACTGGTTGACACTTCCCGTGACGCAAAGGCTGGCTTTTACCTTGGCCAGAGGCTAAGCATTGCTATGCCACCAGTTTCTTGGGTACATTACCAGTCGACAGCCTTTCGGATGCTTTTTCTGACGCTATATTGTAGTTTGTATGAATAGTTTTAATTAGGTTAAGATGTTATATTTTTAGTTTTTGAAGTAACTTAGATTTTCTTATTTATTTATATATACTTTATTGTACACTACAAAAATACATAACAAAAATAAATTAAACACTACAAAATATACAATGGGCGGACTTATCGCTTTCCGCGATCTCTTCCGGGCAGGATTCTCTTCCTTCTTATTTATTTATCTTCTTATCTATCAATAAAATATACGGATAAATTATTATTTGCTTTATCATAGGTTTTTTTTTCTGTTTTATTTAAATTTTTAATAACTTTAAGTATACAGACAATTAGGTACACCTATTTTTCACAAAGTGTTCACCAGCCAGCCAGTTCACCTCCTAGTGACATTATTTTTTTATGTATTACCTACTGGTAATCTATGAACAGCGCTGTGAGCTACATTATTACCGTTATTTTTGTTTGTAATATTGCATAACGTAACTTTTGTTGTTCCTTTAAGTCCCCATTGTTTGACATTGAGCGGTTTTAACATTTTTCTGAATTTTTCGGTGTTACCTGTAATTTTTTTATTATTTTTACCACCATACGTTAAAACAGCCCACAGACGTGATTTAAACCGTAAAAGTAGAACGTCGCCAATTGGCGACGCGGGAAAAAGTGCTGCTAAATAAGGGCTACTATCGTCTGTGAGCTGTTTTAACCTATGGGTACTCGTATAACGGATATTCTCGCCAATTAGACCAAAAAAAATCAAAAAATTACAGGTAACATCGAAAAATTCAGAAAAATGTTTAAAATGACGTAAACCGCGCGTCGAAAGACCGGTTAAATAAAAATAAAAAAAGTGACGAAGTAGACACGGAGATGTACACCATTAGTCCGTGAATACGTCGGACAATTGGCGCATTCACCCGGATGGTTGTAAACAAAGATATCAGTCACATAGTAGTTTTAACGTCGGTTTTTTTAAACTTGCGTTATTTTAGTGCAACAACATCAATAAGTCACGTCGGCGTTATAAATACACACACATAACATCACGCCTTGTTTCCCCGAAGGGTTGGGCAGAGGTGTACCTGTAGCAGGTTCACCCACATTTCACCAGTTATATAAGTAAATAAGTAAATTTGTTGCATTTTCAACTTTACAATAAAGACGGATGAAGTACTGTTCTCCTAAATAGGCTAGAATTTAGCCTGTGTTAAGGAGAGACAGTGCCGGTCCCCTAATTGGCGGATATATATGTCCCATGTAATTTCGCCCGACCCGGAAATGGAAACCAGGACCTCATACTCAGCAGTAGAGCTTGCGACCACTAAACCAACGAGGTAGTCACAGTTAATGGTAAAATAAGGAGAATTTTAAACATTTATTTATTATAATAATAAACAATGTAAAACACAATAGTAATAACTATCTTAATATTAATAATTAAATAAGCTTAAGCAATTAAGAAGTCCCGCGTAGAAGGAGATAATACGGTAGTTGACTCATTTAGTTTACTTTTTTGTACGACATAGATGAAGACAACTAACCTATTTTGGCAAAAAATAATTACAGTAATTGGCCAACTAAATGTTGTAAAATAGAAGAAGATACAGATAGTGCCATAGCCGTGCACCGTGCACCTAGCTTCTGACGTTTCATAAGTGCCCTTGTAGGTTCATGTAAAATAAAATATTTTGAATTAGAATTTGAATTTGACAGTGTTTGTTGTATTACTACAGTTATGCGTTCAAAACGCTCTCCTGTAAAATCATGATTTGTAGATAACCATTTAAACATATACTTTGCGGCCGTCGTCAGCTAATTAAGCAATCCATCTGCGACATTATACATAATATGTTGCTTACTTAGCTGTTTTACAAAACAGCTTTGTTATGTAAAATAGCTGAACGACGTTTTGTGGATTTTCATAATTACTAAACTTTAACACGCAGAAAATTACATAAACGTTTTGTATTTATCAATGCATTTGCATGCAGGTCAACGATTAGAGGTTAAGTAAAACGTGAAATGAAAAGTCAGATTGTAGATTTTAGTTCTAAATTTTGTCGCTCGTAGCTCTGTTAGTCATAATAACAGTAATAGCATCCAAAACAGACATAAGTAAAACGGGTAAAATGAGTGCTAATGACCCTAACTCAATTGAAAACAGTGATTTTAAGGACAAATTTTCTAAAAAGTTATCCGAGTTTTATGAAAGTCAGTCCTAAAAATACAAAAAGGCAAGTAAATAACTTAAGCCAACTTGAAAGTAAAGTTCGCCGGCCGCTGCCATGGCACCGCTGGCTTCGCTCGCTCGGCTCGCGCACGGTTGGTCACAGTTCTAAGCTAACCTAAACCAATTGGCCAGAATGCCCTTGCTTAGTTACCAATTCGGCATTAGCCCACACCAAACGCTAATTGTAACTGCAGATAAGCCATTCTGCATTACTAAACTTGGGTAGCAGTGCATCTGTGCACTGTGTGTGTGTTGCATCTGTGGGACATCGGACATGGCTGGGTGCTAAGCGCGCCGACCTCCCTAGTGGCGTCAGCGTCGTTTTTTACGCTGACGACACTTTGGTCCTGGCGCAGGGGAGGTCGCACCAGGTGGCGGCCGAACTAGCGACACACGAGGTTGCGATAATCGTGGCCAAAATCCGGCAGTTGGGACTCGAGGTGGCCCTGCACAAGTCCGAGGCCATGTGTTTTCATGGTCAGTAATAACAGTAGGAGGGGTTCACATGAGTGTCGAGTCGACGATGAAGTACCTAGGACTCGTCCTCGACAGCCGGTGGAACTTCGTGGACCATTTCCGACGTTTGTCTCCCAGACTGGAGCGGGCCGGGGCTACCTTGAAGCGGCTCCTGTGCAATCTAGGTAGTCCAAACGCCTCCTGCTGGAGGCTCTATACGGGGGTCGTGCGGTCCATGCCCTTTTACGGGGCACCGGTGTGGGCGCGTTCGTTAAGGTGGCGGCCAGCCCGCCGGTTGAACGCGTCCCAAAGAGTCATGGCCATCCGGCTGGTACGGGGATACCGCACGGTCTCCGGTGAGACGGCGAGCCTCTTTGCCGGATTGCCGCCCCTTGCCGCCGCAGGAGACGTCCTGGGCGTCGGGAATCACAAGCCGATTCCCGGCCACGGTAGGCGCGGGATTGCGGACGGTGAGCAATGGGTAGCTCGCCGTCCTTTAAGGACCAGGCCCGCGTCGAAAGCGCGTTGTGTTCCACGCACGCCTCAAAGAGATGTCAGCAATTGAAGGGGTCCGATGGGTTGGAAAAAGGATAGCAGTTTTGATAAACGTAGCGCAACAGCGAGTTTTACATAACTGAGCTGGTTTGTAAAACCACTAACGATTTAGTAAAACAGCAGATTCGACAATCCATCTGCGACATAATTCAGTTTTTTTTTTATAAGTCCTGGCTCTGTCGAAAATAATTGGGCTGTATTTTAGGGGCAGTGGTTTATTGCCGTTCCGCGCCTCAACATGCCGATGACGCGTTGATCACGCCACCTGCTCATGCAGACCACGAACAATCTATTGAATTCGATTCCCAACACACTCACTCAATAACTGAGTGCCAACGGTCGACCGTTGGCACTCAGTTATTGAGTGAGTATAATAATAATAATGTTATAATATTCAGCTTTCTAGCTCGAAGGGTTTAGGTTGACCTAAACCCTTCGAGCTAGAAAGCTGAATATTTGCACAGAAGTTCCCTTTATGACGTAGATAAGAAATAAGGCTTTTTATTTTCAATTCACATAAGATAATAAATCACGCAAAATGCTAATCACATGACATAGGAACTTATCTTACGATACTATTCATACTGTAAACTGTTAAGTCAAAGATGACACAGCACAATATTGATAGCCATGCAATTTCGTCATAAGATTTAATGAAAAAATCATCGTACAATACAACAATTTTCTTTATGTCCGGTCTGCACCAAGTGCAAAGGCAACTGATAGAAATCCGACAACTGATGAAACACGAAGTTTGCCGAGGGACATTAAGAAAATAGTTGTACTGTACGTTGCTATTTTTTATAGACTCATCAAGAGTTCAAGACATGCTGTTTTTGATAGGCAAAATACCTTGACTTATTCTAAGTGGAAGGAACGCAAAGTGGTTCTGCAAAATTCCGTTTTTATGACTTATTAAGTTTCATCATCTACCTGCCCTTGTCTTAATTTATAATTATAATCACGTCGTTTTTTCATGTCTTTTGGTAATAGCCCGGTTAACTCGGAGTTCACTTCCCTTTTAGCCAAATCATCTTTAGCACAACTTGGTCTACCTCTTTTCTTACAGCCATACACATAACTTTTCATAACTCTCGGCTTTTTTCCTTCATAAATAAGCTAAACTAGCGCTTATTGCACCGACCTACTTAGTACCTACTCGTCAGTTTGCACAATTTTTTTTCTCGTTGCTTTATTTGGCAATTAAAAAGTTTAGGAACCTCAGCCCCTATTTCATCTGTTAATGACGTAATTTATTTGTTTTTAATTTTCATTTGTTCCATATTTTAGGCATGAGAAGAGGTACTGCAAGGTTAAAACGCTTGTGTAAACGCTTGAGACGATAATACCAAACAATTATAAATCTGGGTTATTTTCTTAGATTATGTCGATTTCTAATAGGTAATATTAGGTATTTTATACATTGTTATAATATAAGTTTATTCAGCTGGTAACATTTATGAAGATTTGTATTTATTTTACGCCAGTAATTAAAGGTAGTGTAAACAGAAAAAGAATATATTATTTTCATAATTAATTAACCTGGTAACATTTAGTTATATAGATTTGTATTTATTTTATACTATAATAAATAATAATAAAATTATATTAAATTGAAATTTGAAAAGGAAAGATTATTCCATTAGTAATTAATTTGGTACTTAAACTAAGACAATTTTATAATCTATGAATTATTTCGTGTGTGGATTTTTTTATGTTACCCTAATTGCTGGATTATTGGAGATTCATTGATTTATATCGAGTCGTGGATAACTTTTTGAATGGTGGAACATTTTCCTGTGTTATTAGAGTTAAGCAACAAGTTGTAGTGAACTAAACTAATTATTCGTGATAAGTGGACTTATTTTAACCAGAGATCTAACACAAGGATGATTACAAGGCGATAAAGAACTAAATATAACAGCTAACTATTTTAAGCCCTGCTAATTTTATTAATATAAATATAAATATTCAATTACGCAACACAATTTCGTAAACGATTATGACAAATTTGTTTCATTTTCACAGTTCAACAACATTCATTGCGGTATTTACGTTGTTGAGCACATTTTTTTTTCTAACCTAAGTAGCATTGTATTAGCAATTGGTTTCAAAACGATTCAAATTCCGATTGATCGTGTACCTTAATTAGGGTACAGGTACAGGTCTTATTCGCGTATTGGATTTTCGACGCTCTGCTTAGCGCCGAGAGTTGAATATCCAACAGTGTGTTGACGCGCTGGGATACACGCTGGATGCGCTCTGTTGGATTCTCAATGCTCGGCTTAATACCGAGAGTTGGAAATTGAGTGTACTAGTAAAAAACGCCGCGATACAAACACACATCCTGGGGCCCTACCACCACCTCTTTTAGCAGTATTATTTTAATCTTACTTGAGCGTAGGAAAGAGACGGAGCTAGACGTCCTGTATAGCTCCACTTCTTTCTCGCACTGAAGTAACATTAAAATAATACTGCTTAAAGAGGTGGTGGTTGGCCCCCTGTTGTTTTTCGCTTTTATGAGGAGCTCGTGGCTACATGATAACAGCTGCACGGATCGATCTAAGTTTATGCTACACTTGCCGCGGTCTCTCTCCGTGCCTCGGAAAGCACGTTAAGCCGTTGGTCCCAGCTGTCATTCGTGGATCTTTGACAGTCGTTACGGGTCGTCAGAAGCCCGAAAATCTGACAACCAGTCTTACCAAGGGGTATCGTATTACCCAGTTACTGGGTTGTGGAGGTCAGATAGGCAGTCGCTCCATGTAAAATACTGGTATTAAGCTGCATCCGGTTAGACTGGAAGCCGACCCCAACATAGTTGGGAAAAGGCTAGGCAGATTTTTTATACATTGATAAATTATAAGTTTAATCAATCGCTGGTAACATTTATGAAGCTTTGTATTTATTTTACACTAGTAACTAAAGGTAGTGTAAACAGAAAAAGAATATATTATTTTCATAATTAATTAAGCTGGTAACATTTAGGTATATAGATTTGTATTTATTTTATACTATAATAAATAATAATATAATTAAGTATATTAAATTGAAATTTGAGGACAAAAGATTATTCCATTAGTACTTAATTAGTTTGGTACCTAACATTTTACTAAGACAATTTTATAATCTATGAATTATTTCGTGTGTGGATTTTATATTATGTTACCCTAATTGCTGGATTGTTGGAGATTCATTGATTTATATCGACTCGTGGATAACTATTTGAATGGTTGAACATTTTCCTGTGTTATTAAAGCTTAGCAACAAGTTGCAGTGAATTAAACTAATTATTCGTGTTATGTGGACTTATTTTAACCAGAGATCTAACACAAGGATGATTACAAGGCGATAAAGAACTAAATATAACAGCTAACTATTTTAAGCCCTGCTAATTTTATTAATATAAATATAAATATTCAATTACGCAACACAATTTCGTAAACGATTATGACAAATTTGTTTCATTTTCACAGTTCAACAACATTCATTGCGGTATTTACGTTGTTGAGCACATTTTTTTTTCTAACCTAAGTAGCATTGTATTAGCAATTGGTTTCAAAACGATTCAAATTCCGATTGATCGTGTACCTTAATTAGGGTACAGGTACAGGTCTTATTCTCGTATTGGATTTTCGACGCTCTGCTTAGCGCCGAGAGTTGAATATCCAACAGTGTGTTGACGCGCTGGGATACACGCTGGATGCGCTCTGTTGGATTCTCAATGCTCGGCTTAATACCGAGAGTTGGAAATTGAGTGTACTAGTAAAAAACGCCGCGATACAAACACACGTCCTGGGGCCCTACCACCACCTCTTTTAGCAGTATTATTTTAATCTTACTTGAGCGTAGGAAAGAGATGGAGCTAGACGTCCTGTATAGCTCCACTTCTTTCTCGCACTGAAGTAACATTAAAATAATACTGCTTAAAGAGGTGGTGGTTGGCCCCCTGTTGTTTTTCGCTTTTATGAGGAGCTCGTGGCTACATGATAACAGCTGCACGGATCGATCTAAGTTTATCACACTCACTTGCCGCGGTCTATCTCCGTGCCTTGGAAAGCACGTTAAGCTGTTTGGTATTTGCCAGTCGTTACGGATCGAAAATCGCAATAGTCTGACAACCAGACGCGATTTGAGGAATTTCAAATTTCTATAGAAAATTTATTTTTCTCATAACTCGTCTTTAAGTCAGTGTCCATTCAAAATATATATTTAAGAGCTAGATATTATGTAATCCAATCGGAATAAATACCACACTACCTTAAGAATATGTTTGGTTTACAAATTATTTCGGTATTACGTTTGTATAAACTACGCATGCTCCGCCGGCCCCTTAAGTATCTTCAATTGAAGGTGCTTGAAGATTAATCAGCACTTTATAAATATGTACCTACAATCAACAAATTAATATTGATTATTCTAATGCGCTTAAAGATAACATAAGAGGGTATGAACATCATAACATAGTACGAATTCCGTAACAATTTCGAACAGGAGTAAGGTAGATGTTTATTAATATTTATTTTCTACTAATCTAATAATTTCTTCTTATTGTTTAGGTTAAAATCAGTGCCAAAATTTGAGTTTCAAACACAGAATCAGTACAGTACCTACGTCTGCCTGATCCAGATGCTGGAGTCACTCGGCTCAATTTAAGCTACCTACTCAGACCAAGTATTTTATTTGGTCTGAGGCTACCTATCAAAAAAAATATTTTAATTTTGTAAGTGTATTTCGAATAATTTAATATCATAATTCTTACTGTAGGTACATATAAACATTGATACGTGCACTCCCATTGAAAATAAAATAATAGATAGGTACTTAAAGAAAAACTAAAATTCTGTAATTACATGATATAGATAACATGTTTTAATATGTTCATTTACATCAACGCTTCCCTAAGGCTCTAGACACACGGACTACATTTCAACTGCGAGAATGCAGTCCGTCTGTCTAGAGCCTAAACCACATCAACAAAAAGTCTACGCGGAGATCCACCAGTTTAGTTACTGCATGAGAATCACGCGAAGCATTCTAAATTTAAACGCAGTTGGCTTGGTCACTTGGCGCTGTATTGACCAATTTTAGAGCGTGAATAATTAATTTAAATATCGAGTATTTGTGATTATTATGTTTAAAATATAAAATAAAATAGTATCTTAAATATTTTTTGAACAGAATTAATTTAAAATACAGTAAGTTTTTTATAGTGATACTTAAATACTGAGTATATTTTTTAAAAATAATTAACTGAAAAAACTCGAAGTCATTAAGAAATCGCTTCGTTTATTTTTCAGAAAATGGAAAAGTTAAAGTGTTTATTGTTTGTTCTACTACTAAGTTTCTACTCATGTGATGCATCCAAGATCTTGGCTGTCTTTCCAGTGCCAAGTCCTAGCCATGGTATACTTGGAGACAATATGGTTAAACACCTTCTTGATGCAGGACACGAAGTAAGTATCTTAGGACCAATGTTTAACTGTGTTTGTGTATTAGGACCAATTTTTGTTCTAAAATACCATTTTTAGGGTTCTTTATCTCAAAATGAACAAAATGGAAACCATAAAGGATCACTTCGTTGTATGTATGTCCGTCTGCTGTCTGTCTGTCAAGACTCATGTTCTCAGGAGCGCGTGGAGGTATCAAATTGAAATTAATATCAAATACGTACCCGCAAATAAATCAAAACCTACGGGGTACTTTCCGTTGGCCTAAAATCATAAAATATGTCAGGAAGCAAGGTCTCACAGCACCAGGAAAGGAAAAGTCCGAAAATCGTTAATTTGTTTTTTTTTTTTTTTGAAATTACAAACTTACATTTGCAGTTAGAGAATTGACCGTGACGTATATCGATGTATGGGAGAACGTTTTTCAACCACAAAGTTAAGTTTGTTTTTGGGATAAATTCATTCCAACTACGGAACCCTTCTTTGTGCGTGGTCCGACACGCACTTGGCCGGTTTTTTTATTATTATTACCACAGAATACATAATAGTACAAGTGATTGATTGATTCTTGATTCTCTGTAGGCGTATTTTGGTGTTGTTTTTGTAAAGGTACGAACAGGTTTGATAGCCTTACCTACCTGACCTTACGTTGCTGGCTTTGTTTAACTTCCAACGGCAGGGTTATGTTATTATTTATTTACTTAAATATACTTTACTCGTATTGTTTACCAGATCGTACATTACAAAGGTATTACCCATTGGACTGTAAGCTTTATCAATAAAATACAACTGAGTTTGTTGAAATATCACGTCAACATAACACTTGTCATTATTATGTACGTTATGTACTTACTTAAGTAAGTTAGTATTACTTACTTAGTATTTATTATGTAAATATGTAAATGAAGTAAAACTGACGAACTAATAGTGTCTTTGGTTTCGAAATATCCCACATAAAGATTAACTATAGTTCGTTTTTTAAACCCACATAGTAATTTGACAGATGCAAATGTCAAACTGCAATTTGAAAAAAAATAAACAACAAAGATTTGAAATGTCAAATTACAATCTGGGATTAAAAAACGATACAAAAAAAAGATTTTTTTTTTAATTGACATTTGTTATCACCTAGAACGTGTAACCCAAATAAATAAATGTGTAAACATATTGCATATGTAACTTGATGATTTGATAAGATACCATATTAACTTGTAGTCATCATTTTAATTAGTATACACAATTGAATATTATCAATTTCGATAAGATAAGTCTGTAGTAACACTCATCTTAAGGGCAGATTTTTCAATAGTCAGATAACTTTTATCTAAACAATCATTTTTTTCAATTCCTTTTTGACATCATGTTTCATAGTAATATTTACTGCTTATGACCTACACAATCGATATCTAAATAGAAATAATGTTAGTTTTATTTTTCAAAACGTCTGGGTTCGATTCCCGAGCTGAGTACGTAGTAAGTTTTTTTTAATGTATGGATGCAGTTTTTCTTGTTACTAAAAGCGATAATGATAAAAAATGATAATAAAATATTAATTTCACAGATAAAGTTATCAGACTATTGAAACACAATTTTTAAATAACTTCTCCCGCTCCATCTGATTACAACAATTTTATTACTTAATAATTATTTACTATTTAACTATAGTTACTTACCTATAGTAAAATAGTAACGAAGCTCCGCCCGTAAGAGGACCCACTGACCACGTTGATTTTAGAGTTCTCTGCCTCCAAACAAAAAAACCTAGCCTATAGGACCTCTAAGCTATTTGTCTTTCTGTTCAACTACTAAGCTAATAGTTTTTGTATTCTTTGATATAAAATATAAACAAAACATTACTACAAGTCACCCACCAACCACCACCATCAGTGACTCTTATCCCAAGAATGTGATCCAATATTTTTTGTAAAACGGTGCCCCACACTAGGACTTTCTCCGTGCGTTACGTCTCGGTGCGTTTACAAACATTTAAACTCACATACACAAACAGCCAGACCCGGAACAACTACTTGTAGTTCATACAAATATTTGTTCCGTGCGGGAATCGAACCCGCGACACGCAGCGCAGCAGTCAATCGCTTAACCACTGCGTCAACCGTGCCGTAAATAGTTTAAAGTAGTAGTAACTAATACCAAAGTATATAAGAGCGTTCATCCAAAAAGTTGGCAACGTCGCAAATAGCTGTCAAATATTTACCTGTTTTGATTGATCTGAAACGAAATTGCAATTTTAACACTGAACTTGATGTTGTTTTTTTAAACCTAAAACGGTTGTTTTAGGTTAAAAAAGACATTTGTGAAGTTTCCAAATACTTTTTTTACACCTAAAACTAAATATGAGCAGGTACGATAGTAATTATTGCATTTCATAATCAATATTTTAGTTCACAAGTTAGCCATATTTCATATTTCAATACAGTAATACTGCCAAATTAATCAAAACAGCGAAATATTTGACAGCTATTTGCGACGTTGCCCACTTTCTTTATACCTTAATGCTCTCGTCTGAAACATTCAAAAGTTACTTGTAGAATTTGTATACAGTCGAATCAAATTATTTGATTCCATGAGCATGATCGTAACTTTTTTTAAAGATATATTATGACAGCTGATTAACATCCACTCCAGCACCCTAATTACTGAATAATTTTGAGGGATATTGCTAATCCATTGCTTCATATGTTCGAAGAATGTGTTTGCTCAACAACGTAAGTAACGCAATGAATGTTGTTGAACTGTCAAAATGAAATCCATTGCAGTAAGTGTGTTACGCGATTGCCCAATTCGAGATGATATCAAATAAATGACCAGCGTTATGTTGGCTAACCAGACTGATAATGGTACTTAAGGCGATAAGGGCAGCTGTTGCGCACTGATATCACATTGGTTTATATGACTTTGATTGGCTACCTAGGTACTTGAAAAACGTTTTAACCAATGCTTTCCTGCTAAGCCGAACGGCGCAATCTCTGAGATATGGCCTTTTAATTTTTTTTCCACCAATCAATAGCTATAACAATTTCGCATCTAATGGTATAAGCCAAATACCGCTATATGTATAATATTAAACATAAAAAAAAAACACTCGGAAGTTTTTTTTATATCCATATGTTTCCTTAGATTACAATTTACAAAAAGTCAATTTTCTCAAAAATTACTCCGATTGAGATAGCGCCTTTCGGCTTAGGAGGGCAGAATGGGGGTAGGCAGAAACTAAAGAACGCCACCTGCTCCGATTCATACATACTCCTCTTTCTTCACTTCTGACCTTTCTGAAGAACATCTCCAATAAGGTCACTATATGTCCGTCTACATGATAGCTCTGGAGCTAGCTATCGAGGAGCTCATGGCTAAGTAATAACTGCCGCACGGGTCAATCCATCACGTTAAGCTACGCTTACCGGGGGTTGGTCCGTGGATGGATGACCATCTTTACATACCGAGACTCCCCCGTGCCTCAGAAAACACGCTAAGCCGTTGGTCCTGGCTGTCATTCGTGGATCTGTGACAGTCGTTACAGAAGCCTTAAAGTCTGACAGTCTTACCAAGGGGTATTGTATTACCAAGTAACTGGGTGGTGGAGGTCAGATAGGCAGTCGCCCTATGTAAAATACTGGTATTCAACTGCAGCCGGTTAGACTGGAGCCGACCCCAACATTTATTGATGTCTGTCTATATGACGACCTTGTGAAGGCCGCAGGAATCCGCTGGATGCGGGAAGCACAGAACCGGTCGAAGTGGCGGGGCTTGGGGGAGGCCTATGTCCAGCAGTGAACGTCCTTCGACTGAAATGATGCTGACGATGTCCGTCTGGTCTAGGGCGTCCCCTCCCGGCGTACCTGGCAGTTTATCTGCCAGCTAAATACGTTTTGACCTAATATTAATTTATTTACAGGTGACATACATAACGCCTTTCGTCAAAAAGCAGCAAAATCATCCGAAACTACGCATAGTAGATGTCACTGAAAACGTTAAAGCTTTCAGCGGTAAGTAGATGGCATTGAAATTTAACTAAACCCTTAATTGGTTCACAATCCGAAGCATTTTGAAAGAAATTCCTAATCCATTGCTTCATATGTTTGAACAATTCGTCTGCTCGACAACAGAATGAATGTTGTCGAATTGTCAAAATTTAAGTTATTGCTATTGTTAATGTGTTACGCAATTACCCCGCGGTTTGATTATCTAGTAGATGATTTCTGTGATATTTGGTGAACAATTGAGATTACTGTCAATTTAGATGGTCAAAGTTTTATCTAAAGCTCAATATTTTTAGATATTCTTCGTAATGCTGATAAGAGAATCTGGGTAGGTAGTAGCGTAGGTGTATTTAAATCCTTGTTTCGAATTGATGTTACTTCCTCTTAAAGAAACATCAACTTCAACAAAGTTGATTTTAGTCTGACTCGTACTGTTGAAAAGTAATAAAAAAATATGAAGTTGTAGCACAAACTGAACCTTATGTGTAAGCATTACAGTTGTTTTTTCCTAAAACTCGTGTTTGTTTACATGTTTGGCAAATAAATTGCGAACGCAGATTACTGCAACTTTATGGTGTCTTTATTTATTTATTTATTTATGTACACACAAAACACTTAAACAGGACACAATATTAACATAAAAGAGCACAAAGGTACTGCTTATTTCTTAAGAAATTTCTTCCAGCAGACCTGCGAGAGGAAAGTAGGATTGGATATGTAGACACAGTGTGTAGAAAAGTCGAAACAAGAAAATTTAAATTAAAACTCTCTCGTCTTTGTATGATTTTAAGCCATTGACTTTCGAAAATTAAATTATTTTTAAGGGTACCTACGGGACCCTACTACTAAAGCTCCGTCCGTCCGTTCGTCCGTCTGTCACAGGACTGTATCTTTTGATCTGTAATAGGTAGGCAATTGAAATTAACACAGAGTGTGAACACTGTGTACCTACCTACGATTATATTCAAGGGGGTCCCCATACAAGAAACGGCGTTTTTTTACTAAATTATTAACAAAAAGAAATTATTTTAGTTATTTTACGGTGGTAATATTTTTAATCATGCGAGTCTAAGATAATGGCAGTTTCAGAATGATATAAAGAGACGTAGTATTCAAACAAAGACGTTCCTCGTGAAAATAGATGCAAGGTCGTCTGAAGCGTTAATTCACTGACAATTGTTTATTATATTATCAGCATTTCATAAAATACGTGATATTCTAAAAATATTTACGTCAGTTTAAAAAATGTAAGTATCTATGTTATCAGATTTAACTTCGCAGCTACTAAAGCATGATATCTTTTAGCACGTTTTACTAAAACAAAATGGAGCTTTGTTAATTATAAAAAGATTGCACTGCTTTTCTTGATCTACAGCTGGACGCAGAGATTATATTTATTTTTTAATTATCATTCTAGTTCATACACTCATAAAATTAAATTATAAACTATTATAAATTCTAATCAAATAAAATCCCAAAAAAAATTGCGATTAATAAAATTTAAATATTCGACAACTCATTAAATGTTGTTATTAAAATTGCCAAAAAAAATATATAAATGCCAGAATCGAAAATAAAATGTCAAATAAGGCAACTGAATTAATAAATCTCATTACTGAAATGAATTATGCTTTTATGAAATCCATGAAATACGGAGCTGGCATATCTCATGTGACTGCCAGAAAATAGCAGTCCACGGCTGGACGTAGGCGTCCCTTCCTGCTCATCCAGCCACTGTCACCCTGCGAAGAACATCGCTCCACATCCTTAGGGTTTCCTACCCTACATTAACCGATGTGACAGTTACTTATGAACAAATATTTTTCACAGAAAAATTTTTGGACGTGAAAAAGATCATGAGTGGAGAGATGGACTTACAAGACACCGAAGTTTTGTTCAACATGATGATGTCCATAGCTACGTTAACGCTGACCAATGAAAATGTACAGATTTTTTTAAAAGACCGCACTAATAACTTTGATGTCATCATTGGAGAATATATGTTCAATGATTTGTATTCTTCGTAAGTAACATTTGGATTTTATATGGAGTAAAAAATTGCCAAATTGTTTATTTCACAGTTCAACGAGTAACAAATTTAAAATCACAGCAAAATAACACAGCTGCAGATGAGTGAATAATATGTAGGTATGATAATAACGTAGAATAAGCATGCAGACCGGTCCAATAAAGATGAGCGTACAAATAATAATAACTAATAATCAAGTAAAGATAACTCATCTAATAAGACTAATCTTGCATAGTAAATACTGATAGCAAATAATTGCTGCTTGAAGCGAACAGTACATCACATGTAGTCCAGAATATTATACTCTAATAATTTTATCTAAAGAAGAAGCAAACAAAACAAGAAAAATCACTTATCGACCCGGAACTAATCTTGATTGTCTGACTGCTTCAAGTCTTCACCAGACCAATTTTTTCCAACACACTAGGAGAACAAAGGGGCCTGCGAAGCATGCGTTGTTCATACAAACGTAATACCAAAATAATTTGTAAATCAAACATATTCTTAAGGTAGTGTTTATTTATTCCGATTGGATTATAGAATATCTAGGCTTCCAAATATATATTTTGAATGGACACTGATATAAAGATGAGATATGAGGAATATAAAATTTCTATAGAAAACTTATTTTTCGCATAACTCGAATTTAAATCAGTGTCCATTAAAAAAATATATTTGGAAGCCTAGATATTCTGTATTTATGTTTTGCATTTTTGTATATTCAGCTTTATTTTGAAGATAGAAGGTGCACAGCCAAGTTCAATATATTGATCTTGGATGAAGAACCTTTTACTGTTTGGTTTATAAACCAAACAGTAAAAGGTTCTTCAAAATCTTCGAATCTTTATATGTATATTTAATGAAAACCGATGCATAAGGCCTTCGATAGTAAATACGCACCCAAACCCATTGCCAGATACTTAACTAGAGCATGTATAATTTCCAGATTGCCAGCAGTACTCCAATGTCCGTTCATCTGGTTCTCAACCATCGAGCCGCATTGGATGATCCTGAACCTGGTGCATGGTCCTCTAAACCCGGCTTACAACACTGACTATCTGCAAGCTCGAGTGGCACCGTACTCCTTCAATGGCAGAGTTCAGGAGCTGTGGACGCAATTGAAAGGACTTTATCAGCATAATAAGTGAGTTCTTATGTCGTTACGGGTAGCAAGAGCCCGAAAGTCTGACAACCAGTCTTACCAAGGAGTATCATATTACTCATTATGTATACAGTATGGAAACCACATATATGCAATAAATGAAACCACGTACTTGTTACCGCCTTTTCTAGGTTAATGATTCAATGAACTTGAATCCTTGAACATTGAAAAACGACTTCGAAATTTTGATTTCGTCGAAAATTGTCAAACTAGGTATCAAAGTGCCAGCACCGACAAAAATGCCGCGCGCGTGCATAGTTGCCGCTCTTCCTGGGGTCAAGGTACTTATCTATACAGAGTGTTTACTTTTATAGAATTTATTTTGATATTTATTTTGTTTGATAATTTCCTTTTTTAATTTATGGTTTTTTAATATTTAATTTTGCTATACTTCTGTGGACTAGTATTACTTGTGGTTTCAATTATTGCATATATGTGGTTTCCATACTGTATGTGGAGGTCTACTAGGCTCATTCATTCAGCTGCATCCGTATTGACTGGAAGCCGTCCCCAAAATAGTAGGAAGAGGGTTTTTTTTTCGAGACGTCGTAGGCTTACGTAGGTTCTATGTTTTCTAACTGGAACAAAGCCAATCTTCATTGGCGAAGAATATTAATAGACTTCTTTTTCTTCTTCTTCTGCCTCATTGGTCTAATGGTTGCAAGCGCTACTGCTGAGCATGAGGTCCCGGGTTCGATTCCCGGGTCGGGCAAGTTTTTATTGGGTTTTTCCATCTGGAATTTCTCAGTATCAGCCCGGAGTCTGGATCTGTGCCCGGCTGATGGCAATAGGCTCGCCCCCTGTTACATGGGACTTTTACATAACTGGTGAAATGTAGGTGTACTATATAGGTACACCTCTGCCTATCCCATCGGGGAACACAGGCGTGATTTAATGTTATGTGTCGTCGCCAATCTACATTGTTTCAGTACAGAACTGGGCTTAGTGTTATTAATTAACTAAAATGTATTTTTTTGTCAACTCTATTGATTTCGTGTTTCACCTTATTTATATAAATATAACACCAAAGTATATAATAAAGTTCAAGGTAACATGGCAAGATATATTGTGCTTTACAAACATTATGATGTCAGCAAACGACGTACCAACGAGGTTTTTCATTACATAATAAACTGGAAAAGGTAGTGATAGCCGGTTTTCATTAAATAATTTTCCGATTCCTTATAATAATTATGATTTTTAATTTAGGTTAAAACTAACATCTTCGACCATGGACACGGACAAAAAATAAATCACAGTGACTCTCAAAAATGTTGTCTTTTTTTCCATAATTTTAAAGACCTTCCTCATAATGACTAAGACAAATCACTACATACGCATCTAGTATAATAATGCTAACGTTTAGTTCACAAATAGTATTTTACTGAATCATCATGACTTGCTGGAATTGAGAGCACATACCTACTTGGAGCAACCAGTCACTGATTGAAAAAGAATGTGCTACCTGCCTGTTTTTTTTTCTCAATTTTGACTCGAATAGCTCGTTCCAACATGAGAACAGTATTAACACTGGAGTCTTTTGTTTCCATTTCAGTGCCTTCTACGCCAGAGAAGAAGAAGTTTACATGAAACAAATCGCTCCTATCGTTAAGGAGCTAGGCAGACCAGTACCAAATTACAATGAGCTAAAATACAATGCATCTTTGTTACTGGGCAACTCACAGGTGGCTATTGGAGCCTCAATACCTCTGCCACCAAGCTACAAGCATATTGGGGGATACCATATTGATGAGCCGGTCAAACCTTTACCACAGGTGGGTGAAGCTATTAGTCGTTTCGTAAACCCAGGTCCCTATACCACAAAACTTTACGAGTTTACAATTCTTTCTACAATATTTTTAAATTGGAAAAGAAAAACGTAACACTGAAATTACAAATATGTATGAGTTGTATTGTAAACTGGTCACTACAATTTACATATTTGTAAGGGTTTTACGTTACAATTATGTGGCTTAGAGTTTTGTGGTACACTTACAAGTGCGTGCTTCAAATTTGTAACTTGTAATTGTCAAGTTTTGTGGTATGGTCTTTTGGACCGTGGTCTTCCGTGGGAAAGGGTTTTTCTTAATCAATAAAATAAAAGCAATAATACCATTTTTTTTAATAATAATTGTTACATAATAATGTTTCTTGCAATTTGGGTTATTCTATGCTGGCTGTAATGGGCAAATTCTTTATCTATTATTATCTATTGTAAGTTCAATATTTCTGAATACATCGAAAGACTTTCGCACTCTCCATTTCCCAATTTGATATATTTCTATCATCACGTGTAATAAATGAATACTTTCTCAGGACCTGAAGAAAATTATGGACAGTGCCAAGAGCGGTGTGATTTACTTCAGTTTGGGATCAAACCTGAAAAGCAAGGACTTACCTGAAGACCTAAAGCAAGGCCTTTTGAAGGTGTTTGGAGGACTGAAACAGACAGTGTTATGGAAATTCGAGGAAAATCTACCTGGCACGCCGAAAAATGTCCATATAGTGCAGTGGGCACCACAGCAGAGCATTTTAGGTAAAATTCAAAAGTCATTTATTCAAACCAGGCTGAGAATCAGCACTTTTCGAACGTCAAAATTACATAAGACAGTCCCCCAAAACGCCCACCCTTCACCATTTCCTAGTGCTTTAGCTGGGAAGAAGAAGTGGCAAAACAAACAACCCAGTAGCACAGCTGTGTGTTCAGTTAGAAAAAAATTAATCTATATAATAGTATTCAAGATAATTTACATTTCGCAACACAAAACATAATTTAAACTATAAATTAATAGTCATAATATGACAGCTAGCACACGCCAATATACCAACCAAAAACATCTAGAACTATACTCAGGCAGAAATAAAACTAACTAAACGTAAACCATATATAAATAAAAGCCTCCAGGCATAAAGGGCGTGCCCGCTTACATAATAGCTGCAACTAGAAGTTATAATTGATAAGCTAGGACCATCGAGGTAAAATAAATAATTGTCGAGGTCGCTAGCTAACCACTTAATGCAATACAACTCATCAAAAAAACATTGTAATGAGTAGATTATATCAACAGATACATTTTTGTCTTCCATATAAGTACCTACATGATTAGCAATTAGCATAGGAAAAGCGAAAGTGCACATAGAAAATAAAGGTGCCCCACGAAAAAGACTTCAAAGAATACCAAGCTGTGATTAGGGCAATTGTTTTGGCAAATATCGATCATTTAGCGGCGAGATGTGGTAAGTAGTGGACCAATACGGTGTGATAATATAATGTTACTAACATAAAATCTTGTGACTGATATAAATGTGTACAATGGAACATCAAGGTTGAATGATATGTAGCTAATGTTGTCAATGAAAAACAACACCTTAGGAATTAGATATACAGTACTGTAATGGCGTGGCAATTTAAAAATAATTAATGATGCCGGTGTGTCTTTTTTGTACAATTTCTTGTTAGTCTGTGTACCTACAAAATGTTACAACAAAAACAAAGAATAATTTTGGTTGGCATTAATCGTCTTGGGATTTATCTGAATACATACAATCATGTTAATGACATAATTAATGAATTGCTGGATTCAGTTAGATTCGACAATCACGAGTGTTTTTGGAAACATCATCTCTATCATCATAATTAGACTGGGCCTCTTCATTTGCTCCATCTAAATAATAAATGAATATTAGCCGCTGAGCTCAATTAATTGAAAAACAATTAATTGGGAAATATAAATCTAAAATACTGGCGTCTTTTTCAGTGTTCCATTTAGTTTTTAAGATTGCGTACCCGAAGGGTGCCAGTGCGTCTGCCGGGGTCGCGGGAAAGTACGAAAGGGATACCGTGGACCCTGTCAAGTACAGGCAACTGAAGGAATACGGGTGGGTTTTAGTCAGTAAGCGTCTGACACGCCCTCCCGCTCCGCCCAGAGCGGGAGAAGTTATTTGATAATTTCCCACCCAAACAAAAAAAAAGGGTGCTTGTGTGTCTGTCTGTCAGCGGGCTGTATCTCATGAACCGTAATAGGTAGAAAGTTGTATTTTTCACAGATTGTGTATTTCTATTGCTGCTATAACAACAAATAATTTAAATAAAATATAAGAAACGTTTTTATTTCTTCGTTTTCTGCTAAATATTGTACGATGGTATGGAACCCTTCGTGTGCGACTCCGACTGCGAGGTTTTTTTTTTTTTAATATTTGATAAGCTCACGTTTGACCACTTACTCATGCTCATACCCATCTATGATGGTGCACGCTTGCTTATCATTTTTTTCTGTGTAATTAAATGAATTTTCTTGTTTTCCAGCCCACCCGAACCTGATTCTCTTCGTCACCCACGGAGGGCTTCTGTCCGTCACCGAGGCTATCCACTTCGCTGCTCCTCTAATCGCCATCCCAGTCTTCGCAGACCAGTTCCTCAACGCAAACCGAGCACAACAAAAGGGCTATGCTGTGAAAGTTGATCTGTCTAACCATCTGCATGAGGATCTGAAGGTGGCTCTAGACAAGGTTCTTGGGGATCTTCCAAAGTAAGTAGAATCAAGTTCTTCTTATTTAAGGATACGCTAGTCATTCATTCTTCCATACACACGTAGTAAGGTGATTTCTCGTCTGTTTGACAGTGTACGTTCAAAACTAAAAATTATATCAATTTGTCTTGTTGGCTATTTGCTCTTCTTTCTTTTGACCAGTCTTCCAGTGCGAGAGAGACAGATGTATCTTTGCAACACTAATAGACACGTTCCCTTTTTACAACAGAAAACCATGGTTTTAACTTTTCTAGTTTGGTTTCTACCATTAAATTTAGTTTCATCATGTGGCTGTTGGGTGTTGTTTTTTGTAGCTCCATTTAAATTCTTAATTTTTATATCTTCTTACGAAATATTTTTTGTTCTTTTTTTCTCGTTATGACTCTTCTGCAAGATGATAGGTACATTCTTCAGCAAATCAGCTGATTACGATAATATCCTACTTGACCCAGGTACTGAATATGTTCTTTTTCTCCACAGGTACGCAGCTAGAGTAAAAGAGCTGTCAATAGCGTACCATGACAGTCCAATGAAGCCGAAGGAAGCTCTAAACTTCTGGGTGAACCACGTAGTCCGAACAAAGGGTGCTCCCCACTTGCGGTCGGTGGCCCTTCAAGTCCCACTCTACCAGAGACTGTACCTAGATCTACTAGCAGTGATTCTTTTAGCATTTGTTGTTCTATTGCTAGTACTTTTGAAGGTTATTTGTTTGGTGACGGGCAAGAAGAACACGAAAGTGAAGACGAATTAAGTTATTTTAGCATTGAAGAAGTTGTTGGTTCAGGCAAAAAAATAACATTAATCAGACTTATCTTTTTAGCCTATGTTGTGTGTGCACGCTGTACTGTGTACTGCAAGGCTTAGGCCCACTTCCACAAAAAACCACTCAAATAACACTTTAAATCATCATTCTATTTCTATCAACGGCAGAGATAGTTGAAATAAATGATTTGACTTTGACTTGGAGGCAACTTCAGCCGCCCACACGTGACGTCGGCAGCCGTAGCTTTTTGTGGCCATTGTTGACGACAGCCGTAGACGTATGGAAGGCTGCAGTCGACGCGTGTTGGATACTGAAGTTGCCTCTACACTAGCACTAGCTGACACTACTACCCAGCGTCTTGTATAGATGATTAATTTGATCTGCAAAGCTCACTCGTTCTTTCGTTGCCTGTACAATATGGATCAAATAACATAGGAGAGAATTAACCTCTCGTCATAAAAATGTAGTGATGTTTTACCGGATAAACTAAATTATCCCTCTAGTTGACTGTACAACCGGACTCACGTACAAGTAAATTAAGTACGGTAGTAAATTTTGGCTACCGTCAACTTCCAAGGCCAGTCTTACTATATTAATTTTGGTATAGCATGTACAGACGTCAGCAGGTCAACCTACCCGAAACTGTAAAATTTTCCCAATCAACTTTGAACCTTATACTTTAGTGATAAACTTAAAATCAAAGTCAAAACGTAATAAATTTGACAGATTGTAGTAGTTTGATGTCTAGTCTAGTCTAGTTTGGCGTCTGTACATTTGCATCTACATCCTTCCTACAGTACAAAATTATCCGACAAGACCGTTTGTTTTTGAATCTTTAATCGAGCAGATTAGTATCATATTTCTTGTCCGATACTCTTTTTAGGTTTCGCCAATGCATTCGAATATTAGCTCAATAGAAGATAAAACATACACCTATCTTTATTTACTGCAGTATATGTAAAATAATTGTAAATAATTCAGATGAATGTTTGTTTTCTTTATGAATTTAGTGTGATTGTCTTTTGTGTACCTAATTAATGCAAGTGTGGAATACAATTTGTTATATTGAACCTAGTTGTTTTTCTTGCATTGTTGTTTTTTTTTAAGTTTTCTGAAAACTTTGTTTACATGTAATTTTGTCCTACACTTCAAGCAAACATTTTCATTATTTTTGCGTTTCGCGTTTAAATTCCAATTATCAATACCCTACACAGTGTGCAGGCAGTAACATAATAATAGAAATTCAAAAGATATCCGCCAATTACCCCCTAACCTCTTAATCAATAAAATATTAATTAAGCCATTAACATCAATCAAATAAGTGAATGTTTCTTATCGATACAATTATGCCATTAAGTATAATCAAAATTAATTACCAAATATTGGTTACTCCAGGAAATTGATTAGGTATCAGCTATATAAAATTTAATAGTCTAAGTAGAAATATAGAACAAAATAATATAATGAGTACCGTATATATGAGAGTTATGCCTATGGTAACTGCAACTCCGAGGGGCATGGTACTGGTTGGTACATGGTAAAGCTGCATCTGGTTAGGCCCAGACTCCACCAAAGCGAAGACGAAACGAGAGGAGTGGAAATGTGTTGGAAACAACCAATAGGATTTCGTTATTTACATATCTCGTCTCCGCTTAACTTCTGTGGATACAGTTGAGCATAGAGAAGAGGAGATTTCTCATATTTGCTTAGCGCGAACAAAACTGAATGTGAGCTGTGCCTCGCAAGCTGGCGACGGCGCGCAGCGGGGACGAGAGAAGATGTAAGCGGCGTGCCGCGAGCAGCACCGCTAACACATAAGCAGACTATAAGGATAAGCTTCGTACTAACGCCTTGCGCGGGAACACTACTACACGCAAAGCTATGTGTGCGCGACCTGTCACCGACAAGGCGCGCGGGGGTGCACCGGCGCCTTGTCGGTAACAGGTGGCGCTAGAGAACAAACCGGTTTGAGCCAGCTCAGTAAGAAGACTATGTTTAGGGCAGCGATACGACGTGGTCGTTTGGTTTTATTTGTTTTTAAAGAAGCCAAACTGTGGGACTGTGTGTAGGTACAAATAATGGTAGGAATACCAAGGATATCTCTTTTTTTGTATATCCAAAGGATCTTGTCAAGTAATTATATATACCATCAAAAACATAAATGTGAAAAAGGGAAACCAAGTTCAATATTAAAAATCTGCGCGGTTGTCGATATCGCCGAGAAAATAATTGAGATCTAACGAGGTGCCAAGTTCTGTAGACAATACTGTTTATTTATACATTCTACAATAAAAAAACACAATTTGGTTTGATGATTTCAAGACTTGATTTGGCTAGTTTTAACATGAGTTGTGAAGAATTTTATAAATTCGTAAAAGGTAACCGACAATTATTTTCCCAGGTGAAATCATCTGTTAAATATAAAAAGAACGATTGTATCTTCAGTAATTAAAAATAAATATTCTCCAAATCGTTTTTTGGTTTATTACACCTACAAAAATTTCCTTTCACTAAAAAAGTCCTGATGGTGTCTCGGGAAAATAAGGCAATCCTTCTATGAAAGTAGGTAAGAATTTTGTACTATGTTAGGAAGCTTTCCTGCTTTTGGTTTTGTATTCATGTTTATTGATTATCAAAAGTTTATTGATTCATAAGAAAGTGTTACAATAAATAGGTATAACACTGGACTGTGCCGGTAGCATGTTGTGCGACGCGGGGGAACGCGTCGCACAACATGCCCGCCGCATCGCGCTAATCCGTGCGTTCATTTCAACATCCGATCCTTGCCGCATCCAGCTAAGTTCCGCTCTAGCCAGTACACATCTCTCACCGCAGTACGCATTGCACAGCTTCGGTAGATATACCCTAGCTGTTAAACAGCTCCTCTCCTCACCGCTTCGCACATCACCGCCCATCTCTGCGGGGCCTAAAACTGGAATCCGAAATAGTTAAAATGACTAGGAAGATGATTATTGTGGCGCTTTCCATGCATATGTACGCTCAGACTAGATGATAATGACTAGGAACGAAGTGAACAATAAGATGATGGCTAATAGAGAGATGTATGGAAGAAAATAAAAAACTAAAAAATTGGTATGTGGTATGATGAGGGCAGGACAATGATGTAATCCTGCTGCCGACTAACCTAAACAAGTGAAGAAAGCCTGGAATTTTGCGGTGATCAAACATGCGGTCGCCTGGTAATAAAAAAGGTTGGCAAGCGAACATTTTGTGTTTAGAACGTACGTGAAAACGCGGCTGCTGTAAAAACAGCGAAATATTTAAGACTTCTTCACTGTCTATCCGTGACTGACCACTTAGAGTTTCTTGTATTATAATGGCATACAAACTAAATATAGTGCCTAAGACTAGTACTCGTAATTGAGTAAACAACGAGCCAAGCCAAGTCAGAGGCCCATGGGTGGCTTTAAAACCAATACCACACCAGGTTAGTCACTGAACACACGGAAAAAAAGAAGAAGAGTAAACGACGAAGCTAAAGCAGTTATCAGACGCTTCACTTTTTGTTATTTTTTGCCTTTCACTGGAAGTCGAAGTCGAAAAACCTCTGAACACTACATGAACCAAAAGTGAATTCTTCCAACGATGTTGGATTTTGGCACTTGGCATCCTTCATTCGCCTACCTGAAAAAAAGAAGCAGATGATTGTTCATACACACATGCATACATAAATTCACGCCTTCTTCTCATGGGGGTAGGCAGAAGCTACAGATCGAAATCTACTACGATCCTTACATACTCCTTCTGCCTCATTTACGTTCATACTCGTACATCTGGTCATTGCGAGTACTACGCACCTGACCTTTGACTCGACTAGCTGTTCACAATGGTGTCCTGGTACCCACGCTTATGTATGGAAGTGACTGCTGGGTGTGGCAAAAAACGCATGAAAGTAGAATAAATGCTGTGGAAATGCATTTCTTGCGAAACCTGATGTGATAAGACAACGGTGTGATTTAAAAAAAGATACATAACATCACGCCTTGTTTCCCCGAAGGGTTGGGCAGAGGTGTACCTGTAGTAGGTACACCCACATTTCGCCAGTTATGTTTAGGTCCCATGTAATAGGGGGCGAGCCTATCGCCATTAACCGGGCACAAATCCATACTCCGGGCTGCTACTAAAAAAAGATGTAGTAACAAAAATTGAAAAGGGCATGCTTAGATGGTTTGGTCATCTTGAGAGGATGAATCATTGTTCATTCCATTGTAATATAGGCAGTGTAGGCGGCATGGCTAGTTTTCACTGGCAAATCACAAAACACCGTCGAGTTTTTAGAAACGCTTATTAGCAGTCTAGAGCACAGATGTACAGTAACAAACAACACGAAAGTATGAAGGAAGACACGAAGAAAATAGATAAAAAATAGGAAAGCACTTTGACAAAAAGAGAAAGTCTAGATTTAGGCGAAAACATATAAGCTTGTGCGATTAGGCGCGAGAGATAAATGTGCGTGCATTCGCCGTCGGAGCAGCCGGTCTATAATCTCACTATGACAACTTAAGTGAAGTGAGATGTCATTCCACCTGCTGCTAGGGACTGACAGCTCACTCCAAGCTCACTTCACCTAAGTGTTCACTGTGAGATGGTTACAGAATAGCAATGCAGGTACGGCACTGGCCGGCGTGACCGAGCGTTAGCGGATCGGCCGTCTCACACCACGGTAGGTAGATGCGCGGGCGCCGGGCGGCGAGGTATACAGTTGACGCGCTAGGTTTGAGTGCAACCTTCATACGACCAATAAGTGTGCGTCTTTGATGTTGGTGTCGCCACAGTAATATTACCGGTGGCATCTGAATGAAAAATTAACATTCGCTTGAGAGCACCATTCACTTGGAGTGAAGCGTCTGATAACTTAAGAGATGCTGACCTTTAGCAACCTGGATGGTAGATAAATATTCTTTACAAATCCATGCCTAATAAATTAAATTATTCGATAGACCACGCGCGACTGCTAGCCACCGCCTGAGGTATGTGAGCGGTGAGACGGGGGAGAGTGCCATTGACAAAATTGGGATACTGGTTAGCTTGGCTTTTGTTTACCTCTCCCGTCTCACCGCTCATATACCTCAGGTGGTGACTAGCAGTCGCGCACGGACGTATAGTATTACACTGCCTCGTTGGTTTAGTTGTCGCATGCGCTACTGCTGAGCGTGAGGCACTGGGACTGCCTCCAAAAGGGAATTTTCAGTAGCAGTCCAGTCTCGCTTTTTGTCCGGTTGATGACAATAGGATAGCCTCCTTTTTACATGGGACTTGAACATAACTGGTGAAATGTGGGTGTACTATAGGTTCCCTGCCTAACCCTTTGGGAAATATAGGCGTGTGTAGTACTTAGTAGACTTGTACTTGCAAGTATTTTATGATTAATATGAGAAGCACGTGATGATTATAATACTCGAAGAACGCACTCCTCAATGGAATATTAAACAGATATACTTTGCATTGTGGACAATACAAATATTTAAGAATGTCATCGTCTTACGTACGTGGATCATAATTAAAGAATGGGTCGTGACAAGCATCAACATTTGAGTAGATTGAATATAATGGTCGATCAAGATGCAAAATAGAAGTTACAATCTCTTAACACAGAGAAGTGATTTGATTGAGTCTACCACAAGGCATCCTCCAACTTGACACAAGAACGTTAAGGGATTCCTCATGAACAAACAATTTAGTTATCTTCTTCTCAATTATTAATTAATAGTGCCAAAATATAAAAAAGATACAGGTTTCGTTGTAATATATTTTATATTTAATTCTTCTTTTTCTTCCCACCATCAACCTTCTTCTTCTTCGAACACAAAAGATTACACACAAATCTTAACAGTATGTAAAATGCAAGTAACACAAACAATAACAATGCTGCCAAGTCTAGATACAGTCGTTGGTACAATGGTGTAAGCAGCGCAGGAGAGCGGAGATGAAGAGCACCGCGTGTGCGCACGACATGTTGTACCCAATGCAGCAACTCCACGCCAGGCTTTACCGGACGGTCGTGGTAAACGTAGGATAGCTCCTTTACTTTTTGTCTGTACCTGTAATAAAACAAAAGGTTTTAATTGAGCCAGAAATATTGCAAAGGACTATGATCAGGTCAGGGAGCTCTGACCATGAAGAAATAATTATGCTGTATGAGTTTTATAAATTCGATGGCAATGATTATGCTAGACATGAAACTCGTTGAAACGCATAACTTATTTATATGGAAGCCACTTATTTGTGAACCCATTGACTTCGACTGGCTAATGTGCTAATATCAATATTATATATAAAATTTTGATTTAACCAAAATTTTGAAAGTATTAACATAAGATGAAATCCCTAGGAGCTATTGCCTTATGTGTAAAAAAAGCACCTTGGGTTTATAAAAAAAAATGCAAATCAACGTACTTAGGATTGTGAAGAATTTCTTCAATAGCCACTTTCAAGTCTGCCGCAGTTTCAAGAGACAGGTTGACTTCCAAAGCGAAGCCTTTTTGAACAGATCTCTTGACATTTATGGGCTGGTCTCCGAAGACTGGTATGCCAATTATGGGTACTCCATAGTGAATCGTTTCTGTTGTGGATAGAAGACCACCGTGGGTTATGAAGAGCACGCATTTTGGATGAGCTGGAAACAGAAGAGATTTTGGTTCGAAATGTTATAAGTTAAAGGGTACAAAAATGACAATTATTTAGGATGTTAAAACACACAAAACAAAAGTTCCATAGATTTAAAACACCGATGCTTAATAAGCCAAAATATTTAAAACAACTGATGTATTTTTCACGTATCCATAATTGCTCCCATGAGGGTGCTTCCACCTCATTTATATACTTCACACGGAAAAAAAAAACAATAACTCACATAAAATGCTTGGTTGGGGCGCCCATTTCAAGATATGGACATTATTGGGCGCATTGGGCAGATCCTCCTCGAATTTCCACAACACTGTCTGTTTTAGCTCCCCAAACATTTTGAGAAGATCAGTTTTGACCTTTTCTGGCCAGTCTTTGCTCTTCAAGTTTGATCCCATGCTGAAATATATGACTCCGTTTTTGGCACTCATCATAATTTGTTCTAAGTCCTAAAAAAAAGTTGGCCATTTTATTATTTCCATCATGACTTATTTAATGTATCTTTTATTTACCTTTTATACTTGCCCAAGTTTCTCGTCAAGCTCCAAATAATATGCTTCAACTCCTGCCTAATTTACTCCAAAAAGTTTATATACTCCAAAAAAAATCGTCTTACCTGAGGTAAAGGTTTCACATCCTCGTCAATATGATATCCTCCTATAGATTTATAGTTCTGAGGTAGACCAAGAGCCTGACCCATGGACACGTGCGAGTTGCCCAGAACTAAAGACGCGTTGTAGCGAACGTCATAGAATGAAGGAGGTTGACGTCCTCTCTTTCGTATGAAAGGCACTATCAACCTCTCGTATTCCTTTACATGCATATCATCGTAATACCTGTAAAAATAAATGGTACTTTCAATGATTTTTAAATTATTTAGTTTGAGCAGAATAACACGGCAGTCAACTTTGTCTAATGCCTTTATATATAATTTTACAGCGTATATATTATGTACCGCAATTTTGTAAGGACCATGGTATAATAACATACTTCGGTACGGACTTTTTTACTTTGTCATGCGTATAGCAGGGCAAACGTGGAGATGTAACTGTAGGGCGAAAATTGGTATTTTTTTCTTTGTTCTGGTTTGTCAACATCGGTATTTAGCCCCCTTATCAATCTGCCTAGCCTTTTCCCAACTATGTTGGGGTCGGCTTCCAGTCTAACCGGATGCAGCTGAGTACCAGTATTTTACATGGAGCGACTGCCTATCTGACCTCCACAACCCAATAACTGTGTAATACGATAAGACCCCCTTGGTAAGGCTGGTTGTCAGACTTTCGGGCTTCTGACGACCGTAACGACTGTCAAAGATCCACGAATGACAGCCGGGACCAACGGCTTAACTTGCTTTTCGAAGCACGGAGGAGTCTCGGTATGTAAAGATGGTCACCCATCCACGGACCAATTGCGGCAAGCGTAGCTTAACCCGATGGATCAACCCGTGCGGTTGTTATTACTTAGCCATAAGCTAAGTATTGGTATTTAGCTGATAACCCTCATCCACTTCATAATAATGGGAAAAATATGTTTCTCAACTGACATACTACTACTCTAGTGTCAAGTCCTGATTTACAGATATGATACCATATCAATAGAATAGAATACTTTTTATTAAGTACACCATTTGAATGGGCAGTCTTATCGCTAAAAGTGTTTTTTTTAAAGACAACCTTTGTTGGGTTTGAAGGGGTAACTAACTAACTACTAGTTATGAACCGCTTTCATATAACTATATTACGGTATATAGCTATATCTCTAGGGATATAACTATAGCACGGCTATTCTATAACCATCATACTACAGCATATATATATTAACAGCTATACTTACATATATTCGTTGTATCGTGCCTTGATCCTTGACCATATCTCTTCCACTCGCTGTATGAAGGTAAATGGTGGCTGACTTGTAGACAATGCATCAGTTGCATAAGCAGGACTTGGAGCTGCATCGATCAGACTTAGAATAGCTGAGTTGACTTCGACAGGAGACACCCAGATTAGTGGACAGTCAAATACTGGAGCAAAACTGAAACAGAACAGAAATTATGTTTTATAAAATCTATGGTATAGAGAGGTGATTGTGAGTTTGTATGTAGGCGTAATCTTTGGAATTACTGATCTGATTCCGAAAATTATTTCACTAATGGGAAGCTTGCGGAGTGTCATAGGATATACACTCGAGAGCAATGAATCCGGGTCACTTAAAGAATCCTAAAAATCTCGGAAACTAAAAATGCTAAGTTAATGCAATAAATTGTATTTCATAGACAATGTAATACTCCTTAAATGAAGGTATTAAAACTTCTTAGTTATTGTAAAGTTATATCATAAAAAAATCAAATTTGAAAAAGGGCCACTTTCGAAGATGGAACTACGAAATTACAGCATTTGGTTTTGCTTTTGTTTGTAATCTGTCATTTATGTGGGTACATAAACCATGTTGATAGTGCTCTATATTCATTATTCAAGCTGAAATTATGTCGCTTACGCCTGAAGAATGCACCAGAATACTTACAATGCTGGAAACCGGCCGGAGTCAGCGCGATACAGCCAGGACGGTTGGTGTGTCGCTGTCAACAGTACAAAGAGTTCTCCGACGTTACGAAGAAACTGGTTCTAACCTACGCAGACCAGGAACGGGCAGAACCAGGTGTACCACAGCACGAGAAGACCGATACTTGGTGAACACCATGCTTCGAAATCGCTTTCTTACAGGAACTGAACTCACAAATCAGTTTCGACGCCTCGGAGGAAGTAACCCAAGTGCATGGACAGTAAGACGTCGGCTTGCTGAATCTAACTTAAAACCCCTTAGACCTGCAAACGGTCCTAAACTGGAGCGTGGGCATCGTATTTCAAGACTAAGATATGCCCAGAGCCACGTAAATTGGAGTATTGAAGATTGGTCAAAAGTTATGTTCTCCGACGAATCAAAATTTATGCTCTACAAGCACCATGGAAGACACAGAGTGTATCGAAGACCAGGGGAAAGATTCAAGCAAGCATGCATCGAAGAAAAAGTAGCCTACGGTGGTGGGTCTGTACTTGTGTGGGCCGGAATTTCTTCTGAAAGTCGCACAGAGCTGGTGATCATAGAAAACGGCTCTTTAACTAGCGAAAGATATGTGGAAGAAATCCTCAATGATCACGTTGGTCCATTTATGGTCAATTTAGGTGAGGATGCTATATTTATGCATGACAATGCCCGACCTCATACAGGTAGGATTGTGAATGACTACCTTCAAGAGATGAACATTACTCGTATGGAGTGGCCAGCGCGCAGCCCGGATATCAATCCGATCGAGCATGCTTGGGACGAGCTAGGCAGATGCGTAAAACAACGAAACCCTCCCCCAATCACGCTTCGTGAGCTCAAAATTGTTCTCACAGAGGAATGGGAGAATATTCCCCAAAATCGTATAAGGAACTTGGTGTACAGCATGCCAAACCGCGTAAACGCAGTAATGGAAGCACGAGGAGGCAATACGAAGTATTAAAATTCAAGAAAATCGTAATAAAGTTCAAAAATTTCATGTTTCCTATTTTTGTTTTAAGGAGAGATCAGCAGTTTTTTTCTTTATGTAATTTTGTGTTAATAAAATGTCTGGTGACTCATATTTTTTTTACTTTCATTTAAGGAGTATTACATTGTCTATTAAATACAATTTATTGCATTAACCTATCATTTTTAGTTTCCGAGATTTTTAACATTCTTTAAGTGACCCGGATTCATTGCTCTCGAGTGTATTTTACGATAAAACAAGAAATTTCACGCGGACGAAGCTACGAACAAAGCGAAGATAGTTTCTGCCCGCGACGACGGGCAGAAACAAGTGGAAAATATTTCCGAATAAAAATACGACATTTAAGGGTACGCTAGTCGGTCATTATTCCATACAAAAGTAGTATCGTGATTACTCGTCTGTTTGACGGGGGACGTTAAAAACTGAAAATTATATCAATTTGGAAGTAATGAGCGTCGAAACTTCCATATTCCAACACTAATTTTAACTCGTCTTTGGGCGTAAATAAATAACTTATGTAATTTTAAAAAATGGCAACGTACAGGGATAGATAATTTATTCGATAGTTCAAATAATTTTGTTTTGAGTAAATACATTTAGTAGTTTTTTCATAATATCTATACGCCCAAAGGTCTGTACATGAAATTTTACTTGCTCGTTTTCGTTAAATACTACTAATAATATGTAAATAAAAACTAGACTAAATACTAATTAGCATGCATATTTTTTACGCCTAACAACGAGTTCGAGCTGTCGACTCTACTCATAATAAGTAGGTATTATCCGAATATTTTACAGTATTTAACTTTTGGGCGAAATCAACACAATAAAATTACGATTCCTCATAAAATTAATATTTTGAAAATTAGTATTTTATTTATATTTTTTTTTTCTCTTATGAATAAATTGATTGATTCATCCCGAGAAAGTAAAATCGTCCCGAGATTTGTTAGGTTTTGGTTTAGATAAATATAACACTTATTTTATTTTAGAATCAAGAAAAAAAATTAAAGCAAATATTGGATATATTTGCTTCAAATTTTTTTCTCAAATTATAGACTTTCAGACATTCTTCAAAGTCTATAAATTTCTTCAATACAAATTGAAGTAACAAAAACATGAGACCTAACGGCAACTTGCAACTAAGTTGCGTTTGAGAATTCATTAGTAATTTTCACCTACCCAGCAATAAGATCTGAAAACATCCATTCAACGATCACCACGTCGAAGTGTTCTTTCGGATCATTCAGCAGCTTCTGAACAGCTTTGTTCTCTGCCGTCGCAGCAGTCATTTTCAGCATTATTATCCTTACAAAGTGTCGATGGTCACTTGAATCCAAAGACTTGTTCATTAAGCTCTTAATGTTGATTGAGTCAACTGTTAAATATTAAAAAGGATATTAAAACATAATATTCTGATATGTTGATCGAAGCAGTGGTCATACGGAAATTTAAAATAACTAATGTAATTAACAGAAAATACATAATTATATCCCATCAATACAGTCCATGAAAAGCACCTGCATAAAAGAAACTGTACCACCGAACCGCAATAATCAAAATTTTGGTTTCAGTCCGGTTCGAGGAACAGCTCAGGTGCCGTTGAAAGCAGCAGTGCTCTGAGTGGAATACCTCCAAAAAAAAATACTCTAGAAATGTTACCAACATACCTGGCATGATATTGATATTGCTGCTGACGTCAATCTGGCGAAGGTTAGGCGGAGGATTCTTATATTCAAACGTTGTAATATATGTTACCTGAAACATTTGATTGGCTCATGAGTCATGATCCTCTACTGACTGCTACTAACATGAACTGCTAGGGTAAGCAAAAATTTTCGGCTCTTGTAACAGAGTTGGGTTATCGCATATTAAATTATTAATAGAAAAGATGTTTACATCTTTTGAATAACATTCTTTAGTCGCTTTTACGCCATCTTTGGAAAGTGTTTAGAAGTATGATGGTCACCAGTATAGAAGTAAACAGGGTGTAAAATTCACTCATCCTCTATGGAAAAGGGACAGACCGGCGTCGTGTTTTGCGGGCAACTGCCCAACGATTGATGTCAGAAAGTTACATAATATGTCGACCGCGCGGTAACTTTGTTAGCGCGATGCAAGATTTCTGTGACGTCAGAATTTTGTATGACGTCAGTTCTTTGATGCATAGTACGTATGTGGTGCCGCCATAAATGTTCGCAATGAGACAATCTTTTTGAGTCCTTCAAATTGTCAATAAGTTCAGTCTGTCTGGTCTAGCTCTAGTAAATCCATTGCAAATAACAGAACGTTTCGAAGACGAAGAGTTTTTCTGGTATTAAATCTTTAAGCTCAGTACCAACCTCATGCCCTTCCTTGAGCAACTGTCTGACGACTCCATCGCCGAGGATCGAGTGGCTCTTCGCTGGCATACCAAACACCACCAAAGCCTTGTAAGCCTCACATGATGAGCAAAATAGGAGGCAGAGCAAAAAATATACCGCTGCCTTTTCCGACATTATCTGAAAACAAATTAATGTTTTATGATGACTTTTTTGTGGTTATAATTGCGAGCTGGTACGGAATGATTCCTCTTTCGGTAAGATATTTTAAAGTTTATTTTTTGTTTTGTTCGTCATTATCGTCGCCAAAAAAGAATTACTTGCAAACTGTGTTATTCACAGCCCGACCTCAACCATTGTTGGCATTAGGCCTATTTTTGCTTGAGCCACTCCCCATATTTTTAAGTTAGCTGAAACAATTTTTTTATTGCTATTCTATTGTAATCTATCTCTATGCTGTTTTTGTTACGTCCTTGTTCGTACACACACTCCGATTGTGGTTGCGGTTGGTTCGTTTTATTATGTTACTAGCTGCGCCATGCGGGTTCACCCGCATAAGGGTGCGTTTCCACTGTAGCGGAGACGAGCGGAGACGTACAGGAATCGCCTAATCACTGACGAGACGAGAGAGGCGATGAGGATTTCAACTACTGTGATTGGTCGAATCCTGAAGTCTCCGCTCAGCTCAGCTCCTCTCCGCTTCAGTGGAAACGCACCCTAAGGCTGTCTGTCCACTCGAGCGGAGCGAGGCAGCGAAGTGGAGAAATTTGCCAGTATTAACCAATAGGAGCGAAGCTCTGAAGCGGAGTTTAGATTCTATTGGTTAATATTGGCATATTTCTCTGCTCCGCTGCCTCGCTCAGCCAAATTTCATCCAAATCCATTCAGCCGTTTTAGCGCGAAAAACGTAACAAACTAATAAACAAACAAAGTAGCTCACTTTCGCATTTCCATAATATATGTTAGGATTTATACCGTGTTAATTAGATAAGCCAGTTATCAAGGTTGAATCAGACCGCCCAGGTGCGTTAGAATGTACCTACTTGTGCAGCGTCACTTTTAGAGGTAAAGGCGCATTCAAATATCCTTGCTGACAGCCAAAGGGTCCATCGTGACTTGTAAGAGTCACGATGGACCCTTTGGCTGTCAGCTTCACTACCTCCTTGCTGACTACATAATATTCTTACCGGACAAAGCCAAAAGAGGAATAGCATAGATCGTACAGATCAGATTACGTGTGCCTCCGGTTATACAAAAACCTTGACTGCCTCAATGGTCTAGGGGTTGCAAGGGCTACTTTTGAGCATGAGATCCTGAGTTCGATTCCCAGGTCGGGCAAAGTGTTATCGGATTTTTTCATCCTTAATTTCTCAGTAGCAGCCCGGAGTCAGGATTTATGCCCGGTTGATAGCAATAGGTTCACCCCTTATTACATGGAACTTAAAACAACTTGCGAAATGGGGGTGTACTATAGGTACACCTCTGCTTAGCCCTTCAGGGATTACAGGCGTGATGTTATGTTATGTAGTTGGCGTTTTTATCGTAGTTGGATTTTAGTTTTTAACTTTCTTTTTTAACCATAGTGTGAGCTAATAATAGACTGTGCCGTGCCAGTACTAGAAAAAATTGCTGCGTCAAAGAGCAAAACTGACCCCAGATACAGGTATTTTGTCTGTTTTGGTACACACGGCTACATTTCCAGTATAAACTGACCTCGTTTTGTACGGAAATCCTATACAATGCGAGATCAGCATAAACTGGACATATAGCTTGATGTGTACACAAGGAAATATTATTTATTATTTCTAGACGTGTTTTTATGTCGTTGTTTCCTCAAGTAATTAGCGCTTAGGATGACGGCTACGGACCTTTACTTGGCGCAATACCTATTTGTTCCTAAAAAAATAGTCTCAGTTGACTACAATACTCTTGTGATGTATAATTAAGAGGGAACAGGGCCTGCGATTCTCCATACAAACGTATTCCCCGTTTTTCTTCCTGAATAATGCATCTAGAGCTGTCATTTTAAAATCAGGGTCTCTATAGGCATGTCCCTGTCATTTCCTTTTTTTCAGCAATGAATAAGTAACTAAACTATGACCCTCCAAAAATTACAAAAATGCCCCATTTTTACCGCCGTGATTAGAGGACTACCAAACTAATTCGGAAAAGTTTTAGCATAAAAGAAAATAATAGGAACCTAGATATACTCTTTCTTAAAATTTTAATGTAAAAAATTATTAAATCGGCTTAGTTTTCGAGGAGAAAAAAGGAGAATACCAAACGTCGTTTTCGTCAAAAAATTTGTGATATAATCGGTCTGAGCTGCAGTTGTCCCTATCGCACGTTACGGGGTTTAACTCGGTTTTTCGGGCGCAGCGCGACGGCAATAGTTTCTTCAAATACCTATTTTTCAAATTCCTCGCAGCCCCTGTTCCCTCTTAAGGAATTTGATTATTTATCTTGTTAATGCTAATGTTCTAATTCTTATAGAAAGAAAGAATAATATTTATTTGGAAACAGTTCGTGAAACACATAATAACAAAATAAAAAGTGAAAATAATCTTAAAGCAATAATAGTGTGTGCCTCACAGCTGCGCCAAAAACAGCTGCATTTTTTTAAAGTAACAAACGTTTGTTACTAAAAGTGCATAGAGTCTAGAGTCCTATTAAATTAATTGCCAATTTTGTTCGGTGATCTGTTTCCTGCTTTGAGTCCGTAAAAATTATTTATATTGCATTTTCTGACGAAAACCAGTATTTATTACATCACGAGGGTCACGTAAATCATTATCATTTCTTGTATTTATCATAATTAAACAAACTGATAATAATAATCACACGTAGACGTTAAATACTCCGATAGGTACTCGTAAATAGGTACGCATTAAAAGAACAGATAATTTAGTTAAAACTGAATCATTTAACTATTTAAGTACCATCAATTTACTGAGTAATCATTCAGAAGTTAGAATTGTGAATTGAGAATTCAGTTCATAATAAATAGCATTCAAACATTTTTATGGCCTCAAAACAAAATGAAAACGCGTTTATTAATTTACTTTGCATTTACAGAAACACTGTCATCAATCATAATAATATCATTTTAATGTCTAAAAATAACTCGTTTGTATCACGTTATTCAGAACACATTGTAGCTAAGTACATAACTACCTATGAATACTTACAATAACACCAATAGTCCACAAACAATTGTTATTATTTATATTATAATCACATCGCTGAGTTCAAGGCTACTTTTAACTACTTTTGAACAACAAAAACTTTTCTAAACGATAATTTCTTAACAAATCTGACACAACTTCTCTTCACCATGAATTTGATGCGACTGATTATGTTTATTCATTATCCAATTATTACATAGCTCGAATTGTTTAATTTAACATGTTGTTATTGTTGTATACTTGATAAACTTACTTATATAGTTTGTTCATCAACCAACGCAATTTCGTCCGTAACTTTAGTCAATAATTTAACATAACTATGGCAAGTTCTTCGACCATTGTCGCCATACGGAAAACCGGATTTTAAAAATAAACGAGTTAAACCTTTTTGGATTCATGCCGTTGCGCGTTGTCTGTGATTGACGGCTTCCAGCCAGTTCTGTATTTTTGGAGCGGCAATCGTTCAAATTGCCAATATTCTGTCTTGTTTTTTTTTTCAATGAACTCAAGCCTTTTTTTTCGAATATATCGGATGACGATGATGATTGTTAAGCTAGGGTTTCCTAAGACTGCGGTGGCCACCACATAGCGTCCGCAATTTACCGTCGAATGACTTCACTGAAAAGTTTTTTATAAGTGACACGACTCCGTCGCCGCACCGCCACCGAGCCGCCGCCGCCGCCGCAGCGCCGCCGCCGCTCCGTTGCCGCGCCGTCTCCGCTTGATTTTGCCATATCACTTATTACAGCGCGTGCATTTTTGCAAGCGGCCGGGCGGCGATGGAGTAAAATAAAACAATTCTAGCGGTGTGTTGGCGGCGCGGTGGCGGTGCGGCATCTAGCTGGCAACGTTGCATATATACACAGCTTAGATGCGCAGTGACGGTGTGGTGGTGGTGTGATGGTGGCGTGGCGACGGCATCGTGTTGCGTTGACACCGTAAATACCAACCCAATCAAACAACCAAAAGCCATCATTTTCATGACAGCCGTACGCCGTACGAATAACTTTTTTTTTGAACCACTACTATAACTCACCTGATAGTATGTGACGATCTGGCCGAAGGTCGAAGCGACCTTCACATCGAACCCCGGAGCTTTTGGGTCTGAAACAGATGGTCTTACCACTAGACCACAGAGACGGTCGGCTATGCTTACCTGCTTCTTAATATTCTTTAATTCTTGACACTCACTGTACCTACTCGTAGATAGGTACTATTCCTTCATTTCAATTTTCACGATGGTATTGATAAGCTTGCAACGTTATTTTATATCTGAATACATATTCTTTACTTAACAAGACACCCTTTCTCGAATTAGGTTATCCAATCTTTTAATATAAATCACATTTTGATGGTAAAGTTTGTCTTTGAATTGCATACGTAACCGATAGTGTCTCCATAGGTACGCCTTTCATTGATTTGATATGCCCTGGCGGCTAATAGTATGTCATGCTCACTCAAATGTCTCGCTGGTGGTGGCGTGTGTGTTGGATCGTTGAGTTCCTTTCAAAATGGTTGAGCTAAACGGAGCTGATCCATGCGTCATGTTCGTGAACGGGCCATCAGTAGGGACTGGTCATCTCTTATCTGCCACCGCTTATTTTAATTTTTGATGGTTTTTTTTTTTATTACGGACGTTTTTTACGTGCACGTCTTTCTACATTGTTCTCACATGTATAGTTTCAACATGAATGATGTAAACAATATTTTGTAAGATTTTTTAAAGAGTGACCGTGGAGTTTCTTGCCCGTTCTTCTCCATAGGAACCTACGCTTTGGAACTAGCTTCAACTAGCTTCATATTTCTGACTGACTGACCCCTTGACAGTTAAAAAGTGCCTGTAAATGGTTTAATTGAAATAAATCCTTTGAGTTTGAGTTTGAGTAAGTTTTCTACGGAATGATATATTTCGTATCTTTATCTAAGTTTATTTTTGTTAAGTTTGCGTTTGACCAGTATGTCACCTGATGGGAATCATCATCATTGGCAGCATTATTCCACCTACTGCTCAGTATAGGCTTTTGTGCCATGTTTCCCTGGACTGTGCGAATCCCGTCCAGGTCTTCCCATGATCTTTTTAACGTCCACCCCTTCGGGCTGTTGATCTGCCAACGCTCCTTCTACCGTCTCTCGGAAACCTCACTTCACTAGAAACTTACCGACTTTAGCAGGGAAGCTATCAAGATATTTTCTAAGATTGGTTTGTTAACAAATTAATTTTCACTTTATACAGACGACTTGCTTGCTGTCTGCATGAATGGACTCTTTTCAAAGTCCAGACAGATAGGCAGACAATCAAACTCACTCGTATTTAAAACATGATTAAAAGGTATATTTTATATTGAACGCAAAACAGTAATAAATTGTGAAAAGTCGTTTTAAGAGACGCGGTCATCGTCGTGTTTTTATCAATGATTCATTTCATGAATCTTGGATAAAAATACATCGAAAGACTGATCGTAAATTTTATCATGAATATCAAGTAGCCTTGATGTTACTAACCTTCCTATAAATACTGTGTATTTTTACTTCCTAATAATAAAGTTGTTGTTGCAACAGAAAGTAAACCTTTTAACACCTGCATACTACCGGTATTAATGAATGGAAATCAAACATGCGCTCTAACAAGAAACTCAACAAATAAAATTGCTACCAACGCGCGATGGAGAGAAGCATGCTAGGAGCTGACAAAATAAGAAACAAAACCATCAGACACAAAACCAAGGTTCAGGACCTTACACTTAAAATAAGAAGACTAAAGTGGAAATGGTCTGGACACATGATTAGAGTGAAGGATAAATTGAGCAAAATAGTTACCCAGTGGTACCCAAGACGGCTAAAGAAAGAGAGGTAGACCATAGAAAAGGTGGGATACGAAATGACATGGGGCAGAGTGGCCACAGAGATACTGGAATGGAGAAGGTTGGAAGAGGCCTTTGCAGATTCACAAACGGACATACAAAATATATATAAACAAACGCCAAATACGAGACTGAAGACTACACTTTATGTTTGTCCGACTAAAATGGCTAATAATAAAAACAAGAAAGTACTGTTTTTACTTGATAGTAATATAACTGTTACTATGGTACTGTTTTAATTTTAGTTGTATCGTTGAATATTAATTGTTTATTTGTTTTGATCAGGACACATGAAGAGAGATAGTAAGTTAAAATGGACAAAAATTATAACGGAGTGGCATCCACACGATGGCAAAAGGAAAAGGGGAAGACAGGTAAAGAGATGGATAGACGACATAAGAAAAATTGGAGGCGCTACCTGGTCTAGAATAGCTAGAGACAGAAATGAGTGGAAACAGCTGGAAGAGGCCTATGTGTCACAGGACACGCTGATCACTAAACCGGAAAACCCGATGTGTTAGATTTAAGTTTTTTTTAATACTATTAAATTATACTTGTGGTTAGTTCCTCAGCAATAAAGGCTTAATAATAATAATAATAATGGTACTGTTTCACAACGGATTAATTTATAAGCAGGTACTGCACATTTAGATGTGGTTCGCCTATATCCTGGTGTGGTCACACAGCCCCAGATTTTAGGGAGATCAGTCCAAAATTAAGGGGGGGGGGGGGGTGATCTTGACTCAAGTAAAGTTTCAAGGTCCAAAATTTATCAGTAAATCAGTCAAGTAAAAGCAGTCACCACATTAGATTTGGGGAATAATAAGATAATTTACTGAAACAAAATATTAATAAACAATTTATTTGGAATAATAATTTAAAAAATGAACAAGTTAAATTACTCAATTATTTTTCTTTTTACTATTTGTTTTTCCCTTTGTAGAACATACGTATGCGCAAACGCGCTTCAACAGAATGTAAACAGCTAAAAGTAGGACCGCGATGAGCGCAGCGACATCTAGGAACCTTCTCTTGTAGAAGGGTAGGTCCAGCGCAGGAGAGCGCAGGTGCGGGGCGCCGCGAGTGTTCACCACGTGGTTCACCCAGTGCACCAGCTCCTGTCCCGGCTTCACGGGACGGTCGTGGTAGATGAAGGAAAGCTCCTTCGCTTTTTCGGCATATCTGTTGAAAATACGTTTTTTTTTTTAAACTATTGCAAATTTTCCTGTATATAAATTGCCTCTTTAGTGTTCGTCTTCATAATAGGGGGTGTTAATTAATAACGAGTTCGTTAAATCATCTAAACCTCTCTTTAAGATGCCAATATGCCAGTGACCTTGAGAGGTTGGCTTGCATGTTCGTTTTCTATACTGAGCTCACGCAACGCGTCGTACGTCCAGCCAGTAATAGGAGTCGCCCATCAAGGAGCGCTGTCCCAAATTAGACGCAATATTAGTTTATTAAACATAAAACAAAAAGTATTTTAATAAAACACATTCACTAAAAGATCAATTATTAAATTATGTTTAAAATGGTGATAAATACGATTGATAGATTTTGCGTGATTCTCAGTTTTTTATCCGCGTTAGACATAACTTCACAAATTAATTTCACTGTGCCTAATCCAATCTGCCAAGCCTTTTCCTAACTATGTTGAGGTCAGCTTCCAGTCTTACCGGATGCAGCTGAATACCAGTATTTTACATGGAGCGACTGCCTATCTGACCTCCACAACCCAGTAACTGGGTAATACGATACCCCTTGGTAAAACTGGTTCGCAGACTTTCGGGCTTCTGACGACCCGTAACAACTGTCAAAGACCCACGAATGACAACCGGGACCAACGGCTTAACTTGCTTTCCGAGGCACGGAGGAGTCTCGGTATGAAAATATCGTCACCCATCTACGGACCAATCCCGGCTAGAGTAGCTTAACCTGATGGATCGACCCGTGCGGCTGTTATAATTTAGCCACAAAATCCAAAATAAATAATAAAATAAATAAATAAATATTAATTAATTTCACTTAATACTCGTACACACATCTCTTGCGTTTGCGAGGTCTTGTGTTTGCTTTTCCGATGAAGCTCGTTTCGGTATGAGGCCGGATACAAGACGTACTCGAGTTTGGAGCAACTCTGGACGTCAAGAACGTTTGAAATTTTGTCAGGAAATTCATTCATTTAGAGGGGGAACAATAATGGTTTTGGGCCGGTATTTAAATCGGTGGAAGAACCGATCTCATTTGGATCAGGGACAAACTCAATGTTCAGATTTATGCGGAGAGGATTGTTTCAGACGTGATCATCCCTTTGCGAAGCCTGTTGGGTGATTCGTTTCGACTAATGCACGACAATGCACGTCCACACACGGCTAGAGTCGTAACACGCACTTTTGTTGATGCTCGCATCAACATTCTGCCGTGGCCTGCTCAATCGCCAGACCTCTACCCAATTGAGGACGCATGGGATATGCTCTAAAGAAGAGCTCTGCCGAGTATGGATGCCGTGCATACGAACCCCACAACAACTTTATGACTTGTTAGGAAGAACGTGGGCCTTAAAGTTAAAAGTGATTTTGATGAACTGATTTTAAGCATGCCAAATGGCTGTGATTTTGTGATTCATGTCAATGGTGGAAACACAGATTATAATTTGTTTTATCTTTACAATAAAAAATTTAAAAATCCTCATTTCTGCCTTTTTTGCCATTTAATTGACAACATTAACTTAGGTTAATTTCCTAAAATTTACAAAAAGTTGCAATTTTACTTAATTTTTACAAAATATAGGAATAATTTGTTAATTTAAACATAGGAATTAAAGTAAGAAGCCAGTCTGGAAGACTAGATTTGGTAAATAATTGGATATTTTTTATAGTTTAAAATGTACTTGATCTCTAGACACTTTTAATGTGCGAAATTCAAGTTATTATTCACTTTTAAGTGTTTTTTTGTGGAATTCGGTGATTTTTGTTTTGTAGTTGTCTTTTTCTTGTCACTTCACTGGTCACTTCTTTCACAATTCATGCGGATAGCTCGATTTTTAAGAGTAATTGATACTTTTCAAACCTAGGTGTATTTGCAATCTTGTTGAATTATCATCATTGACACTTGGCACTGCTGAGTTTAGGCCTCCACCCTTTTGTGTCAGGCTACCCTTCATATTGTTGAAATATATTCAGAAGTTTAATTATTTTTAATAGCACATTAAAAATAATTATACTTATAAATATTCATTTATTTATTTAATACTTCAAGCACAGAAATGTCCAGAGGCGGACTTAATGCCATAGGCATTTTCTACCAGTCAACATTTGGGTGATGCAGAGACAAATAGTGGTAGGTGCAATTACGAGAAATTAGAGGAATATTTTTTTAAAGTAAATATAAAGATACACATTTACCTATTTCAAACTATAAATATAAGATATATGCCTAATTATATACAAATATAAGTACAAATAAATATACATAAATATACGAATATACTAAAACAAAGAAGACAAACAATGGGAAAACATTAACGATCATCAGACCACCATGCCACCCATCCACCACATAGCCACCATCCATCATGTAGCTTTAGTAAAGGCCCTACTGCATACGCACCTTTTGTTACTAGTAACTTCTACTATCTTTTTCTTGAGCTCATCAGCCATTGTGTAAGCAAGGTTGACTCTTTGCGCAAATCCTCTGTTAACTGCGTTTTCGACATTCATGAACTGATCACCAAAGACTGGAATACCGATGATTGGCACTCCAAAGTGGATAGCCTCAGTCGTTGATAGAAGACCACCATGCGTTATGAAGATGGCAAGATTAGGGTGAGCTGAAATCAAATACGAGATTACTAGATTAACAAAAATCACATGACATGCCAGTTTTTTCATTTCCAATGGAATAGACACTTTTCGCAAGTTATGTTATGCGTTCCATGCTCTATGGGTGAGTCCATTCATAAATGTAAATGAATGGAGTCTCTGGGATGCGGAAGAGATTAACCTAATTAAAAATTTCAATGCCTGAGCTTGGTATCAAAGCCAGCATCCTACACCCTGCAGTGTGACTACACTGGCAACCAATAGACCAACAAGGCAGTCCCAAAGCAAGCAATGGTTAAGGTACCGTACTCAAAATCGTCTATTCTATTCTATTGAAGTGAAGCAGAACATAGTTAGAAATATAGCCAGAAAAATATCTGAATGCAATAATCACAAATAATCCTTAATATCCTAGCTAATAAAGACTAGGCTAATTGCGGTGACGGAAAATCCCAAGTAAACAGAAACACACTAACAAACTTACAAAGAATTTCTTGTTGAGGTGCCCACTCCAGGATGTGAACATTTTTGGGCAGGTTAGGTAAAACCTCCTCAAATTTCCACAGCACAGTCTGCTTCAGGCTTCCAAACATCTTCATAAGGCTGACCTTGACCTCGTCAGGTAAGTCTTTACTCCTCAAGTTTGAGCCCATGCTGAAGTAAATCACTCCATCCTTTGCACTGTCCATAAGATTCTTCAAATTCTGTAAATCCATTGTCATCAGTGTCAGTGTCAATGTCAGAATGTATCATGCACGTGTGATATTTCCGTGACCGTGACGTATTTTACTGACCAAAAATGTATACAAAAAAAAACGATCAAGCCTTACAGTACTCGTATATGATGTGTAACATCGGACAGTCATCTTGGCTCACAGTACCAACCTCTCGAAAAATGGGTTGGTACCATCTGATGGCCAACTCTGGCACCGCGCTCGCTCATTGGTTAAAAAATCAAATAGCGAGCGCTTCTCCGGTTTCCTGTTCGACGACGAAATCACTCCCAAAGATCACAGAAAGCGAGAAGAACGATGTTACACATTAAAAAAATGTCTTATAATTTTTTCTTAATGATCATATCCATGTCTTCTAGAGATACTTATTTTTTTTGTAACAGATCATCCAGGATAATTGAGTACCTAACACAATTACAATGGCAATGCTTTTCATTTTGACAATTCAACTTTCATTGCACGTTGTCAAGCAGACGATTTATTCAAACGTACTAAGCAGTAGATTAGTTTCTTTCAAAACGCAATTGGGGTGCTTCAAGAACATTTATTAAGTACGCAAAGACGTAGATGTTTTAACTATAATCATTATCCTTACTTCTGGTAGAGGCTTCACAGTATCATCGATATGGTAACCGCCGATAAACTTATGGCTCTGTGGAAGAGATGCACCTCCGCTCGTAGATACGTAAGCATTAGACAGTACCATGGATGCGTTATACCGGGCTTCATCGAAAGTTGGTAGTTTTCTTCCACGTTTTGCAACAAGAGGGGTGAACAGTGATGTGTACGCTTTTTCTTGAACACCATCCAGCCATCTGAAATTTCCAGATCATTGTATCGTAGAGTTCTAGTGATATGATAGTGGGTCAAAATTGCAATCACAATTGTTGTTTGACTTTGCTGATTCGCTAATATTTCACTACGTCACAAGTAATCCTCTAGAATCTAGAGTCTAGATCGTGCCAAGCAGCACCATCACTTATTATAATTATAATACTTACACGTATTTCAAAAACTGAACTTTCAATTGAGTCCACAGTTCATTCACACGCTGCCAAAAGTTCAATGGTGGGAAGTATGGACTAGACAGACTGTCTACTGAATACGCAGGGTTCGAAGGTTCGTCGATTAACTGCAGAATTTGCCAGTGAGGTTCCACAGATGACGACCAAATAAGTGGACAGTCAAACACTGCAGCAAGCCTGGAATTAGGGGAAATTATTAGGCCCGAGAAGTCAGCAAGTTTCAGCCTCTCGGTGTTACCAATTACCCAGCCAACACAATTTAGAAAAACTTGGCAGATAGGTATGAGTAGCTGTAAATTTCCAAGGTTCAAATCATTAACTTACCCAGCCGGTGTATCACTAAACATCCACTCAATGATGACCACATCGAATTGTTCCTTAGGATCATTCAATAGCTTTTGAACGTCGTTATTCTCAAAAGTATTCTTTGTTAGCTCTACCATAATGTAAGTCATGAAAACAGAGCCCATTTCATCGGCTTTTTTATCCATGATTCCTTTTACGTGTATCATGGTCGCTGAAACAATGAAAATTATTTATTTACTTCTTGGCTGTTAACGTATCTTATTGAGATCGTCTCTTGTAGCTTCCTCTTCTTCGCTTGAGGCAGTATTGCTCATGTGATATTGAAAAGACTAGCAAGTGTAACTACCCCGTGTATGACGCAAAAAAAGAACCCAAACACAAAAAAGAACAAGTTGGGGAAAAATAAATAATAATATAAATATACAATATGTTTACTAACAGAGAGCATTCCCGCTAGTCCGCGATAGTATAGCGTCCATACATGCTAAAAAAAAATTAACATCGAAAAAAAACTGTTTTTATTTTTATTTAAATAAAATATTCACAAAAAATATTAAATACGTTCTTGTCCGCTACCGCGTCGAATTCCGCACAGTGGTCTTTAAAAAAACTTTTTTTTTCGATGTTAATATATTTTATTGCATGTATGGAGGCTTTCGGGTTCGGCTATTGCGGGTTAATGGGAACATTATCTGTTAGTTAGCATACTGTATAATTGTATTGGGGAATATGTATATATGTATGTTGAGCCTGCCCAATTAATTAGTGATTTGGAGGATCAATATATCCGTGAAAGTTAATAAATCTTACATGGCACTAGTTCGAAGTTACTGCTTACATCAATTGTGCGTAGTTTGGCTGGTGGATTCTTGTAGGTGAATGGCGTAATGTACGTCACCTGTAAAAATACAAGATTACGCCATATTTTTAATGATTTTTCATTTTTTCCAAAAAGGAGGAGGTTTTATGTTCGCAGCGTATGTATGTTTTTTTTTTTGTATTTCCACCGATTTCTCCGCCAATTTTGGACCGAATTTGAAAATTATTTTTGTTTGAAAGGTTGTGCTCTCGATGTGGTCACGTATAAATGTTATTAACTTTGCTTGGATAGTAACTGAGTAAGCTTCAATAATACGTATTTTTCCCACTTAGTTTATATGGATGATATGAAAATTTATTGTCACTGTTATTTACATAGCAGGTAGAGGTATTCGAATTTATGTCACTAATAGAGAAAAGAAGAAAGAAGAGAGTTAGGCAATCGCCTGAGTAACGTAATCGCTGACTAATACAGCGGATGCGCCCGTGCGTCATTAATAAACTGCACAATTGCAGATTTGCAGATTCTAGTAATAAGTTTAGTTAATAGAAATATGATAATTGTAAATTAGTCTTGTAGAACATTTCAATCAATAAACATTGTTTTAATTTAAATAAATATTATTTTTAATAATAATTTCGTTCGCCGTAACTTAACTGGCGCAGTCGGTAGGATCGCGACACTCTACTTCGAATACAACTCTTCGGTAAGAGTGAACGGTATCTATCGTTATCTTCGCGATCATCAATTCGAATCTACAAAGGCGAGCAACCTGCGGGAGTCCTGGAGAATTGGGAGCCCTGCTGTTCTACGAGGCCCGGCTAGAGATGCAGAAGATACTGTGGTGAGTGCTTGTTGTATACCCAGTTTCCCATGCTATATTTCCTGCCGTATTTTTATAAATGTTACCTGTGTGTTTGTTTATAGGCTAAAATCGCTATAGGCAAATTACATTTTATATGAGTTTATTACATTCATTTTAATTTAGGTGTTTATGTATGTGTGCTAAAATCGCGGTATACATTTCGCACTTCACAGCAATTCATTCTGTAACAAGAGACTCGTTTACGTATTCGCTATAATCGTGATTCGTATAACATAATTAAAATAACTTCAAGCTAACTTCTTAGAGAGTAGGCAGTATTAGGTATTAGCCGTAATCTCAATAGTATTTTAAAGTGAATTAGAATTGATTTATTTTGTATTTATATTTTTATTAAATCACGATGGCTATGGCAAGCATTGATCTAGCGACTTTCAAGTTCGTTTCAGAGCTGTTGCCAAAATACGATGGAAATCCTAAAACATTAAATTACTTTATTAGAGAAGTTGAAAATGTGATGTTATTACTGGATCCACAAGTTAGAGTGAATCCTGCTATTGTTAGTTTAATTAAAAGCAAACTAAGCGGTTTGGCAATCAGTGCAATAGCATCCGAAGAAACAGTGGATAGCTGGCAGACAATTAAGGCTGCATTGACGCGTAGATTAGGCGAACCGCGCAACGAAATACAGCTGATGCAAGAACTAACGCGTTTGCGGCGTAATAAAAATGAAGACGCTGAGACATTTGGTAAACGACTAAGGGAAATTTTAGACACCTTAAACGTAGTAGGTAGGCATACGGATAAGTCATACTATGAGGGTATGGTAATAGATCAATACGTTAACCATTTGGACTTTCACGTTTCTATTGGCGTGCGAATTGCGCAACCTACGACTCTTGAAGCAGCTATAGTAACGGCTAGGCAAGAGGAGGCACGTTTGGCATTCAATAGATTTAATAATAGTTTTAATGCACTTTCCATCCAAAATAAACCGAAAGAAATACCCAAGCCAAACCAAACGGTACCCCAAATTAATAACTTTCCCCCGCGTAATAGCTGGAACATAGATCACAGACAACAGAGGGGTCAAGGCATACACCAAGGAAGACCCGCTTCAGGTAACGTAAGACCTAGTGGTTCTGGTACTTACAGAAACTCAAGTAATTTTAGATCTCAGCCGAATATACCTCGCCAACAGGTGAACCCGCCACAAAAGGTGTCTGACGTCACCATGAGATCGGTAAGTAAGCCCGAAGCACCGCGTTTTGCTTCCGAAGAAATGTTTTATACAGAGCACAACCAAGACCAGTGTTATCCTGACTACAATGCCTACTATGAAGGTGAGTATAATAATAATTTACAACTTAATGGCGAAGACTACAGCTACACGCAGGAGATGCCTGTGGATGAACCAAGCCATCAGGATTTTCCCCAGAACGAGGAGCCATTAAACCAAAGGTAGTAAAGACTTTTCACCTCAACAACCAAGGTAAGGACCATCTTCCTTATATAGAGTTGCCGGAATTTCAAGGTAAATTTTTATTGGATACTGGAGCTTCGAGTTGTATGATATCACCTGACGTAATAACCGGTACTAATCTTGAACACTGCGTTGAGCGCGAGCCATTCCAAGTAAAAACGGCGCATGCTATTACACGTCATGAACATGTTGCTATTTTACCTTTACCCCCACAGTTTAAGACAGACATATATCATAAATTTTTACTTTTTGACTTTGACCCAAAGTATAAAGGACTAATAGGGATGGACTTGTTAAAAGAATTAGGGTGTAACATAGATTTTAAAAATAAGTTATTGCGAACTTATAATACCGAAATACCAATTTACTTTGATTACCCAGTAAAAAGACTAAAAATTGAACCTAATTGCGAAAAGTTTATAACAGTAAAAACGAATTATATGGACGGTCACTATATCTGCGACGACTTTAATTGGTTTAAAGGACTCAAGTCACCCGCCGCTGTAGTAGCGGTAAAGAATGGAATTTTTAAAACATCTATAATTAACTCAACCGATAAAGAACAAGTAATTAGTAACAATTGCCACTTACCCCTTGAGCCTTTACCGTCACAATTGATAAATCAAAATAAAACACACAAAATTAACACCCTTCAAACTAAAACTGACATAGACAAGGAACTTTACGAAAACTTAAAGAAAATTAGAACCAGCCATATGAATGAAGAAGAAAAACGTGAGGTTACCAAAATTTGTTATCAATATCGTGACGTATTTTACTCCGAGAACATACCGTTATCTTTCACACATACAGTAAAACATGAATTAAGACTAACTGACGACACACCCATTTTTGTTAGAAACTATAGACAAGCCCCGCAACAACGTATAGAAATAAAAAAACAAATAGATAATTTACTAAAACAAGGAATCATACGAGAAAGTATTTCACCCTGGTCTTGCCCTGTCCATATCGTCCCAAAAAAACCCGACGCTTCAGGGAAGGTCAAATGGAGACTTGTTATAGACTATAGACGACTGAACGATAGAATTGTCGAAGACAAGTACCCGTTACCGAACATCAACGACATACTCGATAGATTAGGGCGCGCACAGTATTTTACAACCCTTGATTTAGCAAGTGGTTATCATCAGTTGGAAATGCACCCCAACGACATAGAAAAAACTGCATTTACTACAGAAAGAGGTCACTATGAGTTCTTAAGAATGCCGTTTGGATTGAAAAATGCTCCGAGCACTTTTCAGCGGCTTATGGACCATATTCTTAGAGGAATAGATAACGTATTCACTTATTTAGATGACGTCATAATTGCAGCCACCTCACTGCAGAATCATAACGAAAAACTCAAGTTAGTACTTCAGCGATTCAGAATGCATAATCTCAAAGTTCAATTAGATAAGTCAGAATTCTTACAAAAACATGTGAATTTCTTAGGACATGAATTGACTGACCAAGGACTACAACCCAACAAAGACAAGATAAAAGCAGTTTTAAATTTCCCCATACCACGAACACAAAAAGACATAAAGTCTTTCCTAGGATTAGTAGGTTATTACCGAAAATTCATTAAAGATTTTGCGAAGCTTACAAAACCGTTAACAGCCTGCCTTAAAAAGAACGCAAAAATTGTCCATAGTAACGAATTTTTAGACGCAGTTAACAAGTGTAAACAAATTTTGACCAATGCCCCAATATTACAATACCCTGACTTTGACAAACCATTTATCTTAACAACAGACGCATCTGACTTTGCGTTAGGCGCAGTTTTATCGCAAGGCAATGTTGGTGCTGATAAACCAGTAGCTTTTGCTTCAAGAACGTTATCAGAAACCGAGACTCGTTACTCGACAATAGAGAAGGAATTACTCGGGATAGTTTGGGCTATCAAATATTTTAGGCCATATTTGTACGGTCGAAAATTCACCATCTATACAGACCATAGACCTTTGACATGGCTGATGTCTTTAAAAGACCCTAACTCAAAGTTAACACGTTGGAAACTAAAGCTAGCGGAGTACGACTATAGGGTAGTTTATAAAAAGGGTAAACAAAATACTAACGCTGATGCATTATCCAGAGTCAAAATCTTTCACAACAGCATAGATTCTCTAGCTGTCAATCTTGACGATAACGACGACGACGAGATTATAAACAGAATATTTGAGAACGCCCGTAGACAAGCAGAGACAAATAACGACCGAGACAACAACAATGACGGACTTAGCAATAATAACACCAATGAACCCATCGACAATAGTAACTACCCTGACAATAACAACGATGTAGAAGAAAGAAGTGCTAACCAACCCCCCACTGACAACGGAACAGACTCAATGAGCATTGTTACAGTTGACCCAGACCAATTAGTCTCAACAAATCATACCCAACCCGATAATGAAAACAATGGCATACCGATTTTATCCGATGCAATAGACAAACAACTGAAACAATTCTATATTAGATCTACCCCGGGCTCAACATATAGAGTAGAAAACAGATCAACTAATTCTAGGACTGTTATTAAAGATGTTTTCATCCCCGTAAACAATACGGAACCCGAAATTATCAGGTTCCTAAAAGAGCACACAATAGCAGACCGTATCTTCCACTGCTATTTCTACGATGAAAATCTGTACTTAGCCTTCTCGAGAGTCTACACTACAATTTTCAATGACAGAGGTCCTAAACTTATAAGATGTACAGCACGAGTTACCCTTGTTGAAAACAAAACTGAGCAACAAGAACTCATTAAGCGATATCACGAAGGTAAATCATCGCATAGAGGTATACAGGAAACGTATAAACAACTCCACAGAAATTATCACTGGCCTAATATGCTATTGTCTATTCAAAGATACATTAATCAGTGCGACATGTGTTTAAGAGCCAAATACGAAAGAAACCCTTTGAAACCCCCACTAACGTTAACAGAGACACCTACGAAACCGTTTCAACATCTGTTTATGGACCTATATTCCACTGGAGGTGCGACGTTCCTGACAATTATAGATAATTTTTCAAAATTTGCCCAGGCTGTACCACTAAATGCTTCAAGTAGCGTTCATATCTCAGAAGCTTTACTACAAGTATTTTCCATACTAGGATTACCTCTGAAAATTACCACAGACTCAGACACGAAATTCGACAATGACGTCATAAAAGAAATATGCGCGTCTCACGACATTAACATACACTTCACTACTCCTTATAATCCGAATTCAAACTCACCCATTGAACGCTTTCACTCTACCATTGCCGAAATAATAAGAATTCAGAGAATGACAAATAAAGATGACCCTATACAATTACTGATGAAGTACGCCATTATTGCCTACAATAATGCCATTCATTCTACGACAGGCTATACACCGCGTGAGCTTTTATTTGGTCATACAGCATCCAGAAATCCACTTGAACTCTACTATCCTAAAGAGTTCTATCAGGACTACGTCCTTAACCATCGAAAAAATGCAGAAGCAGTACAGGATTGCATAGCAGCCCACGTATCTAAAAATAAAGAACAGGTAATAGAAAAACGAAATCAGGCTGCTGAGGCGATCATGTTTAAGGTAGGTGAAACTGTATATAAGCAGGTTGCAAAGACTACGAGGAGTGACAAAACGAAACCAGTATTTAAAGGTCCGTATAAGATTATTCACCTTCATCCTAACAATGTTGCCGAAATCATAGGAAGCCACCCCAACTCTAAATCCATCAGAGTTCATTTCAAACTTTTACGAAGACAACATCTTGTTCCAGGACCCTCGTCACAGGAACCCTCCTGCTCTACTCAACCGCCAACCTGACTCTTAACCCCGTAGATAACGTCAATGGCATTCTTTTATTAAAACAAGGTCAAATTTTGAAGCAAGTAGATACGTTTAGTTTGGCCTGCGTGTATAACGTATCCTACTTACACGAAACAACTCTAAAACTTATGTCCTTATATGCCAATACTAAAGCTGCAGAAAATAATGAGCAATTAAATAGGGCATACAAAGATCAAATAGATAACAGCTTAAATTTAATAGGTAAGAAAATAGTGTTTATTGCACCGCACCATAGGTTTAGACGTGGTTTTATTAACGGCTTAGGTTCCATTGTTAAAACCATAACAGGCAATTTAGATTATGAAGATGCTATTAAATTCGAAAATGAAATATCAAAATTACGAAATTCAGTAAATAAAATTAATGTGTCTCAAAAGCAATCATTATTCATAGCAAAACATGCAGTTGAAGAGTATAGTAAACAGATTAAGCTTTTAGACGAGAACCAGAAAAAACTGAGTCTAATGTTAAGAAATACCACATTTAATAATAATATTATAGTAAATAGGTTGCACTTTCTAGATTTATATATACAAATAGATTTCAGTCTGCAATTGCTGTTAGACAAGTTAGTAATTTTAGAAGACGCCATGACTTTTGCTCAGTTAGAAGTCATGCATCCAAGCATTGTAACCCCACACATTCTTGTAAACGAAATGTTAGCTATTCAGAAATCATACAATTTCAGACCAGTGGATAGCGTTACTATTAGCAATATACATAGCTTAGAGAAGTCTATTAGTGTAAAAGCTTATAGTACAGATCACACGTTAACATTTATATTAGATATTCCTTCCATCGATACAAACCAATATGACCTAATCCATCTATACTCCATTCCCGACAAGCAAAACCTGGCAATCATTCCTAAATCCAAATACCTCGTACTGGGCACCAACGAGTACTCGTACCTAGAAGAGGACTGCAAACGAATCACACAAGATACACAACTCTGCACGTCGTTGAACACCCAGCCTGTTGATAAATCAGAAGACTGCATAATATCCCTTGTAAGACACCAAAACGCAAACTGCACACGAGCCAAGATAGACCTCAAACAAGGAAGAATCCAGAAACTCCAAGACAACAAGTGGCTTATCATCCTGAAGGAAGAAGAAGTCGTAAGAAGTAAATGTGGAACTAAATCTGTATACAAGAGGATATCAGGAATACACATCGCCAGTATTACAAGTGATTGCCAAATGCAAGTACTTAACCGAACACTAACAACAAACATCAATACCGTCGCAGTAGACGAAATCATACCACTTCCTAGTAAAGCCGTGATTACAGAGGAAAACATCCATTTCAACCTACAATTGGAAGATATATCACTGGACAGCATTCATGAACTAATAGAACGAGCCGACAACCTACAAGAACCCATAATTGATTGGCAGACTATGATGGCTACGCCCAGTTGGTCAACACTAGGACTGTACCTCATCCTGATAACAATCCTTCTGTGGAAGCTTTGGCAGTGGAAACAGAAACAACGACGACCAATACAGAATCAATCTCGCACCGAGGACGCTGCGGGAAGCTGCGGGACGCGCTTCCATCTTAAGGAGGGAGGAGTTAGGCAATCGCCTGAGTAACGTAATCGCTGACTAATACAGCGGATGCGCCCGTGCGTCATTAATAAACTGCACAATTGCAGATTTGCAGATTCTAGTAATAAGTTTAGTTAATAGAAATATGATAATTGTAAATTAGTCTTGTAGAACATTTCAATCAATAAACATTGTTTTAATTTAAATAAATATTATTTTTAATAATAATTTCGTTCGCCGTAACTTAACTAGAGATACAAGGTTTTTAGGAAATGTTAACTTATTGTTAGGCCTAGTATACCATGTGTCTGTCACAAATCTGTACCTATATTTTAATTGTGCGTCCATCAGTCATATTGCATACTAGCTGCGCCCCTCAGTTTCACCCGCATAACTCTCGATTCCGTGGGAATTTCAGGATAAAAAGTATCCTATGTCCTAACCCAGGTCATGGTCTACCCATGTGCCAACTTTCATCCAAATCCATTAAGCCGTTTTAGCGTGAAAAGTTACAAACAAACGTACAAAAAATCATATCTTTTCTCTTATCATAAGTTGAGATATGAAAATTTGGTATTTCAATTGATGGATTAACAATCTTTTTATATTTTAATTGTTTAGTGTGACATCCATCTATTCTGTTTATCATATCATACCATACATGAACCTCAACCAGCACTGACCTCATGACCGGCATTGAGCAGATGTCTGACAAATCCATCACCAAGGATTCCGTGACTCTTCGCAGGCACGGGAAACACCACCAAGATCTTGGCAGCCTCAGAACATGCTAGCATTACACTGAACAGCAACCAAAATGTTTTCATCTGCTCCATTTTCTGTTCTAAGTAATTAAATACGTTTTATAATTTTGAGATGTATGTTTTAATAAATTCGCAAAGAGAGAATTGTTCCCGAGTCATTTTAAAATTTGATGTAATTTTTCTTTACCTATTTCTGATATTATCATCTGTTACTATGACCGATTACAGCAAAAGTACTAATAGGTACACTGGCGGTGTAATGGCATAAGGAAGTCGTTGCGAAAACTACCTTTTGGAATGGGCGACTAGAATCAGTTTTATTATTTTTTGTGCCTAATTGAAATAAATTATTTGACTTTGACTTTGACTTTGAAATAAGAAAAAGTTCTGGACCAAGTATACTTTCTTGAGGTAATCTTAACTTGATTCGACTCTTTGTGTATTTTTTTAAAAAGTATTTTATGGTAGACAGAGTGAAAAGTCTTGCTCGTGTTTAAGAAGATATCTGATGATACTGTACGTGTTTATCAATGTAATGTACTGTCAATGACACATTTTATAAACAATATACTTAAATCAAAATTCTCATAACGTTGCGCTACAAATATATTTTTATCGCCTTTTTATCAGCCGTGACTATAATGCTTATTAAAAGCACAATTTACAAAACATATCAATAGAGACGATGACTGGGTAAAAAGAAACAAAAAAGATAATAAAACAATATTAGACTCGTACTTTTTGCTTTATCATATTAATAAAAAATGATTTAGATAAAATGCATTAAAGTTGGGGAGTGGGGGCTCGCTACGTCACAAGTCAGTATAAAATCTACCGGTCAGTGACGTCATGATATTTTAACTCAATGTATTGCCGTAATCTTTTGATTACGTAAAAAAAGAAATAATACGTGTCCAATATTTTTTAATAACCTAACTGACGGACAAAAAAAATGTTTAATCAACATCCCTTAACTCGGGCGGTCGCAAAACTAAACTAGATCAGACTTCACCCACAATATAAAACTATATTTCTTCAAACCACCACTTTAAAAATACCTGTTTCTAATTGACACTTTTTTATATATTCGTCTTCCGATCAACAAGAGACGCACTGCAGGTGCAAATGAATAAACATCTTGCTAATCTATGTTATATAGTATGATATTGTCTGATTAAGTGTAACGTAAGAGATAATTGTCGGAAGATAATATTAATATAATATAATACTATTATTATTGTTTTAAGGTACAAACATAGAACCAAGTTAAGTGAATGAATATCCTAGTAATGTGTGTTTTATATTATTGTTTTCGTTGACTGTCCACACGTTCGATACCTATCGGAAGATATATGCAGCTGGTCTATTCTGTATACAGGGTGTAAAAAGTCCCATCACGAAGCCGTGATCTACGTATTCTGAGCATCAAAATAAATAACTTTGTGCAAAAATAATTGCTGCATAATGCATAATCAGCCTATAATGTCCCCACTGCTGGGACACAGGGCTCCTCCCTGTGAGAGGGATGGACCGTAATCCACCACGCGGGGCTAGTGCGCGTTGGTTGCAAAATTTGTTGTTTGCGGTACTGCGCAATGTAACACACGCAAAACTTTGCGCTAATGGGTGCATGATCCCTGTACAGGGATCGTAATATCTGAAGTTAAGTTATAAATATAACATTTAAAATTTATATTAGTAAATAAAAAAGTTGGTATCTACTTTAACATTCAATATCTCTGAAACCAGAAGGTTTCCAGGCTGGACCATAACAGGGGTGGCAGTCTCGACATAGATAGCGACCGCTATATTTCCGAATTCGGTCGCAAAGCCGTAAAGGGGATAGATGTGCGCGACTTGCTTCACAAGTACGGGATTTTTTCCAGTTATGGTCCAGCACAAAACAATTAAACAACGATCATACCGGGAAGAACAAGTGACTCTCACACCGTATTTTTACAC